>BMAU01005590.1:0-464880 GCA_019973935.1 Trichonephila clavipes
AACTGTCAGTTAACTTCACTGGACAAAATTATTTTAAGTGTACTGTTTTGAAAGACAAAATTAATTAGGTGGAACTTTTCTCACAATAGAATTTGTAATCACTGAATTGTGTGAAAATGTAGTTATCGATGTGTGACATTTTTCCTTGTAATAAAATAAACAGAAAGATAAGAAATTAAACTTGAGTAGAATATGGTTAGAAGTACTGTCATACGCATTTGAAGAAGTATATCCCCCATTTAAATTAAAAATTATTGACTGAATGTATGTTATGTCCATCACAAATGCTGATGTAGAAAAGAAATTTTTATTTAATACAAGAAGTTCGAAAAGGAGAACACAAGGAATGAAAATTTAGATTTTTTCCGAAAAATATTCAGTTAAGTAAAAAATATCATTTATATGATTTTAATTAAAATAAATTAAAAGCATTGAAATCTTTTTTTATGTTATTTAAAATCAAAAATATAATTGAATTGAGGAAGATCGGTTTTATTTCATAAATATAATCATCGTATGTGTATATCACCGTATGCACCATTTATTGTCTTATTGTTTAAAAAAAATAGGGCCTTCGCTCTTTTTACCTCATTACTTTTTTAAAAAAACAGGAAAGTGAGCGCGTTTTCTTACTCTCATATTCAAAAATGAATACAGGATGCGTTTTCTGGTTCAAATCGCAATACCAATATATATATATATATATATATATATATATTATTAATATATATATATATATATATATATATATATATATATATATATATATTTAATTTTTAAAAAAATGACAGAAAAATAAATTTTGTTTGAAGGAAATATAATTATTTTTCAACTTCTAACACACTATTTATTTCCTTTTTTCCACCATTCCTTTTGTTTTAATTTTACTATGACTAAACATATAGGGGAAATTACCCAGTTGCACTACAAGTTTCAAACAAAATTGCCCAAAGCAACTTGAAAGCTAGCTGTAAACGATTGATCTCTTGGTTCTTACTTTACAAAGGGACCGAACTGAGTCATAAAATTGTCCCCGTTTGACCTCCCAAGTTTTAGAAGGGGAAAAGGAAAGAAGTCTGTTGCATTTTTAAAGCGATTGTCAAAATAAGAGTATACGCTTTCGGAATAACTTTTCAGGAGGAAGCTAAAAACTCAGAGGGTTAAAAACATTAACACGATTAAAAAACAAGGTTAACGTCTAATTTAAATGTATCCTTGACAAAATATCTAAACAACTTGACAATAGAAATTTAAATGAATCATTTTAATAAAAATTATATACATGAAAATAAGGTAAGTATTTCAAGGCAAAACTACCGAAAAATTAGTATAAATACTGCAATCAAAACGTATTTTAACAATCGACTTGCTTAGCATCTCATCCTACACTTTCCTCTTTAAAATATGGCCACTAAAGACGGTAAGCTTCTTTTCGTTTTATCCTTGGTTAGTTTTAGTTGCTTAAACATTAAGAGAATCTAAACTTACAATTTTTATGTCGCTTAAAATATGACTCTTTAAATTTTCCTGTAGAAGTAAGTCAAATAAAAAATTTTGAAAATTCAATCAATTACATATTAATGTATATAGTTTGAATGAACATGTTTTTTCCGATTTACACGAGAAAAAACAAACACGCAAAAAAATAGTAAACGTATTATTGTATGAACAACATTATTTTTTGATTAAAAATTTTTATAGTCTTTTATACAAAAAGAAAGGAATTCCCAAGCATTGTGAAATCTATTTGTGTGGTTTTCAAAGAGAATCTACATTATCTATGCACAAAACATTGTGTCTTAAAAATAGCACACAAATGTAACTAAGCCTTCAATCCTTGATAAAAAAAAGTACAATTTACTAACTTTTTCAAAGTCTTTTTATCATCCGTTCGTAGATTTTACTGATTTTGAATGTTATCACTCCTTTCAAATTCTTTACACTGCACAAGTTTTACAATTCCACTCGAAAAACACATTATCTATAGTTATAGTATGATATGTTTAAATATTGAAAATAAAATAATTTTTAAAATGTTTCCGTAGTTCGTAGCAGTCCCAATTCAAGAACTGAGAAGAAACGAGTAGAGAAACTGGTTTTTTTCTCAGACGGTTGATTGACTTCACTCGGCAAAGTGAAAGTACCTGCGTTTTATTCAGTGAAATTGCTCGCGTTTATACAGGAGCCATCATTTCCTACTACTATTGTAATCTAAATGACACTAAATATCACGAAAATTATCCATTTATGTATTTTTTTAAAATCACGTTTCCGAATGTAGTCGGATACCTTAAGGTATCTTGAGGTATTCTTACAACAAGTCATTACTTAATTATATTAACTGCTGTTTGCAAAAAATGACGCACCATGAAAGAATCTTCAGAATTGAATGAAAATTGCTTCACAAATCAATTATATCATTCTACGAAAAATAATAAAGTTTCAGTGACACCACGCATGCGTGGGGTACGCAGTGCCCTCTGAATTGATGCTGCAAGCGTATAAATAGAAGGCTGCAGTGGGACGTTGAAAATAGTTTGTGATTATTTGTCGGTCGCAAACGTTTAGTAAGACCAAAGCATGCCTCCACAGCGAAATAAGGAGAGATTCTAACAACTTACGGAGTTTGAATGGTGGAGGATTACCGGTCCTCGAGAAAGAGGATTTTCCTACCATGCAATAGAAGCTCGTTTGCAGTGGAGCAGTTCCATGCAGTGATGCGAGTTTCGAAGCAATGGACCGACGAGCACCGAACAGAAATAACTGACAGTGGACGATGGAAGTTGACGTCAGCATGCGACGATTGACGCCTGCTCCACATGGCGGTGAATGACCGTCTAGCTTCTTCCATGTAGTTTGCAGCACGTTGGTATAATTGCTTCAGGTGTACTAATGTCGGATTATTTAATTTTTCAACGTCTGTTGCTCCATGGATTGCGTCCAACGGTGCCTTTAAACAGGATCCCCGTGACGGAAAACTATCGACGTCTGTGGCTGAGATGGGTTCATGAGCACAAAGCCAGGCAAGCTGATTGACACGAAGTAGTCTTTTCAGGTGAATCAAGCTTTAATTTGTGGGACCATGATGACAGCATTCGTGTTAGACGCTATGCCGGTGAATGATGCCTTCCAGAGTGTGTTATTGAATGAAAAAGCGGCCTAACATTAGGGGTTATGGTTTGGGGTGCTCGATTTTGCATCAACTGTTAGAAGTCGGTCATATGGCTAACTGGCGTTGATACCCATGTTTCCATATAAGTCCCCTAAAACTAAAAGAAACAGTTACACTAATTTATAGAAAAGTTTTGTTAGACCGAATTTCTCTTGCGCCCAAATAACATTAAAATAACAATTAGTAAAATCAAACGAAACAGGTGGCGCCACGAAGACTTTAGACTCTTTGCCAAACTGAGGCCGTTAATCAAATGCCTCCCATTCAAGCTAATACTTCGCAATTAAATTTTAATTGTAATCCTAATGTTAACATTCTCAACGGGAATATTAATTATATTAAGTCCTTAATTGAATTAACTGTACAATGCTTAATTCAGTTACTAAATGCAATGAATACCACCCGGACTCTAGCTAATAACGTGAGTCAAGTAAATTCCACTCAGCGGATGCAAATCGGCAGAAATCAAATGTATAGCCTAATATAGACATCCTGCAACAGAAATGATGATCAATAAGACCCCAATCGGCATTAGATTCTGTACTTGGAACGATAACGGATTATTAAGAAAAATTGTAGAATTATAAATTTCCATGGAAAGGCACTCCCCAGACCTAATTTTAATTCAAGAAACATATTTGAGACAATCACACAACATTAACATATCTAATTACACATTTTATAGGAATGACAAACCTACAAACATTGATACTGGCAGGGCCTTCGGTGGAACAGTTATTCTTGTCAAAAATTCCAGTAAACAATACTCCCTCCCCACCCTACCCATTCAAGCAATTGAAGCTACTATTGTTATACTAACCCTCTTGATCACGATCTTATCTCGATAATAAATGTTTATATCCCACTAAATTCGGATGATTTTACTTTTACTATCGACATTGAAAATCTAATTCAAACCAGCAGTAACTGTGTTTTATTCTTCAATTTTAATGCCACACTCACTGCTTGGAACTGCAAAACTAACTCCTCCATAGGCATTCATCTCCATAACTTTTCCAACATGCTAAATTTGAAAAATAGCCTACTTGGACCCTCCCACGAGATACGGACTCAATTCTTCTAATACTTTAGACTTTTTTATTATTATAAATTCCTATTACCCCTTTCTTATAAATTTTCTTCATGAACTGTCTTCTGTGTGATCACAATCCTGTTCTTAACTTCACACTTAAACTTAATAAAGATTTCACTCATCCCAGAGCCATTTATACAAACTGGCCACTTTTTACCAAATATCTCAATAGTAATTTATCGTTACTAAACGTTCATCATAACTCTATCAACTTCAATGCCAGTATATATAAAAAATTTCAGAGTTCACGAATACAGTCCACGTCGCCCATAGCCACGCCTCCCTACCTATAGAAAAGCAAAACAAGAGTTACACTCCACCACGAATTCACAAATTTATAAAACAGAAAATCCGATACTGAAATTTATACCACAGAATTTTTGATCCGCATTACAAAACACTTTACAATAAAGCACAACGCAACGTTAAAATGAACTACGTAACTACAGTAATGAGAACTGGACGACCAGATTAAAAGCCCTCAGCACACAGTCTAAGGGCTGGGCAAAAATTTCTTAAAAATAAACGCTCGGACATTCCTGCTTTAAATTGCAGTACCGGCAGGGTTGTTACAGACGACCACACACCAAAAAAAAAAGCTAATATTTTCTTGCTGATTCTATTCTAACTAAATTTTATGAAAATACTAGACCCAATGATAACTATGACGATGAAGAATAATTAATCAATAACACTGTTAACATTTTCCTCTCCCCCCCCCACCATTGAGACTGCTTACCATTCTGAAATTATTTCTTACATTAAAAAGTACAATTCTAAAATAGCTCCAGGAAAAGATGGCATCAGTAATCGGATGACCGAAAATTTTCCACTAAAAGCCATACTAATACTTATCATTCTAATTAACTAAATTATTAATTTTAGTCACTTCACAACCTCATGGAAAGAAGATGTTATCTTTCCTATTTTAAAACCTGGAAAACACTCTAAGCTTCCCTCTAGTTACAGACCTAGTTCCTTACTTTCGACTCTAGGCAAAATTACAGAATCCATTCTTCTAACCAAATTAAAAAATATATTAATGATAACAATATATTTAATCCTAATCAATATGGATTCACGAATAAACTCTCAACTTTTCATCCGCTAATTAAATTAACCGAGAATATTTCTGAAGGCTATCAGAAGAAATAAAGCACGACGTGGTTTTCCTGGATATCCAGAAAGCTTTCGATCGCATGGGGCTTACATGACTAACATATCTAATTTCTTACAATCTACCTACACCTCTCATTCACCTTCTTCTCTTTTATGTAACGAATCGCCCCTTCCAAGTTAGAGTCAAGGATTCTCTATCCAATGCTAAAAATATAAACTGTGGTGTAGCCCAGGGAAGTCTTCTTTGTTCCCTGCTCTTTAACCTTTATATGAATGGTATTCCTAACTACTCTTTAAATAATCGCCATATGTACACGGACGATACAACTGTGCACACAACTTACAAAATAATCATTCAATTACATATTCCCTTTCAACAAGCACCTCAGATTACTTAAAATTTATGATCGCTGGAAAATCAGCATTAATGTTGATAAATCCGCCGCCGTATTCTTCACTAAAAACGCAAAACCCCCCCACCACCACCAACTGTATACAACACAACAATTCCATGGTCTTAAAGTACAAAATACCTCGGTATTATTTTCGATAAAAACCTCACTTGGAGAACACACATTTTATACACGCGAGCAAAATTCCGGGAAATACTGTTTACATTATTCCCCCTAATTGACCGGAATTCTGAAGTTTCTAGAGATAAAATAAAGTGTTTATCTTCACAGTCGTTATGTGTACAGTACTAGCTTACGCTTGTCCAGTGTGGGGATACGCATCTAAAACTCTCTCTAATATTAATATTTTAGATACTCTTCAAAATTCAACCATCCGGAAGATCGTAAAAGCTACTAGATATATGAGAAATCACGTCATCCGGAAAGCCATTAAAATCAATAGTTTTAAATCTAACATTCAAAAGATTGCTCGAAATTTCTTTAACTCATTGCAATGTCAATATGATTAATCAGTCTAACTATAATCCCAACGATCTTACTAAAAGGCAGAGAAGAATTCTTCTCGACTCCTACAATCCACAATAACATTAATTTTAAGTGCAGTTTTTATTGCACACACACTGCTAAATTTAATTTAATATTTTCTAATTTTTTTCATTTATTTCTATCGTATTCATCACTTCAGGAATTTACCCTTCCCCTTTAGACTTAAATTTTTTTCTTAGAGATTTGAGCAGTCAATGAGAGTCATTTTCATCACCTGCCAAGATCCAATCAGAGAGCTAACACTCAGATCTCACCCATGCAGCCAAAAATCTCCACGATCATAAAATTTATCAGAACCATTGGCTTGCTCATTCAGAAGTTTTCTACTCCCCAGCATGAAACTTTCACAGTCTCTTCACATCAACTTTTCACATATGGGATGGAGGCTCGCTTCGCGAGCCATATCCCCATTTATAACACCGTATGCACCATTCCATTAATACAAACATATACTAAATCATTGATAATTTAGCTTATATCACACAAATAGCGTACTGAAAAAGAATCGTAGAAATATATATAATTAATCATAAGTGTTAAATTTAAAACTATACTTTCGTGATTTATATTTTACTCAAAAAATAGATATGGTCTGAAGATAATTCAGTACAGTAAAATAAATCAATCAGTATAAAACATAATAATGTTTTATTTAGTAGTATTGTAACGGTTATTCTACGTCATTACTGGGTAAACCAAAATAATGGATAAGATCTCGGGGTAATTTAAAATAGTTTTAATGACATAAAATAACACATTTACAATGGACAGACATTTAGACACAATACAGGTTAAACATTTAGAGGAAGGAGGGGAAATTAACTATAGTACATAGACCAGGATTGGACAGCGAGACGAGTAAAGTTCACTCGTTCAAATCCCAACTCTCTCTGGCGGTAATACAGGGCTTCGGTCGGTAATGCTTCCGTTACAAGTACCGCCATCTACATTTTGGTCTTAGTATTAAACCGTGTGTTACAGACTCCCCCTCTGGTTCCGTTGACGTCTCGGCTCGGAACCAGGAGATAATTCCTTTTTGGGGGCGTCTCTTTTCCTTAGAGAGCAACAAATCCGGTGTTTCTTTCTGTTTCAGGTTCTTGATAGACCTTTAAGGCAGAAACATGATAAGTTCCAAGGGCTTTTGGACTGGGTTGGCAATTTCATATGTTACTGGTGATCTCAAGGTGAGTAGGAGGTAAGGACTTTCTCTCTTGGGCATGAATTTCCTGCTCCTGTTGTTACGACTTATGGGATGAATGGTCACCCAAACTTTGTCACCAGGTTTAAAATATTTTCTTCTTCGTCGATCGAAGTTTTCTTTCTGACAATCCTGTTTCTTTACGGGATTCATCCTGCAGGGATACGTTGCTATTGGGGGTTGATCACCCGAGTCAAAACGCTGTTCAATGAAAGGCGTGTGCTCTCCCCCTGGTTGGAAACATGCTTCATTTCTGTCCAGGAGTATATTGATTTTCCAAGCCTGTTCTGGAGATAGATTTTTACCCTCATCCTTTCAAAGTTCGAATGCGTGGTGTGTTATATCTTCTAATGTATTCTTGAAGAATATGTACTGTTTCCGAGGATTTTCGGAAAAGTGCCATTTTCCACCCTGGACACCAAGGACGATACCAGCTGCATTGAGGATATAAAGTCCTAGCAAAGTCTTATTTCCTTTGGCATCAGGCAATACTAGAAATTCTGTAGGAATAACTTTGCCTTTAATTTACAGGTCGACGGCAGTACTCAGAGCCATAATGGTCTGCCGAATTCCATCAGCCATCATAAATGAAATCCTCTTGTTCGTAAAGGTGACATCATGCTCTTGTAGGAATTTAAACATCTTTTCACCTGCAATGGTATGGGAAGCACCGGTATCAGCACATACAGCAATCTTTTCTCCAAAAATTTTGAGAACAATCACACTTGTGGGATACAAGTTCGAATTCAAGTTGAAAAACGTCATACTGTTCACTGCTGTTTCCATTTCATTAGCTATCCTGCATTTAGGACACTTTGATTTGATGACTCCATGAGTCCCACATCCGTAATACCTTATCGGGTTTCTTCCTTCAGTTTTGTAACCTGGGAATCTAGGCAGTGTTCCAGAGGGTCCAGATGAATGGTATTCATGTGATCCTCCAACAGGTTGACTTTTCTTTATTGGAAAGGATTTCCTGAATTCTTCTTTCTTCTTGAAAGTCTGATTTGAATGACTTTTCATTCCAGACATTAGGTTGTCATATGCATCTAACTACTCAGCCAATTCCAAATGATCGTTTAAATCCGCCCAAATATCCAGAAGGTGTTCTTTGATATTTGCTTGAGTTTTTCTTTTTATCTGATCAGCAATTATCAGACTTTCAAGTTGAACAAACGTGGTCATCTTCAACTCTTTGATCCAACCTTCAAAATAAGAACTTAATTCGAAATAAAAGTCTCGCCATGTCAAATCTGGGTTTTTCTTCTTTTGGGAAAAGTACTGCCTAAACCCCTATCCCCTGAAACTCGAAATCTTTTGAGAATCATTTCTTTTACCTTTTCATCGTTTTGAGCATCTTCTTCATCCTCTCTTGCGATGAGCTGAGCTATATCAGGTGGCAATGAGCCAATCAAGTGTGCTGTCCAAGTGTTTTCAAGATGTTCTAGAACTTTGCTTGACGTTCGAAAATTGTCAAGTATAGACCCATTTCATCTTCCTTCGAATTTCATCTCTGAATAATTCTATTTAACTCAAGCTTTGGGTTTTCTAGCTGTTGGCTTGTAACATGTGCTTGTGACAGCTTCTGCATTTCAAGTTGAATTTTCATTTTTTTTTCAGTTCGAATTCAATTTCTCGTTGCTGAGCCAAAACCATGGCTTTCTGTTTCTCCTCCAGTTCCACAGTTTTTCTTTTTCTGTTGCTGTACGTTCTTCTACAATGACGCTGAGCATATCTTTGACGAATCCCTCATCATACCTATCACTGTTGGTTATGAGATCTTTTAGATCAATACTTTTGAGATTGTCCGTTGGAGCCAGACCAGTTCCGTGGCCAACATTCGTAAATCCTCTTTTCTGGACCTTCCCAAAAAAGCCATTTTTCGTCACTAGTAGATTATTTCAAAGTTAATTTAGTAAAGTTCAATTAAAGTTAATGAATTAAAGTTCACTCAAAACTGTTAATTCTGTGATCTGAAAATATTATAGTCAAACAATACTTATGCACTTAAAGATTCCGATACATACAAAAAATACTATATACTATAATACACTCTTCTTGAATGACAATATAATTCTCTAATTTCAAAATGTGCTAATAAATTTTCACATCAATATTAATGAGATTTAAAAAAAATGAAACAAATTCTTCTGTATCAACTATCTTCTAATTTCGTACTTCAAAATCAAAATAATAATATTTCAATAATATTCATTATTAATCAAAAGATTATCAGCAATTAACATGAAATCATTTAAATTAAATCAAAGAAAAATTTCGTTTTCGTTAAATTAAATCAAAATTTTTTTAATCCAAAAAGAATTGAAATACTTTTAAACAGAAATACCATTCATGAATTATTTCATCCACTCCGAAATTAACACTATTACAAACTTGTTTACACTTAGAAGTACTTGAAATTATTTTCCAAAAATTTTTTAAATAAAAAGCAGAAATGTTTATACTTTATCAAAGCATACACGTTTTCAAAAATGTTATAGTAATACTTCATAATAAATCATGTACTTCAGAAAATAATTATTTTTATATTAGACATAAAAAGTAAAAAAAAAATATGATAAAATTGCATTCAACTTAAAGCTTAATTAAAAGTTTAGTAATCAAACAAGAATCGAAGTGAAATTATTTGAATAAATACAAATCGCAATAATTTCTTGATAATAAAAGTATATACATATGTTAATGGCATTAAATTCTTAATTAGTAAGAAAATATACATTCATAAATAACCTTCAATTAGATTTAATGGGAACAAACAATAGAATGCGAGTTTCACTTTCAAAAAATAAAAGTATTAAGAATACTGACAAATGAATAAGTAAACATAACACTTAAAATTCAACTACGTTACTATACTGTAACACACAATACGAGTAATAATAATCAAAGTTCTTACACAGAATATCAGAGCAAGAGTATTTAGAATAAACAACACTTATCTGTTCACAGGTTTTTTTTCTGGGTGAAAAACAATATTTTTTCGCAGGGTTGCGAATTCTCTATTTGTTGTCAGGTGACAACGCCTCAACCTAAGTGGAAAATCGAGAGAAAGTTGGAAATTGTTTTCGGCCGGACGTTTGGCGCCAATTTGTAACGGTTATCCTACGTCATTACTGGATAAACCAAAATAATGGATAAGATCTCGGGGTAATTTAAAGTAGTTTTAATGACATAAAATAACACAGTTACAATGGACAGACATTTAGACACAATACAGGTTAAACATTTAGAGGAAAAAAGGGGAAATTAACTATAGTACATAGTCCAGGATTGGACAGCGAAACGAGTAAAGTTCACTCGTTCAAATCCCAACTCTCTCTGGCGGTAATACAGGGCTTCGGTCGGTAATGCTTCCGTTACAAGTACCGCCACCTAGATTTTGGTCTTAGTATTAAACCATGTGTTACAGTATACCATTTTTTCTAATCATTTTTAACGAGTTCTTAAGAAAAAAAGTATTAAAAAATAATTAAGTTAAAAGAAACATAAACCACTTGAGAACAAAAACAAATTTATACTTAAATATAGATATTGGTTCCTCGAGTAAATGTTGATATCGTGAAAAATACAATAACTTGAAATAATCCTGTTTAATATATAAATAAAAAAATACTTAAAATGCATTATCCGAAAAATTGTGTATGTTCTATTATTGAAATAACTGAATTCCACACTTTGTTTCTTTTAAATAAAACTACAACACGAAGAATTTTAGCAGAAAAATAAAATATATTATTTATTGTAGATATTTTTTCCCTTTTAGCATTACCGTAATCTGCTTAGGAAATATATTATTAACTGTTCTTAAAAATGGAGAAAAAATATTCTATTACTTTTCCTTCAAAGGATTACATTTTTGATATGTGACAATCCCATTAAAATTCCAGAGCCAACTTGCCATCGAATTAATTTTAATGTCTGGAAAATCGATTGATAAAGTGTATGGAACATCAAAAGTGAATAAAAATGAATTATTTAATCCAGAAATATGCTTTATACTTTCCATTAATCCATCCTTTTTTAACATACAACAATAGTATTTATCTCCTTTTCATTTTTTCCTAAAAATTAATTTCTAATATATTTTGGGCATAAAAATTTTAGAGAAAGTGATATTATATAAATACACTTTAGAAATTATATTAATTATATTTTTTTCCAGTCTTGTTCCTAATTCGCTTTTTTGAGATCATTTTAATTATTTTTAGGTTTAATTAAAGATAAAAAAAGATATATTTGAATAGAGGGATTTTTTACACAGAAGTTCACTTTTAAAGATGATCAATTCGTAAAATTCGCAACAAGCGTTACATATAAAAGATCTAATTAAATACTAGGGATTAATTAAATATACAATTTTCAAAGAAATTGGAGCTATTCTGTGTTGCACACAAAGTACATATATTAATTTATTTCTTAATCCAGGAATATTGAGATCAATAAAAACGTTATTATCGTATTTTAAAATGGATATTCAATAAATATGTGTAAATATTAATTAATGACATCAGAAATTAATTTAGATGAATATTATCACGCAAATTCAGTGAAAAATAAATTACTTCTGTCTAGTGATATTATTCTTTGCATTATTATTTTTCGATTGATATATTATTTGTGCAAGTCAGAAAGTTAGAAGTTGAAGAAAAATTCATTTGAAAACAAATTACGCAATTCGGCGACGGCCCCTTTTTAGAAAAAAAAGCTAAAAAAAGCGTTAAGGTAAAAAAATTTATTTTATAAAGATAAATAATAACTATAAAAAAAGAATGTGCAATACATAAAGCAGAATATTTTCGAGGCAATACAATAATGTGATTTGTTTTCTTTGTGAAATGCGGGCGTGTAAAGTTTTTGAAATATGGCATTTTATATTAATAATTTCATAATTTCATTTATTATTCCTGATATGTTTTTCATACAAATGTAATGCTTCAATATTATGTAAAGAAAAAACTAAATTTTCTTTCGTGACAGAAAAAAAAATTAATATTTTTCTCGAATTTTCGTGTCCAATTAATACCTTCTTAAAAAGAATCGTTATAAAAATTTGTGGATTGAAAAAATACGAAAATGCAATTATTTTAAAGAAAAATATAACTAATTTTCTAAAGTGGTATTTTAAGTTTATTTAAGGTTATTAATTTTTTTCAGAACTATAAACTTTAAAGTGGTTTTCTCAGTTTGTGCTTTTCGAAACATTAGTACATTCAAAATGCTAGTCCTTCCACAACTATTTACCAATTACTTACATTTTTTCCTGCGTGTTGTATGTAAAGCATGTCACAAATTAGAGATCCATTTTGCTATAAACTGAATACTTTTATTTAAAATGAAAATGTAAGAGATATTGTTTTTTTTTTGTCGTTGTTGATTTTTAGCATGCATATCAACATTTTATTTTTGTTTTCTCAGAAACGAATTAAGTTACTGTAAAATCGATCCTTAAAGTTGTTTATAACATCCGTAAGTATATTAAAGAACAATTTCGGGTTGGAAATTTAATAACTACAAAAGAAGTAAGGTTTTAAAATTTTCCAAATTTTCTTCAAAAAATTTTAATTTTAAAAAATTATATGAATAAAATGTGAAAATTTTCATCACGTATCATTTTCTGGAATGGAATCACGTTACAAAATGTTAAAATATAATTTTTAAATACATAAATAAAGAAAGAAGTTTAAAGAATACCAAGTCTACTTAAATTTGGTTTAATATTACATGAAAATAATTATGTTTACTCAAACTTAGTAGGCAAGAATGTTTCTAAAAACTGATATATCTAGGAGATGTAGTAATATTTAAATTTTCGTTATTCAGATGTCATTAATTTTCCATCAAAATGAAAATGTCTGAAATTTTAATGAGTATTTTTTTTTACAATAATCAAAATGAAAAATGTTTCAATTTAATAAAATTCAATTGATTTAAAAATGTCTGTAATTTTTGATGAAACAATATAATAAGTAATAATATTAGCCATATGTTTCAAAGATACATAACATGAACGAAAGTTGAAAAAATTGTATTTTTTTATTTTTATTACTTATCATGCTTTGCTTATAAAATACTTTCGATAAAAGTCATTGTTTGTGATGTGCAAGTGTAGATATGAAAATGAGAGCTCAAGTTTCACCCTCCTTAATTGCCCGTTGTTTAAAATTACAAGGTTCCTCGTCAGAAACTCATATTTTATTATAGAGTGTGACTCCAATTTAAATCAAGACAAATCAAGTCTAATTAAAATCACATTGATAATCCTCATAGAAACATCTAATGTACAACCAAACCTCCATATAACGAAACCTTTAATTTGCGAACTTTTTCCTGGAACAAAAAACATTGTAACATTTTCTTCTCAAAATAATAAATATAGCAAAGATTATTTCCTATTTGACGAATTTTTTTTTCTGTTTTAAACTATTTCAGCATATTTTCCAAATTATTCTACCTTTAACTTATTTTCCGGTGATATATCAATAAACTTGAACTGATTTCACCAGGTGCCTAACTCCCCTAAGACAAAGAAATTGGTGTACATTTTCCAACAAAAAATCATGCAAAATTAAAAGATTTTTTCAGCAATTAAATTAAAAAGTGCAAGTATTAGTGTACAGTTCCTGGTCAAATTATTATACTCACTCCTGTTTTTTAATAATTAATTGTTTTATATAAGTTTATATGCAATGCTTTCACATTTATACCTAGATCCAACGGATTTTTAATGAAGAAATTTATTATATATTTTCTATTTGTAATTATTCTCACACATGGCAACACAAAGTTAATAAATTCTCCCACGGACGGAAAGAAGTTTAAACCTGCTTGAGTCGCGTTCGTGCATGCTTCAGTTGCGGACGTGTTCTGTGAATTAACGTGCTATGTTTGTTAATTTAGCAGTTTTATATTACGCAGTTATTTGTTTATTTCATGTGCGGAGTTTAAATAATCAGTTTGTACACTTTCAGCATGGGTAAAAAAGGCGATCTTTCACCATGTAAGAAAACAGACGTAAAGGCCCTTGTGAATGCAAAATTGTTTTCAAACCGCAAAATATCACAAAGGTTGCAAGTTTTTGAAGCTAGTGTGCGACGCATAAAGAAGAAAATTGAGTCAGGGGAAGAATTGAGCCGAAAAAGAAAGAAAAAATGTGACAGATAGCCTATTTTCACCCCAAGGTCAGAAAGATTTTTAAAGAAAATTTGCCTTGAAAACAGATTTGCTACCACAAAAGTGATCAAATCCCAACTCCAAGATATTAATGTGAATGTTTCTGAACGCACTGTTCGAAGAAAATTAAAACATTAATTTTAAGTCACGCCGCCCCACCAGGAAGTCCAAGTTAATCCCTGCAATGAATGCAAAGCATCTGAATTGGGCTATACAGTGGTGTGATAAAGCTGTGGACTTCTGGAGATCGGTATGTTATAATTTATTAACAAACAAAGTGTTTAACCATTTTCTATGATTACAGAAGGAACGGCAAATATGTTCATTTATTTTTTTTATTTTTGAAAGGTCTGCTTCAGTGATGAAAGTACATTTGAAATTTTGCGGAACAAAGCTCAGTTTGTGCGTCGTCGTCGTGGAGAAAAGTTTCATTCTGACTGTAAAACACCCTACAAAAATAATGATTTTGTCAGTCATCAGCGGCAAGGACGTTGTTAAAGGTATGATGAGGCAAGACCAGTACAAAGATGTCTCGCAAAATCGCTTGATTCCGCAGTTGAAAGAATGGTTTCCAAATGGAGAACCTAAAATTTTTATGCAAGATGGAGCTCCCTGTCATACAGCTCGGTCTATCAAAGCTTTTTTGAAAGAACAAAGTATCCCTCTGTTGGATTGGCCGGGTAGTAGACCTGATATGAACACAATCGAAAACGTTTGGGAGTTAATGAAAAGAGAAGTGGCTAAATATGTGATTACAATTAAAATACAGATCTTAGAAAGAATAATTCACATGTGGAATCATCATCCTCAAATGCAGGAAACGGTAGTCTTGTATTGATAGCATGCCGCGCAGAATTGAAGTTCTGAAAGCGGCTAAAGGTGGTAAAGCAAAATAATAATATTTAATTACATTTGTTCCTGTTTTCTTTCAAGAGTTAATAAATACATATATTTTTTCTTTAATGATGATGCTTTATTTGTGATAATAATAGATTATTAAATGTACAACCAAAAAACGTACACTGTATCTGATAAATACAAAAACCCTGTATTGTATCACCTGATAATTAATATTTTTCATAAAATCTTATAGTGCGTCTAATAATTTGGCCAGGGACTGCATGCTTAAAATTATTGGTTATAAAATATTGTATGTTTAAAAAATTACTTGTACAATTAAAATTCAAAAATTCATTAAAAAATACATTAATTTTATTATAAATTATTTTTAAAGGGGAATATATATATAACTGTGTACTGTACTTCTGGACAAAGTATTTTTTTTTTCGCTTTCACTCCTTGCAGATTTCATTTTGTTGGATAAAATACATAAAATGATTATATCTTATTTACAAAAAAAGAATAAAAAACTAAATAATCCTTATTTTTGTAAGTAATGTATGGTTATTATGAAATTAAATATTGTTTTTGTACGCTCTCTGTAGTATTTTAAAAATTTTATCCCTAAAATATTAATCCCTAATTTTCCATCCAACCAAATTTGTTGCAGAAATTGTTAACTTCGTTAAATAATTTTAGCTTTTTTTACATAGCATAAGATTATTTGAACTCATTAATTAACTACTATTATTAAAAACTTTTTCCTTCATAAAATAACACAAGCGTTGTATAGCATAGTTTAAATAAAAGAAAGCGACAGATTCAACGAAAGTTTTCCCCTTTAGGATATTTCAATAAGTCTCGGTGCACTTAAAATTCGTTTAAGAAGATTTTCCCTCATGGGTTGCACTTAATAAAGAATTAGATTTATTCTTCAAATGATGACTATCTACGTTTGTGTCTGCCTGAAAAAATTATTTTAACCGGGGCTAAAATTAAATAAAAAGCAAGAAAAAATATATGTGTCTCATAAATACAAGTTATAAAGCTGAAGGATTGATAACGTGGGAAATAAAAAAAAGTGTTATGCAGTTTTGATTTAAATTTAATATGACTTTTTTATTCTTAATAGCCTCAAGTAACAGACGCCATCGAATATATTTTTGCAAAAGAAAAACTAAGTTTTTTTTTTCCTAAAACAAAATTGTTTTCTAATGGTATTACAAAAATAAAAAAGAAAAACACCATTATGTTTGGGGGAAATGAACAACTCAACTCGAAACTGTACTTAATTCAGTTAATTGTGTATAAAAGATTGTAAAAGCGAATAAAGTATAAATAGTTTGTTCGGAAAAAAATAATTTACTTTCATTTTCCTATACAAAGTTTTGAGACCATGAAAGTTATGCAAAAAAAACCCCATCACTAATTTAATCAAATTTTCATTTCATCTTTTTGTCAAATCATACAGCAAAAAAAGAAGTTTGGTTATGGCTATGTTGCTGTAAATGCCCGGCGCTGTTTTGGAGCAGAATTCTCAAAATCTCGATGCTATGTATGGGTCCATACTACAGTTGAATCTGTTTTGTGGGGTGTATAGAAACCGCATAAGGATAAACACACAAAACATTATTCTAAAATTTCATAAATTCTTACATAAAACAAACTAATTCGTAAAAAATATTACAGATTTTTTATGAGATGGATGGGGACCGCATAAAAAAAGTTGAATTTTAAAATATTCAAATTATTTACGAAACTTATGTAAGAGTACTTCTCAATGAAAAAAATTAATAATAAAATATTACACATGGAAACAATTTAAAACATATAGTTCCTCATTGTATACACAGGTAAGTTTTCACAAAATGCACATACATAATTAATTGCTACTCATTGTAATCCAAAACCCTCTAATGAAAAAGTTAAAATTCGCTTGAGTCACTTGAAGGTACCATTTTAATTCATTTATTTTTTTGGCAACATAAAGGAAGATATAAGTTTTTGTGACGAAGGACGGGTGGTCAGTTAATTGTAAATGTCATGATAACCAGCTATACATGATGGAAGCCCTTATTCAAATTTTGTACTCCTTTATTATTTGGTATTTATTTTAATAAAATGATTTTCCAGTTTGTTGGAAAGCTGGATTCCTGCATATTTGCATCCACTTTCAAAGAATATCTGGCTTCTTGTCCGTTTTCATATTTATCAAATTATTGATAAAATGTCACTATCATTGAAAGTTTCGTCTTCAATCCAGCGCGAGCTGCTGGAACGTTGAGCGAAAGCAACTGAATGCTCATTGTCGGGAGCCTGTTTATAGCAAATGAACAGAGCGTCTTGAAGTGTGTACATTTTAGTGGCGTAACGTACACGACCGCATCCCGGGGGAAGGGAAGGACTCTAGGGGTCCATGGCCTTATTTACGCTACATACATATTTACCCATTTTATAAAATATTAAAGGCAAAACCTGACTTTCAGGGGAAGGGGGCTAACCGTCTCCGTTACACGCCACTGGTAAATAGGATATAAAATATTACAGTGGCACCAAAGCCTTTGAAATTCATACACCGCATAAAAAATTGCACAAAGAAATCGCATAAAAAAGACTGCACAAAAATAGGCTCTATTGCATTAATACATACACTGGTGTGCAAAAATTAAGGACGAGACGGTTTTTCCAATATAACTTTGTACAAAAGCTTTCCAAATCAACACATTTAATACCGTAAGATCCACAATACGTAAGGACATGTGTAATGTAAGCAACACTTACTAAAAAGAAATCAGAGGGATAAAAAGAAGCTTGATTGAAAAAGTAGCATGGAGCGCAATGCGACTAAAGGCCGAAACATCCCTTTGATGGGTGTCCAGCAAGAAACATCCGGTCTTTAGTAGGGGATATGATCTCCCCTGACTGCTAGGCAGGTTTCACAGCGTCTGCCCAACTGAGAATGAGGGTGTCAATGACTTGTTGAGGCATTGCTGCCCATTCGCCTTGCAGCGCCAATCGAAGCTCCCGAATCGTTACTGGTGGTAAGGTACGAGCAGCCAAGCGCCTGCCTAGAAATTCCCATACATGCTCGATGGGATTGAGATCCGGAGATCGTGCCGGCCAATCCATACGTTCAATATCCTCACTCACTAAGAGCTGTGCGGCAGCTACTGTGCGATGACATGGTGTATTGTCGTCCATGAAAAGGAACTGCAGACCCATAGCGCCTCTAAAAAGACGCACATATGGAAGAAGAATCTCGTTACAATAACGGGTCCCGTTGACTGAACCTGCGTCGAAGATGTGAAGGTCTGTACGACTACCAAGCATGATTCCTCCCTAAACGAGAACACCGCGACCTCCATACCTGTCCCTTTCAATGATGTTCGAGGGATGATTGCGGCTTCCCCGCTCTCTCCAGATGAGTATGCGATGAGAATCGCTAATCAAACTGAATCTGCTCTCATCTGTAAAGAGTACTCGTCCCCATTCATTGTCTCTCCAATTCCGGTGTTCCGGGCACCACAGAGAACGCCTTCTCCCATGGGCAGGCGTTAAAGGTACACACCGTACAGGGCGTCGTGCAAACAGACCACCACCGTGCAGTCTTCTGGCCACGGTAAAACGCGATATCGGTCGTCCAGTCGCCTGGTTCGTGTGTCTAGCGATTTCTGCTGTCTGCCGCCTGTTTCTTCTGGCCTGTAAGACAATGTACCGGTCATCTGCGGGTATGGTTCCTCGTGGATGACCACTACTGAACCCCCGGATAGCTGTTACTATAGTAGTTTGAAATTGTCTCCAAAGTCGTGAAACGATGCTGTGAGCAATTCCGAACTCTGCAGCCACACTTGTCACACTGCGGCCTTCCTCCAACTTCCCAATGATTCGGCCTCGGGTAAAAGCATCCAGAGGTCGTCTAACAGATTGATTTTTCGCCATTTCTCGCTGAGGCAGCAACTCGGTGGGATTTTAACTGCTATACGGCGTGCAATCTCTTTGCCAGAAATACTGATCTTACAGCGACAACATGTTTTATACTACTCAGACACTCCCCCATTACGTCTACCTGCATATCTGCGCATGTGCTACCGTACATCACCCTATTTATTCTCCTGATTGGTCTTTCTGTCCGCTCTGCCTCTTCGTTCAGATGATATGCTAATTTTTCGACTTCGTCCTTAATTTTTGCACACCAGTGTAGTGTACATATTTGGCTAGTTGAGAGAGGCGTTTTCAACGAGAAACTGGTATTTAAGGCTTTCCATCACGCAGTTTTACAATATAACCCGTCTGTATGATAAATGGGGCCATGAAAACCGGTCTTGTTTAGAGTGAGGTTTGCACCGCGTCCTCTTCATTGATTCAGCATAGAACAGTGCTTCTCAAACTTTCAGTATTTGTAACCCAATATTCGATTATAATTTTTATCGCACCCCCTATGTACAATAATACTATACTTTAACACTCAATCTACAATACGACTTTAACCTCTTAAATTACTACCGGTGTACATAAAATCTTTCTCATCTGCAGCACTTATTGCCCCGAACGTATTTATAAGTCTTTCCGAAGTACGATCTTCTCTGCGCATTGCTAATCATAAATTTATACCGAATGCTTTTGAATGCAATAAAATAACATTGACAGTGTTTGCGAAGGATTTACTTATTTCATAGAAGGTTTTATTTTTAATTATTCCTTTTCATCCCTCACAATACATCACATATGTTTGTCAATGTGGGAAATGGTTGCATTGAGGTGCGAATCGAGTAACTTTTACATAGGCAGTAAAGGGATTAATTACAAAATGTACATATTATCAATATGAGTGTTAATTTATGTATGTATATTTTTATATATGACGAGCCCATGGCTCACTGTAAATTATTAAACTGCATCTTAACCTGGTATTGCTAAATTAATTATAAAATACATTCTGCAGCAATTATTCATTTAAAAGTGTACTACATCAGTGGAAATGTGTACTTTATATTTTATTATGTCCGAATGTATTTTGTTTGTCCCCTTTCAGTAAATAAATATTTAAAAAAAAACAATATTTTTTTCCACTTTTTGATTTGCTCGCCTCCCTCTCGTAGAGTTATAACCCTTCCTATAGGGAGCCCACAGTTTGATTAACGCTGACATACAAAGTGATTTTCAAAGAGATTTGATTTAGAGAAAATCTAGGGAAGAGAAAAACTACTTACATCTCTATATAGAAACGAACAATGTTAGCCTTGTGTGTGTGTGTTTTCCCCTCTTCGTTGGTACAATGATAGCTCAACTCTATTAGAACTAGATTCTTGAATTGTATGGCTATTTTTTTTTTTACTTTTTTCAAGGAGTTGTGAAGGACCCCTTTTTTAAATGAACAATAAAACCTTACCTCCCAGAATTTCAATTAATTGGAAGAAGAATGTATTATCTGGTTCTTGCGGCCAGTGAGTTTCCAAACTTCTTTCTTATGTAACACTTGAAAGACGTTTTGAAAAAAACGATTACATATCCACAAATCCTGCTAAGGACTACTCAGACCTTAAAATTGACTAATTTTAAAGAAAAGGAATTATTGTCACGATCGTTGACGAATAGTCTCATTAATGTATCCGACTACGTTCGGAAACGTGATTTTGCAAAAGCGTATAAATGGATAATATTTACGATATTTAGTGCCACTTAGATTAGAACACGTATATAACATTGTTTTAAGAACATTATTACAGTAAAAAATTAATTAAGTTCAATATTTTGACAAATATGAACGTAGAATGGCTATTTTTTCTAAATATTCTCGTTTTATGAAAAGGGCTTCTATTATAAAAATATTTTGCATGTGTATGGCTCAGTCCTCTATACAGAGGCTCAACTAGAATTTTTGAAATATATAACTTAGAAGTAGATTTATCCATATTTTACCATAACAGAGGTGAGAAGTTTTAAGAAAAAAAACACCGATAATTAATTGAATTAGTGATAACTCTGACAATCAGATGAATTTTTCTAAAATCATAGTTCAGACTCTCTAGACAAGTTATTACTTCATATAAGCAAAATATTATTTTAAGAATATTTTTAGTAAAAGGAGAATGTTTTGAAAAACGGTTATTTTGAGTTAACTTTTTACCAAAATATTGTATTTAAATACTTTTCTTGTTATAATGTTCTTAAAAAAATTTATACATGTATTCTAATTTAATTGACACTAAATATTATGAAAATTATCCATTTATACGCTTTTTTAAAATCCCGGTTCCGAACGTAGTCGGGTACCTTAACAGTTTTAGAACATGTTTTGAAGCCTGTACAAGGTGTATAAGTGTTTATATTGTTGTACGAAGAGTACGCATTTCCTCTTAGGCAATAAAAACATAGTTATAATGCATCATTTTTAACCAATATCGCTTTCATTTGCATTTCAGCCTACATTATAATCTCCTGTGAACTTTTTGAAACCATTCCCTGCCTTGCAGAATTAAGTAATAGTACTTCAATCATTTAAACGAAGTTTTTTTTTAAATATCTTGTAATTTTAATTTTCTCCCCCAGTGTAATTAAATAAGTAATACAGACAATACAAACAAACTTCGATGGTACACCTAACTGTAAAAATAAAACATGATATATGTAAAGAATAAATATATTTCAGCTATCATCATTTGAATGTTCATAAACTAATTTTTTTTAAAAAAATAAGGGTAAGTATAAAAGTATAAAATACAGTAATACAGAATAAAAATGTGGTAATAAATCATTATATGACCACGTAAACTGAAAAAAATTATAAAAACGTATACCCCTGAAAAATAAATTTTATCAACGGGATAAATCATTACAAAACGATTAAAAAGTTTTACTAACTGTCCAAAGCCCAGTAGCTAAGTGGTAGCCACTGGGCTACGCGTTTAGGTTGATTCGATCCTCGAATTTCAAATCCCGTGCCCCGACTCAGCCTTTCAACCTTTCAGTGGGTCGATAAAGGAGTACCAAGCTCTTGCTTTGGATATAAATACTGGGATTTTTCCACCTAATCGGGACATCTGCTCATGTATCTCAGTGCCCAAGGCTACATATACTTAGATGGAAGCATTAGATTTTGGCCTTCATGGGATGTTGCGCCACTGAGATTTATTAACTGTAGAACATGATGCTTGTAAAACGTTTGTGCACTTTTATGAACTGGTTCACTTTATTATATCACGGATAAACATGCGGCTAATGATTCTACAGATAAATAATTACAGTCTTTAAATGAGTCGTAAACTTGTAATAACTTAACATACTATATTCATGAAACTATTTAAAGTGCCCTGACGTAACGTTTCAAAAGTCTGAAAAGAGTAATTAAAATATTTATTAATTCAAGAAGGGCATATTTATTATACGTAAATAATACATATTATTTCAATGCATAAACACTCAGTTAAAAATGGTGAGGAAATATTGATGATTCATATTGCTTGATTGATTGAATATTAACGTCGCACTGTTCAGCTACACGAGGGCTTTTGGCGACGGACCACGTAATTTTGAACCATGGTCAAGTGACGTGGACGACACCTGAGCTGGCACCCCCTCTCCTAACTACCACACCACACCAACGGGAGGACGTTTCAGCTCTCGACAGATTTAACGTGCATCGCTGCCCTACACGGCGGGTCTTTATTGGTACTGGGCTCGAACCCGTGACAAAGCAAGCCACGTTCCGATACCTATACCACTCGGCTACCGCGGCCGTCATGATTCACATTGCATAACAACCTATGTTTTAATTTTCAAAATTAAGAATACATTCACGAAAAAAAAAAAAAAGAGAGAGAGAGAGAGAGAGAAACGAATAGCAATGCTTTTTTAAATTTATATTTCTGATAAATCACACATATCCTGTTGCAGTTAAATGTTATATCTATCCTGGTTAATAAAATGAAATGGAATATTTAACACGATGTAATTTACATGCATTTAAAGATCATGAAAAATTATTTCTAAAACTTGAGGCCATTAGCTTTGTAAACATATATCGCAATAAAAAACTAATGACTTAGAGTTTTTCAAGTAAAAACTACCCATTAAATGTTTTTATTTTTTACGCCAGTAAAATTGTGAATAGCTCATACATTTTATACTCGTATCATGGAAGTTCGATTATAAGTATAAGAAATAAAATTTCGTATTTCATTTCTCATACAAAAAATAAATAAATAAATAAAAATTAAAAAAAGAAATCATACAACAAATCTCCAAAATATTTCCAGTTCACAAACTTCAACTTCGTTTCACATACATATAATAATAAACGAAAAAGAGCTTAATGTCCGTGTGTATTTATGAATTAAATTGGAAAAATCATAAAACCGCCATAACCCACAAAATATTAGAAGTGAATATATTCCTCTAGAACCTGTAACAAATTGAAAGATTGCCCATAAATGAGAGAGAGAGAGAGAAGTGACAGGCAATATGCTACTGAAGCCCTACACCATAAAGCAAGTTAGAGTCACATTACTTGACATAGGAGGTAATATTTAGGGATACTTACATCTGGAAATGACTTGGTGATGATGTAATGGGATAATAAATTACATTCCTCCATTTGTCTGCTCCGACCGTGCCTTCTTAGGACATATTGGTGGAGATAGCTTGAGCAATTCCAATTGCCATTATGAATAAAAATAGATGGTAAAAATAATTAAGGTATTTGATTGGTGGATATTTGTGTTGAAAGATTTTATTTTGCTGAAAATTTAAAGTCTTATAAAGATGTTAGTAGACACTGGTTTTAAGAAAGAATGAGAGATAAAAATATTTACTTTGTTATAGATAGAGGAACATATGATGAACATATACAATTGAAAAATAATAATAATTTTGAATTCCCCCCCATTAATCTATAGCCTTCTCCTTATACATGTCTTAAGAGACTTTTTTTAAAACCTTTGGAAGCCACTAGAACTCGTATTACTTTAAGAAAATAAATTGGAAAATAAATTCAAAATAGAATGTTTCTTTAAACATCAAACTTAGAACGGGGAAGTTGAGAACATACTATTACTTTTAAAATATTAATTAATATAGAGTATTATTTTAAAATAGAAATTAGAATACAGTATTGCATTTAAATATATATTAGAATTGGATATTAATTTTAAAAAAAAATAACTAGAACAGATAAATTTAGAGTACAATGTTGCTTTTAATAAATAATTTAAAATTTTCTATTATATATTAAAAAAATAAATAGTAATATAAATTCACTTTCAGAACTAAAATGATAATAGAATATTGCTCTTATATATATATGTAAAATAGAAAAACCCCTTTTTATATCAAGATATTCAATGTAATATTTAACTTGATTTATGGTTATGCTTATTTATATCACTTTAACTTTTGAATATGGTATTTTTTAATAATATAAATAACAAATTTGTATTACTTTTTTTTAAAAAGAAATCTGCGAATTTTCTTATGAGACAAATAGAAAAGAGAAATCCACAAACTGGTTCAAAATATTAAACCTGTCTTTTAAATATAATACAATGGAATAATAACAACAAAAATAAACATATTTGCATAAATATAAATAAAATATATTTTTAAAATACTAATAAAGAAAGTCCATTGCTTCTTATTTTTTCTGAAATTTTTTTTGACTTTTTTATTTTAGAATCAGCTTGGAACTTAGAAACATAATACCTGAAAAAAACCATTTTAAGAGGACTTTATATCTATCCTATCTATAGTTTATTTTTATTTTTGTTTAATCTTATTCATTGCATTCTTATCTTTCGATTGATGTACCATTTCCGCAAGTCGGAAAATTAGAAATTGAATATGACTTCATTTGAAAACAAATTAGGCATTTCGGTTACGCCCCCTTTTCAGGAGAAAAAGCTAAAAAAAGCGTTATGATGAAAAAATCTATTTTATAAAGAGAAATAATAACTCTAAAAAAATGTGTAATATATAAAACAAAATATTTCCGAGGCAATACAATAATGTATTTTTTCTTCTTTGTGAAATGTGTGCATGTAAAATTTTTGAATTAAGGCATTTTATATTAAAAATTTCAGGTTTTATTCCTGATACGTTTTTCATACAAATGTAATACTTCAATATTTGTGAAGAAAAAAAACTAAACTTTCGGTCGTGACAGAAAAAGAAATTAACATTGTTCTTGAATTTTCTTGAACAATTAATACCTTCTTAAAATTGATCATTTATAAAAATGTTTGGTTCAAAAAAATACGAAAATGCAATTATTTTAAAAATATATATATAATTAATATCTTAAAGTGGTATTTTAAGTTTATTTAAGTTTATTATAATATTTTTTCATAATTATTAACTTTAAAGTGGTTTTCTCAGTTTGTGTTTTTCGAAACATCAGTGTATTCAAAATGCTATTCCTTCCACAACTATTAACCAATCACTTCCATTTCTTTGTTGTGTGTTGCATATAAAGCATGTAACAAAATTAGTGATGCATTTTGCTGTAAACTTAATACTGTGTACTGAATTCAAATGTAAGAGAACTTGGTATTTTCGTTGATTTTTGCAATGCATAACAACATTTTATTTTTTCTCATAACGAATTAAGTTATTGTAAAATCGATCCCTATAGTTGCTTAGAATATCCATAAAATATTACAAAACAATTTCAGTTCAAAAAATTAATTTTTACAAGAGGAGTAAAATTTTAAAATTTCCCAAATTTTCTTCAAAAATTTTAATTTTTTAAAATTGTGTGAATAATATGTGAAAAATTTCATCTCGTATCATTTTCTTGAATAGAAACATTACATAAAATGTTAAAATATATTTTTAAATACTTAAAGAAAGAAAGTAGTTCAAAGGGTACCAAGTCCTCTCTTAAGAAGATATCAATTACGACAGTATAGTAATTCTGCACTCATTTTTTGTGTCTTCCATTTCGTAAATAAAAGTATACCTGACAATAAAAATAGACGTTGTCCCTCAAAATACTTTTAATGATGCATTTGCGATTAAAAAATGGTATTTCGGCAACATAGGGATAAAGTAGACTGAGATCTATTAATCGTTAATTTCATTTTCGATTTATTTTCTCTCGTTTGTTTGTGTTTTGCAATTAAAGTAGGTATTTTAATGGTTGGGACGTTGACTAAGAAAGCAAATAATAATTTTTAAAAAAAAGTTTCTTGAATCAGTAAATTAAGTACTCATTTTATGATGATGATGAGAAAAATATATATATTAATGAAGCAATGTTCGTTAAAAGTTAATCAAAAGAGAAATATTTTTGGTTCTTTTTCGAAGATATGCATATTAACCTGATTCAATTATTTTAAACAAGGGGTATTGTTTCTTCTATTTTTTTTTAAAATAAATTATCTGAGACAGAGACACATTTAGTTTAATCTCTGGTCTGGATAGGGTGTATTGAAAGAAAAATGTGAAAAAAAAACTAAATCTCATCCACAGACGTTCTTAAATTATATGCATACCATTTACTTGAATATTAACTAATTATTGCTCGTTACATCTCAGAGATTAAATATCTGCTATCCACTTATTTCTGAAATTCTAAAAAGTACATCTAAATTTTTCTGGGATAACTAACCTTTTAAATGTCATGCCAGAGATAGTCTCGGGTACGGTAACAATGCTTCAAAATGTCACACCTAAGTATTACACGGGGGTAGCTTTTTTCTTTCAGTGTATTTTATTGTTATACCTGAATACATATCGGGAAAAAATAATGTGTGCTCACTTCAATAGGTAAGTAGTGTTGAATGAGCAGGATTCAGTAATTAATAAGAAAGTCATCAAGAATAATACAAAAATGTACTCAATTCTCTGGATTTACACCATTCGCTCCCAAAAAAAACATACATCAATTTGAAACCTGTTTGTTTCTTATATTTCTTCAAGGCTTCTTAATAAATCGGATAGTGAATTGAATTAGAACATTAAGTCTTCATTTAAGAAAAACACGACATTTCAATTAAAACGTCATGAAACAAGTTGTACAAAATGTTAGCATTATTAAAAATCTGATATTTCATATACTTATGCAATTAGTAGTTCATGTATGTTTCTAATAATTTAATATCCCCTTTAATCGTTCATGTGATAAATTCTTGTAAAATCTTTATTTATTCTGGATTATTTAAATGAAGTTCTCAAAAAGAAATTAAAAATACAATTTGTTGCTTTCTTTTATTCTTAAATAGTACCTTAAAATCCACTAAATACTCATTATATACAAGCGCTGATGAAAATTAACGTTTATAGAATGAATATTCACTTTTTAATTAAAAATAATAGTTTCTTAAAGGATGAATTTGGGTACTTAGCTTATAAGTCAATATGAAAGAGTACCTTCTTCTCTTTCTTACACCTGTGGTCTGTATGTGGTAGTGGTATGGATATAAACCAGTAACAGGAGTGAAATGATCCTTTTCGTCCAGTGGTAAGTTACGTGCTTACAGAACCAAAGGCTGCGAGTTCTACCCTCAAGAAAATACAGTAAAACACATCGACTCTATGCTACCCTAATTACGCAAACACTGAGATTTGTGATTTTCAAATCTCGCCAATTTCCCTTTATTTTCAGGGCTACGCAAGTCAATTACTCACTCCCAAATTAACGTTTAATTTATGTACATGTTCTAACATATATAGTGCGGAAAATCGACACTTAACCATAATAATTTGCTTTGTGTTATTTATTTTTTATTTATGGATCGTGTCTGTAATTACGCGTTATAATTAACTGATGGAATCATATAATCAAAGATGAAAATTGCTGAGCTCATAGGAACGTGACCAAAAGCAAGCCATTGATAAAATTCAATTAGAAGATTGAATGATGGTTTGGAATTTGACAGAATGTATCACTTCTCTCCATTGAAAAAAAGGTTGAAAAATTTAGAAAATCTAGGCTCCAATAAAGAATGTATTTTTGAACAAAACAGGTAATAAAAAAGTTTTTAGCATGCTACGAGTAAATTTTGAGAGAGAAAAAACCTTTGAACCTGCATTCTACTTTTTTATATTTTATGAAACGTTCTACATCAAGATAACGTGAATTTGCGATTTTCTGCTCGTGTTAATTTAGATTTTATTAAGATCTTTCTATTTTGTTTGCACTTTTATTTTGTTACGTCTCCAGCCTCGAATTAAAATAATTAGTGTGTATATGCGAAATTATATCCTGATACACATAAATTCTGTTTACTCCCTGCTATAGCTTAAGTTTGAGGAGATACTGTATTCATAACTATCAATCACTTGATAGAACTCTTTTTTCAAACATTTTAATTTTTTCTTTACTTTTCACACTGGAAGACTGCGGTAGCCCAGTGGTCAAGGTATCGGATTATGGTAGGCATCCCATGAGTTTAAGCCCAGTACCACTAAAGACCCGTCGTGTACGGCAGCGATTCACATTAATTCTGTCGAGAGCTGAAACGCGTCCTCCCGATCGTTGGTTTAGTGTGATTTTTAGGAGAGGGGGTCCCAGCTCAGGTGTTGTCCACGTCACTTGACCATGGTTAAAAATTACGAGGTCCGTTGCCAAAAGCCCTCGTGTAGCTGAACAGTGTGACATTAAAGTCCACTCACTCACAAATTTGCACTGGATGCTTCCTTTGCATCGCTAGTGAACAATATTATTTTATGTGCCCAGAAAATCATGCTTGTGTTTTCCACTGACAAAATCAAGTAGATAAAATACTTATCTTGAAGGATTAATTCTCAAATTATAATGGATTCTCTAAATTAGCTTATCTTAAGAAGGTCGAGGCACACACTTCTTACTCAGCTCTTGTCTTAGAAATAATTTTCACTTAATTCTTTTTTTTCAAAATTACAGCATTTGTTGCCACTGGCCTGATAAAAAAAATCAAACAAGCTGCTCATTTATATTTAAAAGAGCTTCCAACTGTGCGTTGGTTATCTTATATTAATAAAAACAGTGTAGATAAGATTAAAAGTAATTTTATAAGAATGCACCTGAGAACTTTATCATGCTTATTCGTTTCAAATTCTTTAAATATTTTAATAAACAGTGTATGATATACTTCCTTATTTGTCAAACAGCGTTTCTCAAACTGTAGGGTGCGCAGACCTAGGAGGGGGCCTAATAACTCTACGAGATTGGCGCGAACATATTGAAAAGTCTAAAATCAAAGATTATTTTTTAAAAATTATTCTCTTACTTAAAGTAAACCAACAAAATACATTTTGACATAACAAAAAGTAAAATTAGCATTTACATTAATATACATAATACATTTACAAATGTATATATACTGAACACAATGTATTTTATAATTAAATTAACAATAGTAAGTTAAGAACAAGTTTAATAATTACCGTTAACACCATGGGTTTGTCATATAAATAAAATTATATACAAAAATTAACAATTATCTTAATAACTTGTACAAATTATAAATTATCCCTTAACTGCTGATTAAAAGTCACGTGATTCACTTCTCTATGCCTCCGTTTTCCACGTATGCGCATGTATGGGATGTGTTGGGGAGGACGACAAAAAAGAAATAATAAAAAAAAAGTCATTTGATATTAGTAAATCATTCTTAAACGTCATTAAGGTCATTTTATTGCATTCCAAATCGTTAGGCCTAGTGTAAAAGCAATGCGGAAAGACATTTGGGCTGTTTGGGGTCATTCTTGCAGCACTGATAATGAACCGATACATTTGTTTTTTCCTACAAATCCAAATACATGGTGTAAGTATAATGCTGCAATTAATAATATTTTACAAAATTATAAACACAAACCCTCAGTTACGAAAGCTGTTCGAGATGTAATTAAGCCTGTATTTTCAGACTTATCTCATCCGGCACTCCCAAAGAAATGTGTAGGAGGTAAGAAACAGAATCTAAATGGAAGTTTAAATTCATTAATTTAGAAGTTTTGTCCTAAGACGATTCGTTCCAGGATTCAGATTTCAGAGATTGCTGTAAATCTAGCAACCAGCATTTTTAATGATAGAAATCAAATACTTATTACTTTTTTAGAGAAATTTGGCTTAAAAATTAACAAAAATATATGTGTGTCCGTGGCTGAACGTGACAATCGTCGAATCTTTACGTCAAGACAGAGGCGCTTAGCATCCTCTTTTGTAGTTTACAGAGGGGGAAAAAATTAAAGACTAAAGAAATTGAGCTGTTTGACCAACAGGAAGGCATATTTTATGATCCTGGATCATTTTAGCATTTTAAAAATTTATTTTCTCAAATTCAAATGAAAACCTTAAAGCATTTTTTCTTAGTTTGTGTTTTTTTCACTTGCGTGAGCGCATGATTGCGTTTCAAAAACTATCATGTTTTGATGTATAAAACTTTACATAATTATAAACTCTATCATAACCTTTAAATCCTAGCTATTTATAGTATTATATATATTTAATATTTTGAAAAATTTCAAAAAATTAAATTTTTTAAAAAGGTTTAAAAAATGTACTTTTTTGATTTTAACAAATATTATTATTTATTCTATTTATGTAAAATAGGCTACAATGTAATACGGATATATCTGAATTTATAACCAACGTATTGCTAGTAATTAGAATTGTTATTGCGTAAAATATCATGCGCGTCGTAAAATTTACTATTTATTCCTTACAAAAAATTTTCTTATTTTTATGTGCTTATTATTTTTAAAATTATGATTATATTTTAAACATTTTATATTTTTTGAAACCTTATTCCTTTATAAAAAATGTGTAAATAATAAAATGATTTCATTTTAACCTCGACGAATTAATTTTAAGCGATAATTGTTTATATTTTTGAACAAACCTTTTAACATCCCTGAGACTTCTTGAAAATCAAATAAATAATTATACAATTATATATATATATATATATATATATATATATATATATATATATATATATATATATATATATATATATATAAATTTCAGAGAAATAATAAATTAATAATCGTATTACTCTTTTTTTAAATAATCAAATCATGTTTGAGGTTGTTTTTTTCCTTTACTGCTTATTTGAAGCAAATTTTACAGTTATTATACTTAAGTATAACTAAATTAATAAGAATATTTCAAACATCAAAGCAACTTTATTACAATTATCAAGAATTATTCAATAAAACTAAATCTACGCGTACTCGGGGATTTCAATTAAGGAATAATAAGAAAAAATAAATAAAAAATGCTCATTTTTTATGTAAAAACAATTAAAACATTTTTTGTTTCATTTTGAATGCTTTAAATATAATAATAACATTATTGCATATATCTTTGTGCAAGGAATAGAGAAGTTTACAAATTTAGCGATATATTATTATTTTGATTCTTCGTATTCTTCAAATATTATTTATTTCTTGTAATAAAACATTTCGCTTCAACAGCTTTTCAATTTTTTTTATTAAAATACATACATTATAATTAAGTTTTTGTAAGATTCATAATGTCAATAAATTTATAACTTCCCATCATGAATACCCCAATGTTCAAAACATTGATCATAAAAAAATCCCTACTTAGTTTAAAGTAGCATGTCAACAATATAAATGACTTTCTTTCTCCGATAGATTGAGTTTTTTTAAAGAGAAACGACACACACATACTTTAATATGAGCCAGTCGCATCATAGTATGATAAAAACATGACCTTGATGTTTCAGTAATAAAAAAATCATAATTCTTTCAACCAGTTAAAGTAGAATTTGTTCAATTTTAAAGAATTGGCAGATAAATTCGGAACTTGTGTTCTCTCTCTTTTGACAGTAAAACATTAATAGGAAGCTTGAGCACATTTTAATTCCATTTTGCCCCAAATGTTTTATTTATGCTTATTTTCAGATTCTGGTATAAAACATTTTCAATGTAAGATTATGATTTACTCAACATTGGCTAATAGTGATAATCTTTTAAAAAAAGGAATAATTAATAATTTAGAATGGTTGGAAAAATGAATGTGATTTTCCTTATATTTTATTACAAAAAGAACTGTTTCTTGCATATATGATAAAAAAGGTAAATAAAGAAAGCAATGGAGAGATTTTTAAGAACATTGAATTTTTGAGTTATGTATACATATCTATGCAATATATGCATAAGTATAATTTTGTTTCTGTCATACGTCACATTATGATGCAACAAGAGGGCTGTTGCGAACCAGTCAGGTAATTATGAACATTGTTTAAGTGCCGAATATGGCACTTGGGCTTTACTTACCTCTCTAAACTTCCACACCACATCAATTATAGGACTTTTAGACGTAAAAATTTTAACATGCATTCGTTCTTTTTTAAAGTATTTTAGAAAAAAGAAAAACAAATTACATTTCGTTCCAAATTTTCTTTTTTACCCTAAAATATCACATAATTGTATTTTTAAAGAGGAAAATAGTGCAGTTTAGACATTTAAGGGTACTTTATAGATGTAGCATCTAAAATCACGCACAGGAGTTCAAACCTATCAATATATGAATTCAAAATGCATTCATATTTATGATCTTGTAAGGAGGTATTGTCCATTAATATTTGGTTTTTATAAACTGCCAATTTTTACATCATTTGTTTTTATTTTTACTTTTATTTATATTCACATAATTTCTGAAAATTGAAAATATTTCTAACAAATGTTATTAAGGTAAATGTTTTTCAGAATTCTTCCAAACATACGTAAATTTATTAGGCATTAGCAGGAAAAAATGACTTTGTACTAATGTTGCAAAACTTTCAAAACAAAGATGAAAAAATAAAGATGTCTAGTGAAAAAAAAAGATACCTTATTCATCAATACTATCTGCTTTACCGTACGCCACAGGTTTGGGGTTTAAACCTAGAACTGGGCAAGGTTGAATCAGTCTTTTATCTTTTAGTGGGGCGATAAATGAGTACCAAGCTTGATTAGAAACTGAAGTCTGGGGGTTTTGCCACAGACTGTGTGTGTGTGACCACCAGACTGAAATATCTATTCATGTACCTAAGTATCGAAAGTTATGAAATTTGAGATTGCCACAGCCTTAATGGGTTGTTGTAATGATGAGTTTAGTTTTTATATGTTTCTTATATATTATTCTGTACAAATATGGCATACACATATTGTCATTCATTCTTCAGCGTTTCTTCCAATTTTTGCTCCATGATATATGTAATTTAAATTTTTATAACATAATGATAGTATTTAGACTTTTAATCATGGATGAAAGTATTGTCGAAATAAAATGTTGAATAATGCCACACATATAAATGAATATTGATATAGTTGAGATGAATTTCCCTTGAAAGTATGAGACCAGCAACTGATATGCATATCTAAAACCACTTTCCATATCCCTAAGAACACATTTATAAAGTAACTTTCAGCGTTAATACTGTAACATTCATCGGGGTTCGCGGATATTATGCTATCAATCTCAGAGAGAAAGACGGCTTTCAGAAAGCGGTGAAAATTGATTGTCGAAAAAAAACTTTAAACTACAGAAGCGATATTCGTAGAATAAATCTCAGAAGGCCTTCACACATACTACAGCGTTGAGATACATCTATCAGTATCTAAAATACAAGTATACTAGATTATTCACAAACAATCGCTCGTCCTACTCAACGGCCAAAGAAATTAATAATCACTGGTCGACTCTTCAACGGTGAAAAATAAATCAACACAGGTTCGACGAGTGGCATCCTATTTGTACGTCTCAAATACTTTTCGAGAAAAAAACCGCTTGCGTCATAGATCGTGATAATAGTAGATTTCTCCTATAAATTCCAGAATAATTCATATGGTCGCCAACTTCCCAACATGGTCGCCAAACTTTCAAATTGGTCACCAAGTCGCCAACTTTGTCGCCAAAAATTATACCAACTTGGTTCGATCACCGTGATTTCGCCAAGGTTCTATGAATCACCATTATAATGTAAGGAACGGCGTTGCTGGCGAATATTATAATTTTAACATAACATAAATATAAACGCATAGCCCAGATACAAATTATTTACACTATATTGTAAGTATTCTTTAAGCAAAGTTCGTACCAATATTAAAAAGTACTGGTGTATTTTTTATAAAATACGAAAAATTTTTGACACATCAATCTATCGCAATTTTATGTGTTCTGAATAGCACGTGCTGTAGATCCTATACTCGCGCAGTTATTAAGTGAAAAGAAACATGTCATAGATAAGTGAGTAATTGAATTTGCAAAGGGAAAACATTCCGTACTTTGTGATCCACTTAAAATGATAAAATCATCAATTTTCAGTGAACTTAAGTAATAACACCATTTTTGGGGCTCTACGAGATAAATTGGAGTTAACTCTGGATTTTCCAGAACGAATTGAAACACACATGCGAATAAAAAAAAAACAACTCTTCGAAGATATGTATAGTATTTTGTTCCCTCGACTGAGGCCTAAATTCTTTTCCAATCATTAGTGTGATAAATGATGATGTACGCAAATGTGAATCCTGTTTTGTTTACCGAATTATTAATGACCCTACCAGCTTTGTTACTATTCCTTACTTTATTATTCTTAAGCCCCGTCATATCTAAAAATAAAGAATATTGTAAATGACAAATTGTTCTTGTTATTGAAGTAATTTGGCATTTAAGTTACACAAGGACTTGAGAAGTAATAGCTTATTTTAGAGTTATGCTTGATATCCTGACTTCAGGAATCTATCTGGGTGTGAATTATATATTAAGCTCTTGTATTGTGCGTCCTGATATTAATTGTACAGATCGTGTATTTTCTATTTATTGTACGACAGAAATAATTTAAATTGATAGTATTTAAATAAGGCATGTTTAAAACTAGGTAGAAAGCTATTTCTTCATTTTGGTTCACTGTATTGTTCATAAAAAAGAAGAGTTAAGGGATTACAAAGATGGTTAAAAAAGGGTTCGTTTACATACGAAACGGGTTAAAAGATAACGCAGTTTTCGATTGTGATTACAATGTTATAGATAAGTTATGTGAATAATTTTGTTAAATGGTATGTGTTGATTGAATTTTTACTAATATTAAAGCAGCGCTTCTGAAACTGTGGAGAGCTCCCCAGGCGGGCGTGCTATACCTAGGAAGTATAATAAAAACTTGAAAACAAAACATTATTTTAAATATATATATAAACTCCTGTTTGTGAAAATTGCAACACCATGAAGGAAGCATCATAGTTGAAAGAAATTTAATACACAGTTGAGTGGTACTGGTAAAAAATAAATGATTGCATTTTCAAACCAAACAAACAATTAAAAGAGATAGAAATTAGTATTTTGTGTGGCCACCACGCGCCGCAATAAGAACTGCTACACGACGCGGCATGGAGTTAAACAAATTTTGAATATCTGCCTCCGGAAGAGTATTCCATATTGTTTGTATGCGCAACCAAAGTTCGTCTGTCGAAACAACAGGACGAAGATCACGAGCGAGACGCCCCCCAACGATATCCCACACATGTTCAATCCGTGACATATCCGGCAAATACGCAGGCCAAGGAAGAAGTTGTACCTGCTGCTAATCAAGATAGGATTTGACCGTCTTGGCGATACGTGGACGGGCATTATCCTGCTGGAATACAGCCCCTGGCAATCCTTGCAGGAAAGGAATAGCTTGGGGCTGTAAAACTTCGTTTATGTATCGGGTACTGCAGTGCTTCTCAAACTTTCAATACTGGCGCCCCCCTTTTCGATCACAATTTTTTTCGCGCCCCCCTTATACATTAATAATGTCCTGAATGCAATAATAATGCCCTTTATAACGCTAAAGCTACAATAGGCGATCTTAGTTATAAACCATACAAATTAGTAACATAAGTATTAAATTTTGTATACTACTTTTAAGCAAAATAAATAAATAAATAAAATAATAGGATAATTATTATGTTATTTTTACTTTCTCTAATTTTTAAATTGAACATATTGCAAAATGCGGTAGCTGCTTAGAAGACAAAATATAGATATCTGCTAAATATAGAAAAATAACTCAGAGGGTCAATTTCTAATCATAAGCATTCCTTTGAAAAACTTTGCTCTGCGAGACAAGCCCATGGAAATCGGTAATACTTATTAAACTTGTTTTTAGTTTAGTATTAACTAATTAGTTATAAAATACTATGTGCAGCACTGATACATTAAAAGTTTACCACCTGAAGTGCCCGCTCTTTGCACGAGTTCATTTGTAAGAAAATAAAACACTATTGATATAATAGCTGAATTGTAAGGAAAGTAAAGCAAGTGCGTGACAATGTTTACAAAAATGTGAAATAATTTTTTTAAATGATTGCTCAAATTATAATTAGTTTTAAGCGAATTGTAATTTTAAGCCTCACAGAATTAGCATTTAGAATTGATGTTAAATAATGAACAATAATATAAAATTCCGATGAAGAATAATTGTATTATTTTTAATATTTAAAGCAAAAAGACTTCAACATGCTTTAACCTGGGAGCAGGCGCGTACTCGATACGGTCGAGTGGGGTTATTGAGTCACCCCAATGCTTTTTTTTAATAATTATTTTATTGTACACGTGTAAAACGTTTTTCGTTATGCTTTATACTTATGTTTGACAATACTCATAAAAACAGATCTTGGCCAAGTAATCCTTCAAATTGCTCTCCGTGGTTTTCCAAATATCATAAAACCCTTTTGCATGGAAAAAAGCGCAACAGAGAAATACATTACTTACAACTCCTATAAATGAGAAACAAACACATAAGAGAGGGGGCATAACTAACTGTACCAATAACTTAGAAGGTTAAACAGATTACAGCTATATTATGCAGTATTTCAAAAATAACGACAGTGATGAATTTTTTGTTCCTAAATTATTTCTTTTCTGGGTCTGGGATCTGTTTTTTCTCTGAAAGAGGTTAAAAAAAGCGTAATAAAAAAATCTCTCATCACGAGATTACAGCAAATCAAATAAATTTTTTTATTTGGTTATAGGATCAAAGATAGCTAATTAGTTATTGAAGAAGTTTTTATTTTTGCTGAGTTAATATCGCGCGTGCGCGCCTATAAATTATATCAGAGTAAAAGTGCATTTTTTATTATGTCAGAAAGTATTTTGTTTTAATTCATTCCAGTAAACTAATTATTTTTTAAATCTTTTATATTCGATATGCTCGCGTCCCCCTCGTAAGGTCATCGCGCCCCCCAGGGGGGCGCGCCTCACAGTTTGAGAAACACTGGGGTACTGTTCAAGTTGCCCACAATTCGTAGCAATTGTGATCGTCCATGATATACTATGGCACCCCAGACCGTAACTCTGGGTGTTCGTCTACTGTGGCGTTCGATAATGCACTCCGGAATGTGCCGTTCACCGGCATAGCGCATGACACGAATTCGGCAATCATAGTGCCACAAATTGAAGCGGGATTCGTCAGAAAAGACGACCTGCTGAAAATCAGCACGCCAGCTCCTATGCGCATTGGCCCATTGCAGCCGCAGATGGCGATGGTTTTGCGTGAGAAGAATCCTGTATAAAGGAATCTTTGCGCGCAGCCCGCGCTTCAGCAGACGTCTCTGAATTGATGAAGCACACAATGAAACACCTGTAGCTGTTGACCACTGTGCTGCCAATTGTCTTGAAGAAGCTGTGCGGTCCGTCTGAGCCATTCGCCCCAGGCGTCTGTCATGAGGAGCTGACGTCACATTTCGGGCTCCACTCCCAGATTTCCGAGCTGTCCGACCCACGTCCGTCCACTGCTTCGAAACACGCATGATTGTGCTGCTGTTACGCTGTACACGAGCGGCTACTGCACGATAAGACAATCCAGCTTCACGAAGGCCGACGATTTTGCCCCGTTCAAACTCCGAAATTTGCTCAAATTTCGCTCCCTTTCGTCGACAAGGCATAGTAAAGATTCAGTTAACGTTTACACTAGAATATAACCACCGATAATCATACACGCCTCGCTACAGCCGTCTATTTATATTCGGTTCGATCCGCCCTTCAGAGGGCGCTGCTAAGCATACGCATGCGCTACCGGTCTGCAATTCTAATCATTTGCATATCATGCCCTACTTTACATTTCTTGAAAATTTCAGCTTACTCGCGTAGGTCTTTCGTGGTGTTGCAATTTTCACAAACATGAGTATATATATGTATATATATGTATATATATGTATATATATATATGTACATATATGTATATATATTAATTATTGAAAGTAAACAAACAAAATACATTATAATACAAAAAAATAGAAAAAAATCCATTTACGCTGATTTAATACACTTATAAATGTATCAATACTGCAAAATGTATTTTATAACTAATTTAGCAATACTAAAATAAGAACAAGTTTAATAATTACTAGTAACCCCACAGGCCTATCATATATATGTTGAATATTATATGCAAAAATTAATAAATATCTAGATAATTTGCACAGCTTATGATTAATCCAGTGTTTCTCAAACTGTGGGGCGCGTTCCCCTTAGGGGGCGTGATAACTCTGAGAGGGTGCCCGAGTATTTTGAAAATTCGAAAACAGAAGATTATTTTAAAAATATTATTAATTTATTGAAAGAGTAAACACACAAAATACATTCCAATATAATAAAAAAAAATACGCATTTACGTTGAGATAAATATATCAGTGCTACACGATGTTTTTTATGTTTCATTTAGCAATACTAAGTTAAGAATAATTTTAATAATAACCATTGACCCCATGGGATTGTAACATATAAAATTATATACAAAAGATAACACTTATTTTGATAATTTTACGGTTTATAATTAATCCCTTGACTGCCGATTAAAAGTTAAGTGATTCGCTTATCAATCCGAACCGTTTTCCACGTAGGCGCGTGAAAGTGATGTATTTGGGGTGGGGGAAGGAATAAAAAAAAAGTAAATAACAGAAAAGTTCCAAAGTCTCGAAAAGACGTATATATACGTCCAGGGAAATAAACGTTTTGGCTGAGCGAGACATCTATATACGCCGGTGGTCCTTAAAAAGGTTAAAGTCGTATCGCAATTTTAGCGTCACAGTATATTATTATTGAATTCAATGCATTGTCATTGCATAAAGGGGGGTGCGATGAAAATTATTATTGAATATTGGGTCACGAATATTGAAACTTTGAGAAGCACTGGATTAATCCTTAAATGCCGATTAAAAGTTACGCGATTCACTCCCGAATGGCACATATACAAGCGTTCATGGTGTATTTAGGGGAGGATGAAATGGAATAAATAAGAAAATCCTCTGAAATAAGTACTTTCTTCACGAATATTGTCCAGGTCATTGTATTACTTTCCAAATCCTTCGGAATAATTGTATGGATAGCAGAGAACAGAAAAGATCATATTTCGGAGAGACGTATATAGTGTGATTGGAAATTTGCACACTGGCTGAGTTAGATGTTTATATAAGCCTGTGGCACTTAAGAAGTAAAAGTCGTATTGTAATATTCCACTGTCAAAATTAATACATTATTATTGCATGGATTGGTGCAAATTTACGATTGAATATTGGGTCTCAAGTATTGGAAATTTGAGAAGCACTGAGTTAAAGACGAAAAATGTATTTGCCAGTGATGAAAGGAAAGACGGAAATAAGAGATTTAATGGATAATACAAATCGCATGTTACATACACCTAACTCATTTTCTACATGATGTTGGAAAATCCCGGTTCATGAATATTCTATTTTATAAGATTTTTTCCTTTGAGGAACCTAATTCTTTTTTCTGGATTTACCCGAATATTATAATTGTTTTTATTTATTTATTTATTTTTATTTTGCCGTGTTTCAACTTCAACACATCATTTTGTTCTTCAGTATACCTGCATTTTGTGTTTATGTGTCCAGCTTGTAGTATGCAAAGAATAATAACCATTAAGTTCTAAAAGTTGATGTTCTAATAAAAGTTATTCTTAATTCTATGGTGGAATTTCCATATAATTTGTGTGGATGATTATTCTTTCTTATAAAATCCTTTAATAATGAATGGAATTCTTCATTTAAATGAAAGCCGACAGATTCGTATTTCATAAATTTGGCACATCTACTAATGGTAATATTTTTAATATGTTCACAATAAATGTGCACGCTTGTTATCAAGTAGCGATGGATAGTAGTTAGACTTTGTTTTTTTTTTTAATTTCAATTTGAATTTTTATACGTTGTACGCATTTATTAACTGAATTTTCGTAAAACACTAGATTTAAATTATTTTTAAAATAAAAATGGATCGTTTTTTGTATTGTAATTATGTAGCATAGATTTCCCTATTATTGTGTTTTCACGGTTTGTTGGAAAATATTCATATATTTTTCAAGCAGCACGATCTTTTTAATGTCGAGTAATAAATCTCTAAATTTAGCATATACCACATGCAATTTTTGCAGGTCTTTTTACACTGTGTTCTAAGAAATATATCTGCCGTATAATAAAGGAGTTGGGTGTATATTGTTTAAATATTTAAACACAACATGCCAATGCAAGGACTTTAAAAGATTTCTTGCAGGAGAAAAGTATTTTTAATAACACCAGTGATGGCTTAAAAACACATTCGACAATAATATTACAGTAAGAAAAATGTTTAAAAATCATAATTTTTTAACTTTTTTATAAACTAACTAGTATGCCCGTTTTTTGCACAGGTGAACTGAAAAATTAAATAATACAGATTGAAAGATAAAGAAGTTTTTAATGAGTTAGTTTTACGTGAAGCGCAAGTTAAACAAAAGAAAAAAAAATATTTTTGCATATCTCAGCGGAACAAAAAAAAAACATATTTATTAAATTTTCAATCTGTCGATCTAATAGCTGATATTTTTTTTTATTTTTAACTCCCCATAACTCTTTTGAGGGTCGATTTTTGAAAACACCTTTCTAAACTGATCTCTGCTCAGCAAAAGTAACACAGTGTTACACATTTTATGTAATTAACTCTAAAAAAATAGTTTAAACAATTTATATCTGGTTTCTGTTGTATTTATTTTATGTTAAAATTGTAATATTAGCAAGCAAAGCCGTTCCATATATTATGATGATGATTCAATTGAAACATAGCGAAATGTTGGCAATAGAGACAAGTTGGAATCATTTTTGGCGACCTTGTTGACAATTTGGCGATTGATTAAACGGTGCAGAAGTTGATATACTGTAGCGGCACCTGGTGAAGAGCTGCAACAAAAACAATAGCACAAAAACCTTTCCCACAAAAAAATACATATACATGCCAATTTTCATAGTCAACGGTTGAACGGTGTTGGAGTAATGCGATTTCATATATACAAACATCCATTTTTACATATTTAGTTAACGAGAATTGACCTTCAAATAATATTATCTTAATTAATTCATATTTTAAAAAATCCTTTGCTCATTCCTTACATTCAACATTCAACTCCTTAATTATTAAAATAATGTCCCATTAAACTTATGAAAAGAATATTTTTTAAAAATAAATTATTCCACCCACAAAGATATAATTCTCCCAAAATGGTAAATTTTTACCCATTTAGAAGAATACACTGTATCTTTATTGTAATCTTCTTTTGTTGCCTCAATCAGGCCCATGTTTCGTAACAGCAAGACTTTATATGGATAAAATATAAGCCCCAAAACACCGTGTTTAGATGTTTTATCGAACATGGTAAGACATTCTTTGAATACGGGATCACGCTAAAAAGTACTTAGAATGAGGGTTTGAAAGTCCTATTTCAGACCATCTGTACTTCTACTTTTCGGAAAAGAGGATGAAGTAAAACTTTTATATTCTTGGTGATTTTTTTATCTTTTTTATATCCCAGAGTGATTTAGGCCTAGCACTAACATGACTCGTCTCGTATTCAATCCGAGTTTTCCATTGCTGCTCGGTGCTTGGTTTTTATCTTATTCTTCGAGAAAAGGGAAATGGAATTTTATTCTATATGCAAATGAAAGCAGTCTGATAGGGGGTGTTTGCCATTCTATAAGAGTTTTGTTCGAGTGTATGGAACGTTTGTTGTGTCTGCTGGAGTGAAATAAAAAACAACACTTAAACATGTGGATGTATGTTTGGTTATATTTTTAAATGAGCTTTTAAAGGAGCATAAAGGAGCATGGAACGCGAAATATTCCATGTTTTATTCGAAGATTTGAAAAGTAAATAACTTGAAAGATTTTTTTCGTTCCATTTGTGTGTCAAGTGTCACACAGTTAATGTAGAAAATGTTTCCCTTGAGACTATTTTTTATAACCTGTTCAAACCAAAAGAAACAACATATTTCTTTTAAATACATTCATAATTTCTTAATTGAAAATGCATGGGTTAATCGAAAAATGCATGCATTTAGTATTAATAGTTAATATAAAAATCTATAACAAATGAATTTTTATGTCATTTTTTTAAAAATTAAACCAAAAAAAGAGTTATATCAATTTGAGTATAACATACTCATTGAAAAATTTGTGTAATTGGTATCGACAATTTTTGTAAAATTTAATACTTACAGAAATATTTCTGGGATGCATGTTCCCCTGTATTTTTTTCATAAAAATGACATTGTTATTTTGTATTGAACTTTGATGAAGGGGCCTAAGTAGCATTTGTAAATATTAAGTACTAATGTGTTATGTGTTCCATCACAGAAGAAGCTGAAACTATATAAATGAGGTAGTGTAATTTCTCTCAACCGCCTAGAATGTTTGTTGTCATAAAGTAATATGTATACTCTTAAGTTATTTATGACAATAAATAAATAATATACTCTTAAATTATTCAAGACAATAATTAAATAATATACTCCGAAATTATTCATGACAATACTTAAATAATATACGCTTAAATTAATTATGACAATAATTAAATAATATACTCTTAAAATAATAATCATAAAATGAGTATTATTTAATAATACTCATAACATAACATACTCTTAAATTATTATGACATATAAATTGCATTTTTATTTTGCGTTGAAATGTCATGAATGAACCTAAATAACCTTTGTAAATGTTAAGTACCGATGTGCTATGTGTTCCATTGCAGGAGAAGTTGAAACTAAATGAGGTAGTGTAATTTCTCTCAACGGTTTACAAAATCTGCAGCCATAAAATAATATACTCTTAAATTATTTATAAAAATAATTAAATAATATACTTTCATATTAATAATCATAAAATGAGTATTATTTAGTAATTATTATGAAATAATATACTCTTAAATTATTATGGCATATAATATAGATTTTTATTCCTTTATGGAACTATGATGAATGACCATAAATAGCATTTGTAAATATTAGGTACTAATGTGCTATATGCTCCATTACAAGAGAAGCTGAAACTAAACGAGTTAGTGTTATGTCTCTCAACCAATTATAAGATTTGCATCCATAAAATGATACTCTTCAATACTACAAAAATGGTTTTTAAGGAAACTATTGCAAATGTTTTACAAAATAATGCATGAGCAATTTCAAACAACAAAAAGTTCTTAGATGTACATACAAATTGGAAAATATAGAGTTATGTGATAAGAGCTTAGTAAAAATACTGTATCATTAATGTCGTTAATAAAAAAACATATATCAACTATTCACAAACTTTGAGGCGGACGAACATATAGAAGATTCGAAAGATTAAAAAAAGTAGTATTAAAAATATGATTTAAAAGTAATTTAATTGAAATATAGATTACTTAAAAGTATCATTATATACAAAATTTAATACTTACCTTAGTAATTTCTATATTTTATAATTAAGGTCGTATTTTAGCTTTAGCGTAAAAGAACATTTATTATTATTGAAGTCAATAAATTCATCGTTATGAGGAAGGGGCCATGAGGAAAGTTATGACTAAAAACTGGGTCACAAATATTGAAAGAGCTGACTTAGATAGCTATAAAGTAAACTTCACAATTTGTGTGTGAAAACATATGCAGGATTGTGAAAAGGTCTTTCACTTCTCACCGACTTACACCAACAACTTAAAAAGACTTTCAGGTCGATGAATATTTAGTATATCACAGGGCCACATACACACTCCTTATTTACAAACATTCAAATCTTCTCTAGGAATTGAATACTAGTCTTACGACACAGCAACCGGCTTCACTAATAAATATACCGTCAAAAATTGTTATTGAATTACTAGTATAACTCAAAGGTTCCTGGACTGAACCTATAAGGTGGACTGTTTCTGCAGTAAATTGACAATAACCTAGCTGTATTAAGGCATTCCTCCCATTTTTTCTAAAAAAGTTTGTTCCAAATCATGTGACCTGTGGTTTGTCACTGCGTTGTATTTTTTTTACGGATGTATTTAGTTGTTGGCGATTGAAAGCAATCGCGTTTTTGAGCAACTGGTGAAAATTAAATTTTGCATTCGTATGGGAAAAAGGGCTACGAAGACTTACAAAACCCTGAAGCATGTGTAAGTCTGTGATGGATAAACGTAAACAAAAGCTTTTGAGGTTCAACGACGTTTCAGAGAAGGCAGGGAAAGTGTCGAAAACGACATAAGCTCTGACGTCCGCAAACTTCCCATTCCGCTGAAAATATTAAAAAGGTTCTACTGCGGTACCGAAGAACAGGCTTCAAGCAATTGTAAAATCAATTGGGATATATCCTCGACCACGGTTCAATGGATAGTAACTAAGGATCTTAGCATGCATAGGGTGTGTCAACATATTGCTCCTCGCATGGTAAAAGAATACCATTATGCAAAGGAAGTTAGAAGTACATCGCAGGATTAATTAAGATGTGTTGGACAGCAAGAATCTTTTCTTTTTTTCTGACAATTTGAGATTTTTAAAAGTTCAAATTATATAGATTTTAACATTTCTAGAAATACCTTACTTTAACCTCTAGGATAATAAGAAACCCTTAAAACAAATTTTTAAATAATGGTTGAGAACTGGGCCACGCCCATTTGAATGACGAAAAATGTAAACAAGGTATTTCGTTTTTGCTTAAAAGTTTAACATGTGACATAAACCAAAGCATGAATCTTTTATTGTAAATTGAGCCCTTTTTTATTCCTAGCCCATTAGAAGTCTCACTGTATACATTAAAATCAATTTATCTCAAAATATAAATTTTGATGTTCGATGTATCTATTCTGGGAAACTACTGTTTACAGGTACGTAAATTTTTTATGATATATTTATATTGATGTCTAATATATACTAAAATGAACTTTCTTGTAAAAAAATTAGAAATTTGATTTTTACAAACTTTTTACGTGAGCAATGATTGAAATTTCGCAATGTTTGATAAAATATTTCATAATTTTTTTGAAAAATTCAAAATTAGATAAAAGCTTATTTCGGTATAATGAGAAAAGTGTACTTTAATTGTATGAAAAATTTCAAACATGCGCATATAACCAATTTTGAGAAAAGGTACATCGAAAACAGCCAATTTATCATTGTCAGTATACATATAGACGGATGTTTCGAACTCCTCTTAAAGGACAAGGCTAAACTGGATTCCAGAAATGTGTCGATGACCTTTACAAGCCATGGGAAAAGTGTGTTGTTACCCAAGGGTTTTATGTGAAAGGAGGATGTGTGTCAGCAGTTTAATTGGTCATATGTTTTATGTTATGGCCCCAGTCCAGGACTTTTGCATTCTAAAACTTGTAACGAAATACTCCTTTAATGCAAATTTTTATTCATACAATTATTGAAAAGTTTTAATTAAGACGACATATCAAATGAAAAATGTATTTTAATCAGTGTTTAAAAGTAAGCAGAATGTGTTCATTTATTTCTGGGTGTAACACTATTCAAATATATTCATGGAATTCTGCAATAATCATAATCTATTCATTTCATCATAACTTTCATCAGTACTGACGGTCTTCTAATGATTAATCTGACAAATCGGCAATTCATATCTCTGAATGATCGCATAGTTCTTTCACGAAATGAAAATCATTTTTCATTGATTTGGTATAAAAAATTTATATTCCGAACATTTTCTGGTGAAATAAATTTAAATGATGAGGATAAATCATTTTATGTTTTTTTAGACTTGCTGGTTCCATAGATTATAATGCATGTAAATGCTATTTTTCACAATACATGGCTTCGCAAGTGAAAAAGAAAGATGGTATAATTTCATGATTTTCAATACAATGCCATGTTCAAAAATCAAAACGATTATTCATACAACTCATTTTTGCCATTTTGTTTTAAAATACCAAATAGCAGAAACAACACATATATGTGCAAATTTACATTAAAGTAAGACAGTGCTTCTCAGACTTTCATTGCTTGCTACCAGTTTTCAATCATAAATCTTCATCGCCCCCTTCCGTACAATAACAATACATAGAGTGTAATAATAGCGTACTATGACGTAAGGCTACAATACGGCTCTAATTATAAACCACATAAATTAACAAAATAGCATTAAATTTTATATATATAATACAAAATATATAAATACACAGATAGCTACAGAACCTAAGAAAACTATTACTAAATTACTAAATAGAAAGAAATATGCACATTAGTACAATAACTCCTGGCCTTAGGAACGTGGATTGCAAGTTTAATCAAGTTATAAATTATATATTTATATATAAAAATCTTCTGTGCGTGTGTTTGTCACTAAACTCCTCCTAAACGGCTGGACCGATTTCGATGAAATTTTTTGTTTGGGTTCAAGTAAATTCGAGAATGGTTTAGATTCACAATTCGGTCCAATATCGCAATTAGTTAAAACGATATACTGTGGTTTTCTAAAATTATTTTAATAATATCTTGTAAATCAATGGAATTGAAAATATCTTCAAAGTCATAACTATTAACTAAATAAATATTTTTATCATTAAAAAATCTATAATCTCTTTACTATTTTTAATTATAGCTTTATTACATTGCTGATTAATAAAGTTTTGTATAATATTATGAAGTAATTTGCCTGCAGTGGTAATATATGTTCTAAAACCATTTGTCACAGTTCTAAATTTAACCGGACTTTTATGGAATTTTGGAGTTAAAAAAATATATGGAAACTTAATTTTAGAAATACAATAACCTAATTTTTTATAAATAGCAATAATACGATTACTAATTTCATTATGTGACAAATCTAATTTTTTTAAAAAAACCATTATTAAGAAAGTGATCGTAAAGAATATTATAATAAAAATACTTACAAATCACAGCATAGTTACCAGGTACTTTATCAATGTAAACTATGATAAAATTCTTTTGTAATTCATACATTTTCTGCTTTATATCTTTAAAAGTAGTTTCATATTGAGAATGGTAAATAAATTTCATAAGGTCTTTTAAAATATTGTACTTATACTCTTCAAATGCCTCAATAGGTAGTCCAAATTTAATTGCAGATTTTGTAATAAAATTATCTTTATCTTTAAAAATTTGTTTTTTAACAGTATTGTTGTTATTAGAAACATTTAATCTATAAAATTAGTGCCTTTACTCAATATATCTTTTAAAATAGTATCATTGATTATATATAAGTTGCCAGTAACTACATGTTTATGATGACCATCAATAAAATCATTATAGTTATTACATATACAATCTTCTATATTAATAGAGGGCGAACTATTGTTGTAATTAAAGATAAATCTGCCCATCGTTGTTATATTTAAAAGCTTTCTTTACAACAACCTTTTTAACTGGAAAAAGAGACAAATGTCTATTAAATGCACTAGAAAAGTTAATTTTGTCAAAAGTTTTATTCATGAATAATAAAGTGCAGTACTCTGTAATAGGTTCATTAATTTTCTGAACATTAATATTGAATTTATTAACTAGATAGTTAAGAATGTCTTTAATAATGTGTACTGCATGACAAACCTTTAAGGAATCATTATTTAAGGATTCATATAACAATGCAATTTCATGTTTATTAAGACCAAACATGAAGTATTTGATTTTCTTGATATTATTTTTTTTTTCAAAATCATCAATAAGAACTCTAATATTGTCATTTAATGAATTTTTATCTCTATTTTTTCCTTTTAGTTATATTACTTCTAGAAGTATTGTTTAAGTTATTGGCATTATAAAAAGATTCTTTATTATTATTCTGTAACATTACTTGCAGAGTATTTTTAGCAAAATACAAAACATTAAGGCCATATGGATAGATTGTATTAAAACTCCTAATAAAGTGATTTTCCCTCCATAATCTGTGCTTAGTAATTGGAGAAATTTTAATGTAGACAGTTCAACATTTTTGAAATCATGCATATAAAAGTGTCTAAGTTCAATTTTATTAGAATTATTGGAATTATTAAAGAATTTAACATCATGTAATAATGTGTACCTGCATGACAAACCTTTTAATATATATATATATATATATATATATATATAAATATATCACCAAAAAGAATATATATAAAATATATATATATATATAGGGGCGATACCAAAAAAGAATATATGAATAAAAAAATTTTTTTTTCTTATATATATATATATATATATATATATATATATATATATATATATATATATATATATATATATATATATATATATATATATATATGGTAAATGTTAAACTAGTTGTTAACTTAGAATTGTTAAATTAATTATCAAATACGTTGTGCTGTATTGATATATTTTTAAAGATATATTATATCCATGTAAATGCGTATTTTATGTAACAAAATGTATTTTGTTTTGCTTCCATTCAATAAATTAATAATATGTTTAAGTATTTTTTCCGAATTTTCTATATGTTCGTGCCCCCCCTTGTTGGGTTATCATGATCTCCTTGGGGGAGGTGCGGCCCATAGTTTGAGAAATGCTCTGATGTAAGAACATAATTTAAGTATACAAATATTTTCTATACTCAAAAATATCATTGGACTCCTTACCAAAAGTACATTTTCAAACAGAATTTGTGCTTATGCTAATAAGTCCACTCAACAGCTTGAGTACTTGAGACAGGCTGCTCTGAAAGTGATTGACGGTTTTCCTGAAGGAGATATTCTGATTTATACAGACGAGGTAGTAAGTATACGGTATACATTCAAATTGGATTATTTATTAAATTTGGAAACGAGGTAAATATTGCCGAAACACAGGAATACTGATCACTGTTACGTTTTCAGCTCTGAATTGATTAACGGTCATATGACTCCAGACCAGTGATATTCAACCTGCGGCCCACCAAGCCACTTTAAGTGGCCTGGCAATGTCCCATTGTCTGAGAAATTCACTTAAGAACATTGTATTAAAAACGTGTTGGAAAATTCCTTGTCATAAAAGCAAATATATCAAATTTGCTTTTTGCATTCGTACGGGTGGGAATTGATATTCGTCTTCCATTTGGAACGGTTACGGTTAGTGATAACAGAAAACAGTGGAGGAGCGACACTTTTAAGGGTGAAACTAATTTTTAGCAATCTTTCATATCTTGCAAGCGAAAAATATTCAAAGAAAATATATCATTTCAAGGCGATTGAAAGGTTGACTATTTTGTAGTGAAAAACAAACAATGATCAGTAAATGTTTGGATTGTCACAATTGAGCTTTATTTTAAAAAAATAACAACATACAGGATATTTCAATGACACCGTTTTTCCAAGATCTCCTGCAAGAGGGGGTAAATAGGCTTTCTTGAATATTCTTAGCAACATCAACAATGCGTTTTGCCAGTGGCAATATCACATCAGTAACAAAGACACTCTATGTAGTTTGTTACATTATTGGTAATAATATGAAACCGTTTACTGATGCAGAAATTGTGAAGGAGCGTTTCTTAAACGCTTTTAATTTATTGCTAGTGGCCAAAATAAAATATATATATATATATATATATATATATATATATATATATATATATATATATATATATATATATATACACACTGGTGTGCAAAAAATTAAGGATGAAGTTGAAAATTAGCATATCAGCTGAACGAAGAGGCAGAGCGGACAGAAAGACCAATCAGGAGATTAACTAAGGTGATGTACGGTAGCACATGCGCAGATATGCAGGTAGAAGTAATGGGGGAGTGTCTGAGTAGTATAAAGCATGTTGTCGGTGTAAGATCAGTATTTCTGGCAAAGATATTGCATGCCGTATAGCAGATAAAACACACCGATTTGCTGCCTCAGCGAGAAATGGCGAATAATCAATATGTTAGACGACATCTGGATGCTTTTACCCGATGTCGAATCATTGGGAGAAAAAAAAAGTTGGAGGAAGGCCGCAGTGTGACAAGTGTGGCTGAAGAGTTCCGAATTGCTCACAGCATCGTTTCACGACTTAGGAGACAATTTCAAACTACAGGAACAGCTATCCGGGGGTTCAGTAGTGGTCGTCCTCGAGGAACCATACCCGCAGATGACCTGTACATTTTCTTACAGGCCAGAAGAAACAGGCGGCAGACAGCGGGAGAAATCGCTAGACACACGACACAGGCGACTGGAAGACCGATTTCGCGTTTTACCGTGGCCAGAAGACTGCACGATGGTGGTCTGTTTGCAGGACGCCCTGTACTGTATGTACCTTTAACTATTGCCCATCGGCGAAGGCGTTCTCTGTGGTGCCGGGAACACTGGAATTGGAGAGACAATGAATGGGGACGAGTACTCTTTACAGATGAGAGCAGATTCAGTTTGAGTAGCGATTCTCATCGCATACTCATCTGGAGAGAGCGGGGAAGCCGCAATCATCCCTCGAACATCATTGAAAGGGACAGGTATGGAGGTCGCGTTGTTCTCGTTTGGGGAGGCATCATGCTTGGTAGTCGTACAGACCTTCACATCTTCGACGCAGGTTCAGTCAACGGGACCCGTTATTGTAACGAGATTCTTTTTCCATATGTGCGTCTTTTTAGAGGTGCTATGGGTCTGCAGTTCCTTTTCATGGACGACAATGCACCATGTCATTGCACAGTAGCTGCCGAACAGCTCTTAGAGAGTGAGGATATTGAACGTATGGTTTGGCCTGCACGATCTCCGGATCTCAATCCCATCGAGCATGTATGGGATTTTCTGGGCAGACGCTGGGCAGCTCGTACCTTACCACCAGTAACGATCCGGGAGCTTCGATTGGCGCTGCAAGACGAAGGGGCAGCAATGCCTCAACAAGTCATTGACACCCTTATTCTCAGCATGGGCAGACGCTGTGAAACCTGCCTAGCAGTCAGGGGAGATCCTATCCCCTACTAAAGACCGGATGTTTCTTGCTGGACACCCATCACAGGGATGTTTCGGCCTTCAGTCGCATTGCGCTCCATGCTACTTTTTCAATCAAGCTTCTTTTTATCCCTCTGATTTCTTTTTAGTAAGTGTTGCTTACAGATTACACATGTCCTTACGTATTGGGGATCTTACGGTATTAAATGTGTTGATTTGGAAAGCTTTTATACAAAGTTATATTGAAAAAACTGTCTCGTCCTTAATTTTTGCACACCAGTGTATATATATATATTTATATAAATAACAATAATAATAATTAAAAAAAGCAAAACGTGAGTAATAATATTTCGTTCAATTTTCTAAGACTTTTCCAATTTGCTCCAGGTGTAATGATACATAGGGTACACCACAACATTTGCTTGATTGCGTGGACATGTTACCGGATGACCCTTTCAAGAGGTCTATTTTGCTTTTAGAATATTTTAAGGGTGAACAAACTCATGGATCTGGTCTGATTAAGATCAGAGGGATAAGCAAAAAGAAACGAAGACACTCAATAATTAAAAGAACTTTATACAAATATAAACAAACGCATTCACTTTAATAAATTTTCAAACTTATTTATATTTCTTTTATAAAGACTAAATATTTGTTTGTAAAATATATCCGAAAATAAAATTTTCCTTCTAAGTCGGAGATCAAGTTTCACGAAAAAAATTATCATATTTCATTTGTTTCTGTACTAATTATCATTACATCAAATTTACAGTCTTAACAGAGAACAAGTACTTTTTTTACTTTAAAATGAGGTACATCAATAAAAACAATTTTTTAAAGGAAAAAGTATAATTTATCAGAATTACAAAGACGTTTCAAAAAGAGAAAGATGTAACAGTAAAAATAGTATTCAAGGATTTATATCTAAAATTGTATTGTTAAAGATAACTCCCTTTCACAATCAATATTTAAATTTTAACAACAGCGTGTTCAGTGAGTAACAAAACAAATGTTTCTATACATTTTCAATGCTTGTCAACATTTTCCAATGGTTTTTCTTTGTGTCTGAAGGAATAAAGACATCATTCAAATTTTATTTTTATGCTGTCTTTAAAATCACAATGTTTATCAGTTTTCTTTCACTTTTCATATTAGTCTTTATTTTTTACTACAGAATACTTTAAGCTTATAGAACCAAAATAATAATTTCTTCAACTCTTGGTATCTATTGATTGCTGCAGGTGCATCATATATATAAATTCTTCATTTCGGAGATTGCTAAAGAATGCAGAATACTGCAGATGTATAAAAATAAGTACAAATAAAGCTTTTTAAAAAAGAAAGCCAAATGCAAAATAAAAAATATACTGTTATTATTTGTTTTAATGTATACGTTATGGTAAAATTAGAGACTCTGTCTTAAAATGATGATCTTTACAGAAGGATTTATATTATCTAATAAATTTTTACGAATTTCTTTACAAAGTAACGCATGTTTTGATATAAAAATACATAATGTATTAAATACATTATTACAAGAAGCGATATTTCACATCTGAAAAATGTGATAATGTAAAAATCAATATGCTATTCTTATTTTAAGTATAGCGTGGGATATATATAAAATCAGTCGGCATTATTTTTATAACACTACGAACTGCACTTAAAACTTTTATGAAATGTTATTTTCTGTACTAAAGAAGGTAAGTTAAGTTTCTGGAATGTTATTTTTTAAAAACTATTTATTATACGTAATTACTTTTTAATAAACACATGTGTCAATTCATTATATTATATTAAATACACACACACACACACACACACACATATATATATATATATATATATATATATATATATATATATATATATAATATATAATATTATAAAATATACGAGGGTTGGGGCAAAAGTCATGGCAACAATTTTTTATTTGCAGATACCAGTCCGGTTGGAAAATGTGACACATACAAATGACAGAACAGGGTGTTAACTACACGTTTAGACAATAAATTGCTCTAAAATAACGTACCACATTAATAAATTACGGTAGTATACAGGACAATATGGCCTTCACTGTGCAAAAGAATGGAAACACAGTACACATAAAGTTGTGATGACAAACCTGAGCCTAAAAACCCTCAATTTAGTCCCCTGCTACAGTCACCATAATAGTATGAGAGGCACTGACTAACATCATTCTCACCATTTGCCGCAACACGTTGCACATCACTTGTTGATGCACGTCTTTGCAGACATTTTCCTGCCACCCGTGCTACTGTACGGTATAATAAGGCATTATTCTCAAGGGCTTCCACTGATTCCTTGTGACATTCCATCGCATTTCTTCCTCGGAGAACGGCTATTTTGATGCAAAAGCGCTGCTTAACTCGGCTTACTTCCGTCTCACACGACACTCACCAACTGACCAATTTCACAGCCTTCGCAGGCTACTACCAGCTATCACAGAAACCAATTTTTGTTCTGCCTACACACTTTGCTGCAGATCTTTCACACGACACATGAACGGTGGTGATCCGTTCACATATATACAAGGAAAAAATAGTTGCCATGATTTATGCCCCAACCCTCGTACATTAAAGTACATTTTAAAATATAAGATGATAGATCAATTTAGATAAAGTTATATTTTTTAAAACTTTTTTATTGTTTAAAAACTATTTTTAATAAATCAGCCTGTCAGTATGTTGATGTGTTATTATTTCTGGTCGCAACTGTCTGATTGAGTCAGATTGAGGCCTGAATTTCATTGCGGCAAAGGACTAGATTTACGCTTGCCGTGTGTGTTGTTTCCCGTAGCTTTGAGTGTCAAACATGTGACAGTACGATTTGACTCAGTCCCACCCTAATTTTGAGAAAGAACCTGTAGGGTTTCGGGGGCCTCCCACCTCTCTTCTCCTACTGCTATTCCATGATAGGACTTGCGGCTCAAAGCCTTCTCTGGTAGAAGGTTAGATTAGAGCACCTCCATGCTGCAAATGCACCATACGTTTATAAACATCCATGCCTTCTCCGGGATTCAAAGACATTCCAGACACAACCGCACCGCAGTTAGCGTCTCTAACCATTATACCTCATGGACGGTCAGTTTAAAGTAGAAAATGAAATTGATTTTAGAGTGTGAGTACTATTAACATCGCACTGTAAAGTAACTAAAAGACTATTGAAGATGAAACTTTTTTGAACCTTAGTCAAAGGATGAGGACAACACTTGAGCTATCACCTTCTCTCTGAGCTTGGCACCAAATAATAGAAGGAATTTGAGTTTAACAGATTTTATATCAGTCAGCAGCTTTATCCATACAGAGAGTGTGCAGTGGTGCCAGGACCCTAACCCTTGAAAAGTTCGCCACGAGTTTCCCACCATGAATACTAGGCAATCGAGATCACAAAAAAGTTATATATTTCATATTAACCATAATAGATTACATGCTTTATAATATAATTTAATTTAAGAGTTGTGGGAACGCTAAACGCATATTTTTTGACAATTTGAGATTTTTGTATTTTTAAATTGTAAAAATTCTAACCTTTCTAAAATCACTTTGTTTTAACCTCTAGGGTAATTAGATGCCGTTAAAAACTATTTTTAAATAACTGTTGAAACTGGGACACTGGGCAAAAAATGTAAGCAAATTACTTAGTTTTTGCTTAAAAGTTGAGCGTCTGATATAAGCCATAACATGTATACTTTATTGTAAATTATACTGTAAATTTTTCCCCCTAGCTGATTAGAAGTCTCACTGTATTAATTAAAATCAATTTATCTCAAAATGTAAATTTTGATGTTCGATGTACCTATTCTGAGAAACTACTGTTCCCAGGTATGTGTTTTTTTTATGAACATTTATATTGAGAACTAATATATACTGAAATGAGCTTTTTGTAATAAACTGAAAAATTTATATTTTACAAGTTTTTTATGTGAAAAATGGTTCAAATTTCGTACTGTTTGATAAACATATTTCATAAATTATTTAAAAAAGCAAAATTAGCTGAAAAATCATTTCATTTAATGCGAAAGTTGTATTAAATTTTATGAAAAATTTCCAGCATGTGCATATAACAGATTTTGAGAAACGGTACATCGAAAACAGCCAATTTAACATTGTCAGTATACAGAAAGAAAGAAGTTTCTAACTTATCTTCAATAATTATTCTGTTCTATATATGATACACCGGTGCTTCTTTAAGATAGGTATACCTCAGCGCTTCTCAAAACTGTGAGGTGAGCCCCCGCCCAAGGGGGTTGTGAAAATCCATCGTGGGGGGCGTAAGCATATCGAAAAGTCAGAAATAAAAGATTATTTAAAAGATTGCTTATTTACTGAAAGGAAGCAAAACGAAGTACATTTTTAACTATAAGGAGTAACATAATACGTATCCTATTACTTATAAAAGTTACTTAATATATTTATTATTTAAAAATAACACATTCAATTTAATATTCTTCAGTTGTACGGTTACAATTAAGATAATATTGTAGATTTAGCGTTAAAGTAGAGTTCTATTTCATTGAATGCAATGCCATTGTAGGGGGAGGGACGCGAAGCAAACTATGATTGAAAAATTAGTCGCCAATACAGGAAATTTGAGAAGCACTGGTATACTTTTAAAATATATTTATATATATATATATATATATATATATATATATATATATATATATATATATTTCAGTTTTTTGAAAATCCTTACGTATGTTTCATGACGTATATATATCATATTTTGTTTAAGCCACTGATAAATCCGTAAATAATAATTAATACAATTTCTTTCAAATTTATGAACTCTAGCAGGTGTAGATGACAATAATGCTTTCTAAACGATAGAATATACAATCACCTTAGGAGGATAGTAAACTAGACCTAAATAATAGCAGCAATACTTCAATCACATGCGCATGTGATGTTTCTTCTCATTTTATTTATTGCAAATAATTTCTTATTTCAATCTCTATCCCTTTCCTTTCTGTGACAGGTTCAATAAGAAGAAGAGACGCGATAAACCTCTCCAGATGGGATCCTGAAAGATGTCACGTGAATAAAATCCCCGAGATGAATAAGCTCAATGACATTCTGAATCCCTTCCGAAGTATCCGTAAGATTGCACATTCGAATGGAAGGAAAGGAAGAGAAAAACTGGCAAAATTCTACGTTGAAATTTCAAGGATTGCCTCATGGAATTTAAAATATCATACCAGCGACATTCATTCGAAGTTTATAAAACTGGAAAGTAATGACAATGTATTTTGTTTTGGTATTCTCATCAATGTAGAACTAGAGAATTCCAGTATTTTTTTTTCAAGATTTACATTAAATGCACTAAGTTATTCTAATGAATTATCGAAATCATTTAAGGGTAGTTTTAATGTGTGTAACCACACTATTGTTTATAGTATGATAATTATATCACTGGTACAAAAAGCTGAAAAATGAGTGATAATACCAGCCTATATTTGTGTGTTTATTATAAATCCCTAAAAGAATGCAAACCTTTCTAATCTGGGCACCAAATAGACCACTCTATGATAAAACAATCTATGACTCCCCTAGCAATCTTTATATCCTCGTTTATCTGATCGTAAGCAAACTTTATACATGTTTCACATTTAAATAACTGTGTGTTTGTGATCATAGTCATATTAAAAAAAATATAGAAGTAAATTTTAATCTTCTTCAACATACTCCCATTCCCTACCAATACATCGCAGGGTACGAGTTTGACACTTTTCAAAGTCGTACTGCGATTCATCAGGTTTCATCCTCTTCAGTAAGACTCTTCACCCACTTCGGACCGACTGGAAATATGTTCACTGTTTTGTATTTTTCAGTTTGCTTTGCAAAAGCATTACTGTGCTTGGGTGCAGTAATGCATTTGCATGCCAAGAACTGTTTCAAAAAGAGCGCATTGTGCCCTGGAGTATTATCTTGGTGCAAAATCCCTATTTGTTTTCCTCAACAGGTTTTTCCTTTTCTTCCTCGATGTTTACTTAATATCTCTTAGGACCTTGATGCAGAACTTTTTATTTCTACTATGTCGATATTTGAAATATCATAGATCCTTCCAACACTCAAACTCCGATCTTTAAGCAAGATTCCATTACTTTTATTAATGTTTTCATCAGTTCTTGATGTGAGCGGTGGACCAGCACGTTCATCTTCGACAACACTTCCAGATCTTCCAAAAATCGTTTGTGCCATTCAAAGGTTTGACTACGTGACATGCAATTAATTGCTTTTCCTGTCACCTCCTTTAAAAATTGAAAACATTCAGTGGGATTTTTTTTAGTCTCACAAGGCATTTTTTAAATTTATGGTATGTTCGACTTTTAAGCTTATCGCATTTGCTGCACTTCAACACAACAATGTATTTTTCAAACTAGGATGAAAAAACTGGACTGGATAGCGGGACAAAATTGTATGTCACCCAATTATGTGCGGGAATTTAATTGTCATTTATACATTTTATGCATTTAAGTTGTCTCGCCTTATAAATCTTGTTTTTGAATAACAAATGCAGAAATGTTAGCAAATGGATACTGATATTAATTACAGTAAAATTTTTACATCCAATGCGCGATTATTCATAACTTTTAGCTTATGGTGCATGAATAATTTGATGCATGTTTCAATTCTTATTGTGTTTGCAATAACTAATTAGAAATCCCCATCTTTAAACATCGAGAAGGTTGAAGGAAATAAAGGACTTCATCTTAAGTAATTATGATGCTAATTAGTTCTGGAAGGAGTTGCTTGTTAACTGGATGGGAGATGAATTAACGTTTAGCTATTGCATCAGCATCAGTAAGTGTAACACTATTGGGAAGTTGAGGGGAATTTCGAAGATGTCTATGTGGCGTGGTATCAATTGAAAAGCGCAAGTCCTTTGGGCTCCCACTACTGTTTATAAAGGCAATTATATCCTGCGTCAAATGACAGTTACCATTATGATCACCTGAATCGCAGATCAAGAACTTAAATTTAAAGCTTAAAAGCATAATTCGGGTAATTGAGGATAATATTTACAACATTTTAAATTTTATGAATGTATTAATCCGTTCAGGTCGATGATCACATATATATGATCACTTAAGAGAACACGATATCATATGTTAGATTGGGTTTTCCCTTTTCTAAGGCCCGAGATTACATCATTGTAATCTGAATTTGAAACGTATGGAATTTAAAATGATTATAAACTATAAATTTGGGTGCGTTTTATTACAGAACAACTTTATATGAATTTTTGAAATGCTGTTAGGCTATAGAAAAGTTGTGTGGTCCTGAACGGGTTAGTAAAACAGAATAAAAATATGAGATTTAGATCATATAAATTAATTTTACTAAGTTAATTTACTCCAAACAAACAAAAAATAATATAGAATTACCTTTATTCAAAACTTTCTCCTGTTGTGAAAAATAAGTCTATTATTATAATATTTTGCCTGTTTATAGCTCAGACCTCTATACAGAAGCTCAACTATGAGTTTTGAAAAATTCACATTATTTTCAGAGTTACAACGCATTGAAATAATTATCGGCGTTTTTTTTTTTCTTAGAATTTCTCCCCTCTGATGTCTTAAACTTGGATAAACCCACTTCTAAGTTATATATTTCAAAAATTCTAGTTGAGCCTCAGTACAGAGATCTGAAATGTATAGAGGCAAAATATTATTTTTATAGATGCATCCTTCACAAAGGGAGAATGTTTTGAAAATGGCTCATTCAATGTTCATTTTTTGACAAAATATTGTACTTAAATAATTTTTTATTGTAATATTATTCTAAAAAACAATTTTATATACATTTTCTAATTTAAGTGACACTAAATATCATAAATATTATCCCTTTATACGCTTTTGCAAAAGCACGGTTCCGAACGTTGTCGGATACCTAAACCGAAAACGATCGCGCGGGCTACAGAGTCACCGGAGTCTTGGAAATCTTTAATTCTGGGGAAAAGTTTTTTTTTTACCTATTATCTTGTCAGTATTCTCCTATAGAACAGTCTGCATGGGAACTACAATGTATTTGTCGCATATCTCCCTTATTGTTGTGAGTGGAAACGGTTTTGTGTTTTTACAAACTTAAGGTATTTTGGTCGACTAACACGTGTGACTATTTCTGTTCCAAAATGTTTCCATGAATAGGTTACATTTTTCCTCTGTGGATGACATTTGATTAGTTGTCTTGTTAGGTAATACATTATAGTTTGTAAGTGTAAATCAGAGGTGTCAAACTTTGCGGTGTTTTTGCGACCCGGCAAGTACATCGGCACACAAAAGTATAAAAGAATATATCAAAATTTCTCACGAAAAAAGAAAAGGTAGTAGAACAGAAAAGATGTGAAGTCTCAGGATGTCAAGATTAAATAGTTCCCGTTCCTTTATATATGTTTATTACAATGAATTATTAAAAATAAACCTACGTTTCTCTTTTGGAATATTGATTCTTTTTGAGTCACAACTAAAATTAGAACTGGTTTGTTTGTCTCGAGTTATGCTTTGACTCGATACTCCATTGATGTAAATGAACTGAATATAAAAAATAAATGGGCATTTGCAATCTCTATTGGATGCAGTTGAAACTTCAGAAAAAGAAATTGATCAAACAAGGAAAGGACCTGAAGAAATAATAGAGGCTAATAATATCCCGATAGCGAAAATAAATTTGAGAAAAAAAGTGAACATGAACCGTTTGGGTGTAAGGAAGATTACCAAATGCTACCCAAAGAATTATTTTAAAAAGGATATAAAAAAATACGTGAACCATGCCACAAGTAAGAAAAGTTTCATAAAGTTATTTCTGATGGTCATCTAAGAACAATGAAACTACATTAACTTGAGCAATGTATGATAGTTTTGCTTGAAAGTATCATCCACATAATGTTACCGAAAAGCGTCTGTGATTTAAAACCGTTATTAGAATTGCGCAAAGGAATATAAAATGATGGCACCTGTATAAATGCGAACACACATTTTCACTTCACCGTTATAAAGTTTCAATAGAAGAAGGGGAAACATTTTACCACTACGATGAGTAAAAGTTGACTTTGTTACGATGTATGATAACATTTCGAAAACCAACTTATACCCCTTTTTCATCCTGTATTTTCCCGAATTAATGCCGAAGGTAATTTACTGAATGTTAATCGATGACCTTCATAATTCTGACAGGTTAACGAAACATGAAAAGTTTTATTTCCTCCTGGTTTATAGGCATTGACCGAATTGTAAACACACGTTGTTCCTTGATCCACTTTTCATAGTTCACGCTGAATTTAAATGTTGTGATTACTTTTTCTCTTGGTTATTATTTTAAAATTGAAGGCAATGACTTAAAAACTAGTTTTTCTGCTTGCACAGGGGGTTGTATTATGAAAGGTATTATCTACTTAAGAAAACTTAAAAAAACGTACATGAATTACTTTCTTTTTTTTTCTCTGAAGTACTTTTCATGATAGAGTTTGCCTCATAAGTTTTCACAGCATCAACAAAATTGTTGGTATCAAAATGCTCAGAAATGTTAATGCTGTATTATTACGATTATTATTTTTTTTTCAAAAAAATTAAAAATTTACAATTTAAGAGTCCTGAGAGCCCTTAAATAACAGAGACGCGGTAGCACAGACATCAAACAAGCCATAGCACATATGTGTATCCGAGCTTTTTTTATTATTTATCAGTGTTCAAAACTGGTAATACAAGAAAGCTCAAAAACGAAAAATAGATGATATAAACAAATGTTATGGGATTGCATTATCACACCTGTCACAAAATATTCAAATAAATGAAGAATTATTTACGGAAATTTCAGAATCTCTCTTCAACGATGGAATGACTAGGATAAAGGAAAGATTTTTATTATCATTTTCAGAACATCTTATAAATAGAAATGCCGAGAAACAAACGTTCATTCTCGAACAGATGTTCAATGTGTTGAGTAAACATTTAACCTTCTAAAGATGGACAGACGTACAAAACATAACTATTTACACCTTGCTATCTTGTGGTTTGTTATCGTTATTCAGCTTGTAGTATTCCCAAATTATTTGCAAGTATACACACTAACAGCGGTAGAAGTGAATTTAACAAACTTACAAACTTAACAATGTATTATCAAAGCATATCACTAGAAAAATATTCCTCCGTATTTGTTATAAAAATAGAGAAAAAAGTATTCGATATTCGTTATTTCTGGTCATCGCAAAATACATCGGAACAGTTTAAATCAAAAACTATTGGCGTACAGTTTACAGTAAAAGAATTTTAAAAAGTTTGTGAAATCTGCTGAAAGCGGTAAAATTACACCGACCGTCAAATTTAATTATCTCGGGGCCTTCCCAAAGTGGGAAGACTAGTTTCGTGCAGAAACTTATATCTGAACAAGTGTACGAAGTTCCCATGAAAAATATTGTGTGATATTTCAAAAATTTCCGAAAAAGGTTTATGAACGAGAAAAATTTTAAATTTGCTTCAGGACTGCCTTCAGATGGAGAAGAAAATTGCGATTTGATTGTACTGGATGATATGATGAATGGTGTAACAAGCGAAATTTCCCAAATGTTTACTATAGAATTGCATCATAAAAAATACAGCATAATACTTACAACACAAAATATTTTTCCAAAAGTGAAATCTATGAGAAATATTAGCCTTAACGCACATTACATAATTTTATTTCGTAATAATCGAGATGTATCACAAGCTCGTGTTTTGGTCGACAAGCATTTCCGAGGCGCAGTAAATTTTTTATTGATTCATATAAAAATGCAACTGAAGGACCTTTTAGTTATTTGCTTGTCGATGTTCATTCAAGATCGCCAGAAGTACAACGTCTCCGTAAGTCTTTATTTCCCGATCATGAAATGATTAATTGGGTATTTCTTCCAAAAGAAAAAATGAATCGAGTTAGCCGACTTGTTCATTTGCTGCATGTGCTAGTGGCTGCAAGTCCTGCTCAACGAAAAGCGATTTTAAAGAGTACAGCAGATGATAAAATAAAAACTCTCTGTGAAATTTGTGAAAATTTATTATCCGGTAACATACCAACAAAAAAGATCAAAAAATTATGTAGTTACAAAAGAGTGATACAATTATTAGCCAATAGCAGCATACATATTTCTCGCAAACGTAAGCTGTTTACTACCAATAGACAAGTCGTTGGTTTCCTTCCTTTAATTTTACCAGGTGTTTTGTATCTTATAGGGGGAATCGCTGGAAAGGCGATCGGTAAACGCATATAAGAAACCTGGGTTTAGTCCCGAAAGAGATGGGTTTAGTCCCGAAATGGTTAATATCACTTTACTTTGCAGAAACCCAACCAGAAGTTCGAATAGAAAATGATATTTCGAGTTTGCTGCATGAGAAAGAGACACCTGATGACATAAAAGCTAAACAATTATCGGATTTGATACCAAAGTATCAGAGAGGGATGCAACCTCCTCCGCATCCAAAACCATTTGAAATTCCTCCAGAATTATTGACAGAAGCAGAGCTTTGACTAACAAACATACCCGCAGTACAATTAAGAATCAACATTCTGGCAAAATATATAGCATATGCTATACCCAAGACACGAAAAAAATATATATTGCCTAATTTTGGAAACACTCAAATATGCTAACTACACATTCAATGATAAAAACGAATTTGAAGTAGATGGCAAACCAGAATATTGTATCAATGCAGTAGATCTCTTTAGCTATATGATGAAAAATAATCAACGCGTTTTATTTCCTCCTACAGGATTTGCAAAATTTTACGCAGCATTACGACATGTGAATATTCCTTTGGAATGGATTGGTAATAAAATATTAAGAGAACAGTTGCTACTTTCAGATGCAAATCCTGCGTTCACAAAGATTACCCCACGTTCGCCATAATTTAAAAAATGGAAAAAAAGGACCGAATAAGAAAATTATACTTTAATCCAAAGGAGCCGTCTTCTTTCTGAGGTGTGAAGCGTTTGTCAAAGGCAAGCGGAGTTCACATAAAAGACGTTCAAAAATGGCTTTCGCAGCAAGACGTTTATATATTACATAAACCTGTTCATTGTAAGTTTCAGAGACGCAAAACTATTGCATATGGAATAAATGAATTGTGGCAGAGTGATTTATTAGATATGCAAAAACTATCTCGTTATAACAAAGAATATCGTTATAGGTATTTAACCCATTATTGATGTGATGTAACGATATTTAAGAGCTTTTCCAATTAAAGATAAATAAAGACACCACACTAAAACAAGTATTGCAAGAATTATTTAAAAAAGTAAAACCCAAAAATTTCCAAACCAATAAGGGGACAGAGTATTACAATAAAATTGTACGCGCTATGTTTAAGCGATATAAAGTTCATCTCACTATTCTTCAAAAAGCGAAACGAAATGTGCGATTTTAGAACGCGCACACAGAACTTTACGAGAACGATTGTACAGAGCCTTTACCTATAGTAATTTCTATAAATATTATATTTTACCAGAACTAGTACATTCATACAATCATTCCATTTATCGTGCACATGGTTTTGAACCTACCAAATTGACAACAGATGACGGAACCGAATTATAGAAACGTTTATAACATTCTAATGTAGATCCACAACTCAGTTTTATGGCAGGAGACATAGTCAGATTATCAAAAGCTCGCAAAACCTTTCGCAAAGGCTATTTAACCCGTTGGACTGAAGAAACATTCCGCATTTACAAAAGAGAGAGAGATATATATCCAACAATTCCTCCAACTTATACATTACAAGATTTTTATTCTAAAGAAATTGAGGGTCGTTTTTATAACGAGGAGTTACAAAAAATAGACAAATCAACGAATGACTATTGGGCAATTGAAAAAAATGATTCGGACTAAAGTTAAAGGTGCTTTTCGTCAGTTATTTGTAAAGTGGGTCGGATTTCCAAAATTCTCAAAATTATTGGATAAAGGCCGATCAAATCAAATCTCATATTGAATCAGAACACGAATGAGTTTCATATTTTGCTTAATTCTAATGCGCGTATGAATTATTTTACAATAACAATCCAGATCACTTTCAAACAAAATTGGCTTATCGAATAACTTTAAGCGGAGAATGGGAATTTTGCTTGAGCGAAGTAATAATTCCCCGAAAGTATTTTACCATTCATCCTGATTACAACGATTCTTTTTCGATAGAAACCATTGAAAATGTAGAGAGCACATCGTTGACGTCTGAACTTGTTATCCCCCTCTACAACGAGGATTATCAAGAGTTTACAGAATGTGTTAATGCTATTGTGAAAAAATTGATAAAATACACTCCAATTACTTTTTCGCTTATTGAAAACAAAATGAAAATAAAATATAATATTAACCTCTATTGGGAACTGACTATAACAGACGAAAAGGCAAATAAATTTCTTTGTCTTTTAAAATTAAATCCTAACAAATATTATGTAGTGCCTGGTTATCCAAATGGAGCATCAATCACACGCAATTATAGCGCTCCAAATACTATTTTTTTTTTTTATAAATCAAGAAATTCGAGTAGCACTTAAAAGTCCATTGACTAAGAAAATATATGAAATTTAACTCAAAGATTTGGATTCGAGTGACATATTTGATCAAATTACTGAGAAAATAATCTATGAAACAGGAGATGTAACCTCTTTTTAAAAAAAAGCAGAGAAATAAAGTTATTGTTACCTTGAATTCCACTATTGAATTAAAAATGAAACGCAATTATTGTCCCTACTGATGGGCGCATTAAATAAAAAAACCGAATCGCACAACGTTCGAGATGCTATTTTTCCCATTCGATTTGACTTTTCCGAAATTACACTGAAGTTGGATGGAGAGAAATTTCATCTTATCGATTACGAAAATTTTCCTCTCATTCAAGAAGCAGGAAAAATTTATAAGTTGAAATTTCGGAGTGGTATGTACCAACACGCAAATGATTTGTTTAAGGAATTTAAATATATTGTTTTGAGAGAGTTGGCAGATTCTAAAATCGAAATGAGTGCGCCGCTTTATACCAAAGTAACTTTAGGAGAAAAGTTGTCAAATATGCTAGGATTTCGTACGAATACTTTCACAGAAGGAAATTATGCGTCGGATTATATTTTAGATTTGCGAGCAGGAATTACAGAGGTGTATGTGTATTGTGATATTATTGCTCCTTCATTGGTTGAAGATGCATCAGCATCTATCTTAAAAATAATACCAATTGCCAACGAATATAAGGAGCAAATCGCAAAACAGTTTACTTTGCCGTTATATTTTCCCATCAAGAAGAACTATTTCGATACAATTGAAATCGAATTAGTAACAAGTAGTTTCACGCCAATTGAATTCATATCAGGCAAAACAAACATTGTCTTGTCGTTTCGAAGAAAAACTGCATAAAACAACCTACAAAGAGTTTTTATTGTTATATGCAAAACTGTCAGCCATGGATAAACATAGGCAAATATTAGATCCGAATGATTGTATTGAATACTATTGTAAACAACAAATAGGAAATGGCTCTTACTTTGCTTCAAATTATCCCATACAAAGAGGTTATGGGCTATTTAGTAATCTTAGGAGATATGCAATGCCGATTATGATGAAAGCCGGTAAATATTTGGGAAAACATTTACTGAGCACAGGTCAGAATGTATTGGAAGATATGTCGCAAGGAAAGTCATTTAAAGAAGCTTCAAAATATCAAATGCGGCGAGTTGGTGATGAGATTAAAAAGGATATACTTCGCAAATTGGAAGGTGGATGAGTTGTTAGAAGAAAGAAACAGAATTCACGACGACAGACCAAGAGAAAAAAGTCTTTTGCTAGAAAGACGTGTTTACTGATCTGTGAAAAATGGAAAAGTGTACTGCACCAAAAGTGAATTAGATTTGTATTCAACATCTGCAATACAATTGGCAATATATCGATCATCGTTAATGGAAATCCATCCTGTTGCATCCAAATCTGACATCAACACTATTGAATTTCTCATATCAGGTTTAGGCGAATCTTACTTCGATCTTTCACATTTTTTTTTACATGTTCAAGCACGAATTTTAAAAGGAAACGGGGAAGGATTTCCGAATGATGACAAATGTGTACCTATTAACTATCTATTGAATACTATGTTTGCAGAATGTCACATTTCGCTCAAACATCGTCAAATTTCGTCGGAAAACAATTATGCTTACAAAGCGTACATTCAACGCATGTTATTTCATTCTGAATCGTTTCAAAAAATTTATTGAGTGTCGGACTATTTGTAAAAGACACTGCTGCAAAATTTGACGTTGTCACCCTTACAGATACGGGGCTTGATAAAGGACTAAGAAAAAGATGGGACCGTGTGAAAAATAGTAAAGTTTTTGACATGTGCGGTATTCTTCACACAGATATTTAAACTCAATCTACGCTTTTAATAAGTGGCACATCATTTAGAATTCTATTGATTAAGGCCAAAAATGAATTTTCCTTATAAGATGCAACAGGGGACTACCGTCTTCAAATAGAAAATATAAGTATATATGTCAGAAAATGTGAAATTTCAAGTTCAATTCGTGTGGCGCATGAAAATGCGCTTGAACAGTCGCTCATACAAATACCTTTTACACGAATCGAAGTGAAAACATTCACAGTGAGCTCCAGTCTGATGAGTGTAATAATCCCTACAGGAGTAAATGGCGTTTTGCCTTCGAGGATAATTTTCGGTCTAATTTCGACTTCTGCATTTAATGGAGATATGAAAAAGAATCCATTCAATTTTAAACATTATAATTTAAACCATATTTTGCTCAGTGAAAATGGTATACAGACATCCACTACTGCTTACACACCTGACTATGCAAAATATTTGTATGCGAGAAACTATTTAAATTTATTCACCGATTTAGCACAACACAAAACAAATGTTTCATACGGCGATTACAAAGAGAACATATGCCTGTACGTTTTTGATCTCACACAAGACAAGTCAGTTAAAGAACCATTTGAAAATGTGACACAAAGTGGAGATATTTCGCTTCACTTAAAATTTGATGCAGATCTCCACGAAACAGCTACGTTGATTGCTTACATGGAAATGCCCTCGCTTACAGAAATCGATAAAAGCCCAAACGTATTCATAGATTATTAAAAGCCAGCTCATGGATTTACTTGTTTTGAATAGGTTATCTCTTTCAGACTCCAGACTACGATATGGTTTCTCGGGGATCTATTCTACTGATAAACTTCCGAAACAAAGGACACGTTATCGCTCCTTCATTGTGTGTGAATACAGATCCTGCTCATTGCAAAAGTCGACATTGGCAAACTATATATTTTAGACCAGACAACCATTGTGTTTTTTTTTTTGTTCTTATGGAACCCGACCTCAATATGATTTTGAACAACTTATAATTGACAACTGAACCAGTTTCGAAGGGAACGAAAATATTCTGCTTCATCCAAACACAATGGCATGCGGTCTGTTCTGCTTATTTTTTATGGCATATTTCTCGAGGGCTACCAATCAACCGATTGAGCAATGGAAATCACTGTGCTAATGAAAGTCTTGTACAAAATTTTGTCCAAAGTTATTTTAAACTAGTTCATGTTCCCCGACCTCTATCTCTTTAGTACTGCCAACCTCTGTCGACCAGTGTATAAAATCAGAACCAGATTAGACTCAAGTTTAAAAGAGAACTGACAATGGAGAAATTTTGTTATCTGGTTTGCGATAGCTGTTTACCTGGAGAATTTCTCTACATCCATCCATCCTTATTTTTAAATATAATTGATTGTGTTCAGAATGTTGTATTACGTAAAGATATTAGCGATAAGAGAATTCTCTATTTTAAGATATTAAACAACAGTGAAATTTTAGAATACATTCAAAATGATGCACAAGAAGAATGCTTCGGTTTTTGTCAACTACATCGAAATGATCCAAATGACAAATTTAAAGTGTTTTCTCCCAACAAAAATCTGTTCATAAATATATTAGATTGTGTTCTAGAAGCAAGATATATCACTTCAAATGAAGGTGATTGCCACGTTTTCAGCTGCAATTTGGCTATTTTAAACTGCTAATAAATGATGGACTTGTAAAATTATTTCATATACTGTAAGCAAATTGTGACGTGTGTTTTTGTAAATTTCAAGTTATATTTTGAAACAAATGTTACAATATTACTTGAAATAATATTACCTTTTGTATAACCATTTATTGATGAGTTTTTGTATTCTAGATTTGTTATTATTGCTTGATGTATTTTACCAATTATGATTTGTGCAACTCTAATAATATTACTTAATCTGTAACCATTTTTGGCTAAACTGATGAAAAATGATAAACTTGTAAAGTTATTTCATATTTTGTAACAAAATAGGACGTGTGTTTCGTAAATTTAAAGTTTAGTTTGAAAAGAAATGTTACAATATTACTCGATTTAATATTACAATTTGTATAACCATTTATTGATGAGTTTTTGTATTCAAGCTATTTTATAATTGCTTGATGTATTACTATGTATCATTTGTGTAACTCTAATAATATTTTTTAATCTGTAACTATTTTACTGATGAAATTTTGTATTATATGCTATGTGTATTGCCAAATATTAAAAAAATATGATTTGTGAAACCTGTACCTAAGAATCGAAATAAAAACTAATTTATTTAACACCCCTCTGGACTTAATCTTTTCTTTATACATGTTATCTAATTTAAATGATTTCTTGATTAAGGTTATTTAAAAACATAAACACGATTAAAAAAGAAGGTTAACGTCTAATTTAAATGTATCCTTGACAAAATATCTAAACAACTTGACAAAATAAATTTAAATGAGTCATTTTAATAAAAATTATATACATGAAAATAAGATAAGTATTTCAAGGCAAAACTACCTAAAAACTAGTATAAAAAGTGCCATCGAAACGTATTTTAACAATCGACTTGCTTAGCATCTCATCCCTAACTTTCCTCTTTAAAAGATGGCCATGTAAAGACGGTAAGCATATTTTTGTTTAATCCTTGGTTAGTTTTAGTTGCTTAAACATTAAGGTAATCTTAAATTACAATTTTTATGTCGCTTTAAATACGACTTTTTAAATTTCCCTGTAAAAGTAAGTCAAATTGAAAAATTTGAAAAATTCAACCAATTACATATTAATGTATATAGTTTGAATGAATATGTTTTCCCGATTTACACGAGAAAAAACAAACACACACAAAAAATTAGTAAACGTATTATTGTATGAACAACATTATTTTTTAATTAAAAATAGTAATAGTCTTTTATACAAAAGGAAAGGAATTCCCAAGCATTGTGAAAACTGTTTGTGTGGTTTTCAAAGAGATGCACAAAATCTATGCACAAAACCTTGTGTCTTAAAAATAGCGCACAAAAGGTAACTAAGCCTACAATCCTTGATAAAAAAATACAATTTACTAACTTTTTCAAAATAGTTTATCATCCGTTAGTAGTTTTTATTAATTTTGAATGTTATCACTACTTTCAAATTCTTAACACTGCAAAGTCTTACAATTCCACTCGAAAAACACATTCTATATAGTTGTTGCATGATATGTATGTATAATATATAGTATGATATGTTTAAATATTGAAAATAAAATAATTTTTAAAAGGTTTCCCTTGTTCGTAGCAGTCCAAATTAAAGAATTGAGAAGAAACGAGTAGAGAAACTGGTTTTTTCTCAGGCGGTTGATTGTCTTCACTCGGCGAAGTAAAAGTGCTTGCGTTTTATTCAGTGAAAATGTTCGCGTTTATACAGTTACCATCATTTCCTACTACTCGCACACTTGAAACATATTAGATCAATTTAATTAGATTGTTTCTTTAATTATAAAATAAAATTTAAAAACTACCTTAAATTAAGTGTAATTATACTTTCTCTTCATCAAATTATTCATTGGGATTGCGAATTATATGGTGTAAAAATAATAATAATAAAAAAGAATTGGGGTGACATCATTCCGCGTGACCGCTAATTGCTCCCGTGTTTATAAGAATTCCCTTACCAATCTTGTAAAACTGCTGTGTCATTCGTATAATACTTCTGAAATCTTCTGTAATTTCTATTTCTCTCTACAATCTATCATACCAATCATTCATACAACTTCTACATAAATGGTGTTTCTCGCTTTTATATATCATGAATTTTTCACAAGGCGTAGTAAAAAGCAGTATTCGTGATCTCCTGACTGTTAATTTCAAATAAAGGGATTAAATTCACACCTGAGACTCTGAAACTATTTTTGTTTCGATTCTTATTTCAACTCTTCTATACCACCTTTTGATTAGTTTATCTATATTTTATAATTCTTTCTGGGGCTGGAATGGCCGAGTGATCATGAACACGTGGGGAGGCTTGCCATAAGTTTGAATATTAGTGCTAATGAAGTGGTGTAGTATATTAGTGGGTGTACATAGGGTGTACATTTAAAATCTGTCGTGCATCAAAATCATCCTAATGGTGTAGAAGAGAATTATGGAAAAGTAGTACCCGCTCAGAAGTTGTAAACGCCACTTGACCTTGGTTCAAAACTGCGAGGTATATCACCAATAGCTCTATGAAGGGGCTTTATCGCACCTTCTAACTATTCCTCTTGGGGAATATTTGGGGCCAGAATAGCATTTCAATCCAACCTTCTCTGGAAGAAAACGCAATATGCAGATTATTGAATAAATATATATATTGGAGCCTTTGCATTCGCGAGGTAGTCGGCTGGAGACCGAAAAGTCATATAAGAGTGATATAGAAGTCAGCTATAGAAGCCGGAAAGTTGAATAGAAGCCGGATCCAGTCGGATAATAATATATATAGAAGATTAATATTAAAAGAATAGATTACAAGAAGAAGACACATAAAGCTTGGTTGCTGATCGCCAAGTGATATTAGTAAGAGATCGATTATTAAAGTTTAATTATAGAACGGACCCTAGCTTGTTAAGAAATCTAATATAGATAAAGATTCGGAGATTAATTTATCATAAGATAATAAGAAGGATTTCAGGCCATATTTTAGCTTGGTATTGATAATTACGTCGTATCTTTCCTGATCTGATTTTCTAGTAAAACGTGTGTTGCGTTGATTACTATATAATGAGACAATAAAAAATTAGATTTATTATGGAGAGTTCGAGTGAGGTCAATCATTTATTCCTACAAATCTAGGTTGTGTGGATGAAGGTATTATACACCAGGGGTAGGGGGTATAACAGCACTTGTATTGATTTATAGTGCAAGGTTAATGAACACTTATTGTTTCACTCTTGGCATTCATTCACACATTTACAATTCCTTTGGAACACAAGCCTTTTCTGACATGGCAAATCCTCAAATTGTAAAAGTCATTTAAATGGCGGTACTCGCTATCAATATGGTTCGTATGAATATGTTCTAATTCAAGCTTTCACCGGACGCTAAAAGGGTCGTGTATTAATTTTGACTAGAGTACCGGAGCCTAATTGATACTCAAAAGAGTTTTTGTGACGTGCCGCATAATCGTATAACGTGCGTGATTACGATTTTTGCATCCAGGAAATCTGTCGAATCAAGCCCGGATCAAAACCGTAATCTTCGGGTTTATGGTGGACATGCTACCTTAAAGTCACTGAACTCACACTTTGGGATATCATGTCAGACTGATCAACTGGCCGGTGTATCATTTTATGAACCTCAATAACCAAAGCTATGAAAACTTAAATGGGCACCGAAAGCTTTGTACATCGTGTTTTTTTGCGCCACTGAATTTAGTTTTTTTTTAAATACTAATGTATCTCACAGTCCTTTTACAAGGTAAATTTCACATTTCAAAAATCCTGTAAAAGTAACCTATGGAATTAGTTAATATAAATGTATATGAGGTCATTTTATTTTTTTTTTTTTTTCTTAAAACTAGAAATATTTCACTTTAATTATATAATTCTAACTATTTAAAAGTTTTATAATAATATTCTACGGTTAAAAGGAGTTTAAAATAAATTTAGCAGCATTTTCTACCTTACTAAAAACCCCAGGAGTTTCACAGTATTAAAATAAGAGCAATTTTAAGTAAATTTATGTCTTTAAATCTACAAGACTTGCTAAATTTACTCACATATGTTAATTTAATTTACATAAATTTTAAAGGAACTAATTTAACTTCCAATTACAGATACAGACAGTAAACAAAAGTTTGTAATTTGAATGGAAAATTTTCCCAAATAATATTATTTTTCAAGTAATTCTCTTAATAATTTAACTTCAATTTGTTAGAGTTTTGACCCTTATTGGAAAATAACCTTAAGGTTAAGATAAAAAGCACAAAAGCTAGCAATCCCAGCAGACAATTATTTCGCAGACAAGTTTATTCAGTGTCGTTAATTAATTCTCCAGTTGGGAGTTGCGCTTATCTCAAGAGTCACGAAATACCCTTAAAAGTTCTTTTTAACCGAATGAAGGAATAATATATTTGATTGCTAATGGAACAAGTGCACGCCAACTTTTCAGCAATTTGGTTGGAAATATTGATTGATGCATCCACAAGAAATGAATAGAATAAACAATGTTCTATAAAGGATGGTTAATTTAGCTTACGCATAAATACCTAATTAAAGACTAGTTATTTATGCTTTTTTATGTAAATGTTACGGATCTTTCACATAAAAATAAAATAAAGGTGTTTTGAAAATTTTAATACACAAAGGTGTCACACACAAAATAAACGAGTCTGACTATATAGCTGGAAAAAGGAAGTTGGCAACAACTGTATCGGTGACATCATCCGACACACCTCCTCTATCCACGCGGCCAGTTTCGTTTTAACCGATAACGTTAGTTGTGAGAACTGTGTCATTTTGAGTGAACACGTACAACTGCACTCTGCCGAAAAAATGTCGAATCAACGTTAACCCTCCAACCGGACAGCACGGATTTTTCTGCCCTACTAGTGAGGCTTCGAAAACGGACCACACGGAATTTTTCGTAAGGCCGCGGACTCACCAAAAATGAACCAAACGGATTTTTTCCTCCTGAAGTAATGTGTTCAAAAACGGTAAAACCATGTTTTTCCGAATTCTTTCCCCCCCTTTAAAGGTTTAGTATCTTGAAAGATAATTAGAGACGGTCGGGGAGACACAATGGACATTGAGGGGAAGTTGTATGGCTCACACGGGGAGACCGGTTTTTCCCCTGCAGCAATCGTAAAAAACTGGGAAGAATTTCTTTAAACCCTAAAGTGTACGGAAATAATTGCAAGTCAACGAGTTGAGAATTCTCATTTTTTTCATTACCTTAAAGTTCTCAAAAGGAATTAAGTTTTTATAATGTATGTATAAGTTTTTAAAAAATATCTGTAGTATTTAAATTCAAATTATATATTAAAACATTGAGGATAATTTACTGTTTCATTTTCCTTATTTTAATCAATACTTTCAGAGATTTTTTTTAAAAATGATTATTTTGTTATGTGTCAAAAAAAATTAAAAAAAAAAAAATATTCAAAATTTAAAATCTTTTAAAATTTCGGACACTTCTAAACATGAATAATTTTTAAGCATCTGTATTACATTATTTGCAAAAAAATTTTTTGCATTGTTAAAAAAAACCCTATTTAAATCTTTTAGTTTTTCATAATTTAAAAGCCAGGTTTTCAGGGCATCTTACATAGAATCCCTTGTTTTGTATTATTCAGATAACAAATTATATTTGAATTTTGAATGTCTGAACATTAATTTCAAACAAGCTTATATTTCTTATATTTTTGAACTTGAATCTTCACATAAAGAGTATTTAAAAGCATCTGGACAAATTTACAGTTAACATTTGCGCATATAAATAAATATAAAGATCATTTTAAAATTCAAGTTAAAAATATATATTTATGCATAATCCCTAATCATTCATGTTCCATTAGTGGTTGATTGAAGAAAAGGTTATATTAAAATTTGAACATTATTTTGTATTAGCTCCACTGAAATTCTGCATTGCAATTTCGAAAAAGATATTTATACATGTCTCACATACTCAGTTGAAAAACATATATTTGTGACAAATCTATACGGAACTTTATCACTAACCTTTTGAGTCGTCCTTTTTAGGGGAATTTAATTCCCTAACTATTTCCAATCAACTCCAAAAAGAGGACGGGATTCCTTGTTATGCAGATTAGATAAAGTATTTAAGTCAAACGGAATAGTAAAGTTAGAGCAGTAGGAGAGAGAGATTGAAGTAGAAAGTTATAATAGTGAAGTTAAATTTATAATTGAAGATTTCTTGTTGGAAAATTTAATTTCAAGAAGACTTGAGATTCAGTGTGGTAAATATTAATTTATATTTGAAGTCTCATTAGATTTATATTAGGAGTGAGATTAAAGTTAAATGTTCAAAAAGAGCATTATAGAATATAATTCTGGGATCTCTTATCGTGGTAATCTCTGCGTGATCGATATTCTAATTGTTAATTAATTGGATCATTAAATATTTAAGTTAATTTAAAGGAAATACATTTGTTTAAACCTCATATAGCTATTTTTTGATATATTTGTTATTAAAAGTCTTTGATTCTATTTGGGAAAGATTACCAAATAAAGGAAGTTATTTATAAAAATGGCTACTGGTTCTTATACGACTCCAACTTATTCTCGTTCTCAAAGTGAGGTCCAAGGGGACCTTCACATATTTACCATAAATACTAATAAATCTTTGGATATTTAAAATTATCATTAGATTAATTTTTTAATATATATATATATTAGACTTCTAATATTTTTTCAAGTATTCCTTAAATTTCATATAATTTAATTAAGTGAGGGGATATTAAAGTCGCACTCTCTCTCTTCTCTACTCAACTGCTTGAGGGCTTTTGGAGACGGACCTGTGGCCGGGGTACCAGGTCGTCAAGGTATCGAATCATGGTTGGCAAGTCTCGAGTTCGAGCCCAGTGCCACAAAAGACCTGCCGTGTAGGACAGCGATGCACGTTAAATCTATCGAGAGCTGAAATGTCCTCTCGTTGATGTGGTGTGGTAGTTAGGAGATGGGGTGACAGCTCAGGTGTCGCCCTCGTCATTTGACCATGCTTCAAAACTACGAGGCCCATCACTAAAAACCCTCGTGTAGCTGAACAGTGCAACGTTAATATTCACTCACTTGGCGACGGACCTCGTAATTTTAAACCATGGTCAAGTGACGAGGATGACGCTTGAGCATCGCTCCCTTACAAGGCGGATCTTCAGTGGTGCTGGGGTCGAACTCATGACATGCCAGCTACGAGTCCGTTACTTTGACCATTGGGCTACCGCTGCCTCACAATGTGGTTGAAAACTGCATGTTATGAGTAAAAATATGCTGAAACATTTGATGAACGTATAATAGATTTTTGCATAGAAGATAGATGTGTGATATGCTAAAATGACAGTATGTAAAAGTTATGAGAATATCGATGACAATTTTTGAAAAATTCAATTTAAGTTTCACTTTGAAACTTATTCGGTTTTTTTTTTTTCGCATTTAATATTAAATAGTCGCAATAACAAATTAATAGTTTAACGCATTTATAGATTATAAAAAATAAAGGTATAAATGACATTGTTGGGAATAATAAGTTTTTATATAATTTTGAATTTAGACTTATTTGCAGGAGTGTAGACTAGTAAAAGGCTGATGTAGAAGTTAGAAAACTAATATTTAAAATATAGGGAAAAGAATATCAGCAATTCCATGATCTTGACGAGCAGAAGACGGCATTTTTACTTAGTAGGGCAGAATAAGCTTAAGGTAGGAGCTTGTGGAGTAAACAACCAGGCCTCTGCTGTTTTGGCAGGTAATGAACTCCCATTTGTTGCTTTCTCTCTCTCTCTCTCTCTCAGTAAGGAATATAAAAATAACAAATACAAAAAAAAAAAGTCATGTAAAATTTTATATATTTTAATAACAATGAATTGTGAACTTAATTTCCAATTCATTGTCACGAGTTGACAGTAACTACGGTACTCTATCGACCGTACTTCTTATATATATATATATATATATATATATATATATATATATATATATATATATATATATATATATATATATAAGAAGTACGGTTGGATAGGGTACCAAAAATTTTAACGCAATTTTATATTTCGTTCTCGTAAACTTTACTCCTTTTTATATTAATTATGGATCAATAAAATACATTTATTAACGTAAAAATAAACAATATAAAATGCTCTTTTTTCTTCAACAAAGATAAAAAAAATTAAATATGTATGTTTCCAACATATTTATTTAAATAAGAAATAGACTTTTTATTTTTTCAACAATTAAATCCCCTAGCAATAACATTCAATTATTTACAAAATAGCTGTAAATTTATCCTTAGAATTATCTTTCAGATTATTTTGTAGTTCCATAAATGTCCATAACTCAGAAGATGTTTGTCAAATAAGGTCTATTATCATTTTCCATCCACTCAAGAATTGACAAATTTGTAGAGTAGTGCTGAGTGCCACTAAGAATTGTACCACGTGCCCACAGGTCCATAGATTGTCGACACGTTTTAAATGTACTTATTAACTAACCATCTCCTATTGAAATACAATTCATATGATAAAAAAAAAGGTTTTCATTCATTTTGTAGGGAATTGTATTAGATTCAACAATAAGTAATTTTTTGTATCAAAAATATTACATTGTTTCGGGGATCCCCTTAGAGCAAAATGAAAGGAATTTGACATAATTATAGTAAGTTTCTCTAAAAGGGGAAACGTTCACTTTCAAAATACACTGCATAAAGTGGTTTTAGGTGTACTGAGTTATATTTTCACTATTATTCCTAAAATAAATTTTGCTATTTTGGTTTTTCGTTAAGTTTTGAAGTTATTTCTTCAAATATACTTCTCCATTACATTTCTTTCAAACTTGCTATTTTCTTTTGCGGCCACGGTAGCCTAATGGTCAGGTTATGAACTCGTGTCCAGTGTTCGAGTCCTGGTACCACAAAAGTTTAGCGTTGAAGAGGAGCTGATGCTCGTTAAACACGTCGAGGTCAAAAGTCCTCACGTTGTTGTGATGTGGAAGTTTGGAAGGGGAGTTATCAGCTCAGGTATCGTCCTCGTCACTTAACCGAGGTTCAAAATTATGTAGTCGCTCGTCAGTAACAACCGTGTTGACTTAGAATGCAATATAAACCATTGACGTGTGCACTTGAGTTAATTCGAGTACGCTAAACAGTTCCAAATATGCACATTAGATATAATTCAAACGAGGTCGCATTTTATGCTGCTGTAATTTTCTCACTCAAATATCAGCGAGCGCCGTCTGCACTCGTGATATTTGACTGTTGTTTCTTATATTTACGATTTAGTCGTGAAACATCAAAAACTTGGATAAAATATTTGTATAAAAAATTAAGGGAAAAGAAATACGTAGATTTTAATTGCAAATTACTATAGAAAATATGTTAGGGAATATTTAAAAGATATTTCACGACTCTATCTAGAACAGGAAAAACGCCTAAGGGATTAGAATACACTCTCATCTTCAAAATTAAATATCTGAGAAAAACACATTTAAAATTTGTAAAGGCATTAAAAAAAATTCCAATGCATGTAAAGCTTTAATTTTTTAATATGTTACTTCCAACTTATGTTCTACATGAAAATTCTACTTGAAATAAATATGACTGAAAACATCTTTTCAAATTCAAAATTTTCTTCGACATAATATTGATAACAATTGTTAATTTGATCAATTATTCCGTTTTATCAGAACCTTATATATTCTCAAGAGTTTTAAATGCAAAATATTTATACAGAAAATAGTAGTGATACAAACGTAATCCAGAAATCACCAAGATTGTAAATAATATTTTTTTTCTCAGTTCCCCATCGTGGCAGGTAAGCAAGTTTAAGTTTTTGTTGCATGACTTTAAAATACTGTAATGTAGTACTACAATATATTTATTATAATGTAGTTTGTGGTACGTCAGGGAAATATTTAGTTCATTCTGCAACATATGCATTCTGTAGTCTAATTGTAATATCACCTGAAAGCTGGATTTTAGATTTACCATTTTCAGTCATATTCCCTCCTTTTCAAGTATTATTTATCACAGTCGCCTGCGTACATTATGGTCATGGCATTTTTCAAAAGGAAAAAAAAATAATGAAAACAAAGTAAAGAGCTTTTAAATTATATAAACTATGTGTCAAAAAATAAATTAGTATTTAAATCAATCTTAATTAAGTAAATGTGAGAAAACTCAAAAACTTAAAAAAAAGCAAACAGAAAGGATTTTAGAAATTAAATTTGTAGTTTATAGCCATTTCACACGAAATAATGGATTGTGTTAAAAATATTTTTAATTTTTTCAATCTAGGAATTCAAAAATGCTTTAAAATGAAACCGAATTTAAAATCAAAACTCAGAAAATTAAAATTTCTTAAAACCTAATTGGTTTTTAGATCAGGAATTGAGCAAGTTTTCCAAATATATGAAATATATATTTGCAATAAATTGGGAGAAGTTTCTGTTGGCCGTGAAGTGGAGAAAATGTCCATTTCACAATCCTCGCCTTAGGTCACAGCTGTAAATGAGAAACCTCCCCTTCCGAACAACACAGAAACCGAAAAGCAATAAAATCATCCCCTGCAAAACCATTTGAGGACCTCCCGCAGTTTTAAGGGGGGAAGGCATAAAACTGCGGTGCGCTTTCGAAGCATTTCGCGAAATTCATCTGAAACATTTTCGCTACCACTAGCTTTGAAAAAGTAGACCGCTTTCGAATTGAATTTCAATTAGCGGGTCATCCACTCAGATAGTTAAGTTTCTTTTGAATGTTGAAAAATCATCCACAAAAAACATTTCAAATATTAACCGATGCTTTTGGAGATGAAACTTTGTTTTATGCACATTTGTTTGAATTACATTACCGTTTTTCAGTGTGAAGTGATGGTGTAAAAGGTGATGAACGTGCGTGAAGCTTAAGGGAACCGGGACGTTCTCGATGACACAAAATGAGCAAAATTCGGCTTTTCGAAAGAACATTATTTTCAAAAACAGAAAGACTCCATAAATAAAAAATTGTGTCATACAATCTATGTACTTTTCTTAATATACTACAACATAAAATTATTAATTATATAAAATATTTTAAGAACAATAAGGATTCGAAAAAGTACACACCAAAAGAAGTTTTCGGATACATGGTGCTCTTTAGGTACATGTATCTTTCCTTTTATGACATATAACACCACAAGCCATGCTGTTTTAGTTATAAAATTGTACGTTTATTTAAATGTAATAGTTCTTTTCATATTTCCTTGCTTAGAAATTTTTAAAAAAATTTCGAATTTTTACTTTTTGAAATTTTGATAAAAATGACAGCTGTTGCTTGCATTTTAAAACCGCAATTACTAGGATATTAAGTTTTAAACCTATACATGTTATACATTTTTGGAATCAGCATTAAATCTACTTTTTTTTTAAGATGAAAATTGAAAAATCGATTTTTTGAAGGCTTAAAACGTCTCTGTTCTCTTAAAGTAAGCGATTCAGACTAAACCACTGCCAAATTCAGTGATATGAGTGGGTTTCCACTTAAACCAATAGTCATACCATTAATCAACATTATTACATACAAATATTAAATTCGACTTTGTACAAATATTGTGAAATAAATGCCAGAATTGGAGAGAGTAGATAACTGTTCTACCAATATAATGCACCCGCTCACATAACCCGACCTGTTATGCAGATTCTGACCAGTATAAATATTACTGTGATAGAGCGCCCTCCTTTTTCCCCAGATTTGAGCCCGTGTGACTTTTTTTTTATTTCCTACAATTAAATCTTGCTACAAAGGAACCCATTTTATCTCCGTTGAAAAGGTTCAGGCAAAAACGGAAAATCTCCTGAAGTGTTTTTCAAAAACCTTGTTCCAGAACTGTTACCAGCAAAGGCAAAACCGAATGCAGAAGTGTGAATACTGAAGGGAACTAGTTTTATATGTTTTTCTCACGGATAGCTGATTCAGTAAATACAATGATATATTCGACCAGTCTTGTTTGGTGTGTGTCGCACCTTGTATTTCTGTTAACGAGTAACTCACAGTAAAGCAAAATATCCTTTGCATCATTTTTTGAGTTAATCTCCCTTCTCTGAAAATTTGCGATATTTGTTTGTAGCAATCCGAAACAAAATACTGATATTTTTAAATATATTTTATTTTATAATAAAAATGTGTTACTATCCTGAGTTAAACTAACTTCGATTTTGTTTCTAAATTAATTTTATTCATTTAACTTCATTCTTTGAGGATAAATTCGTCTCAGTTAGACAACATCGTTCTTTATTTGTAAGATTACTATGTTTATAATAAACTCCAGGTAACTCAAATATGTGAGTCATCCGGAGTCAATTGCTTATTTCTCATTTTTTTTTCTTTCCTACATATTTGATGTAACAAGTAGTCAAATATTTATTAGTTTTCCGAATATCTTTATGATTTATTTATTTTTTTAAGTATTTGACTAAATTAATTTCTCCAATTCATTTTCATATGTAATCTTCTTTTGAATAATCCTTTTTATTGAGAAATAAGAAAAAAGCAATGTCATTACTTATAAAGTAAAGAGAACATTTTCATGTTACTTAGCAAGACTATATACCCAGAACTATTTTTCTCCCCTAGTAAAGCTCAAATTGCAGCTTTGGATTTAATTTCCTGCTTTTGTATCTACATAAAATTCATTATTGTTAATAGCATAATCATTATTTTTCTAGCTCATTCAGATGTTTTCTCCGAAATAATATTCTTCTTCCTTATTAATTCAGCATCAATGAATTCTTAGTGACAAAAAAAAATAAACTTTTTTTATGTATATGATTTTAATGAAATAAATAGGCTCATTATTTTCACAAATGAATGCCGAGAAATATAAATTATCTTATTCTATGAAAAACGTTGAAGTAGTGAATACTTTCCTTTTACACTTGATACTAATAAAAAAAAACAGTAATTAGTTCTTAGTTTTCAGAAAAAGAGTAAGTCGATCGTAACTAATAAATTTCGTGTATTGAAATACAGAAAATTGCTGTATATTAGATATAAAATTATAAGATAATCATTAAAATATTAGCCTTTTTATAACTTTTAAAGGGTCTCTCAAGGGTGTAATTTTTTTTTTCTCGAGGGGTGAAAATTTAAATAATTTTCAAATAGGTATAATTATTTTAAATTAAAATTAAATAAATCAAATCTTTTACACATTATTTACAGGGGATTGTGTCTTCAAAAAGGTACGAAATGTTTGAAATATAATTACAATTTTAAAAAGTATAAGTACATGAAAATTCTGTAATAGATATTAAGTAATTTTTGCGTAGCGCTAGCTATTTTCTAAAATAGTAGTATAGCTGATGTATTAACTAAATACAATTATAAAGTGTATCATTTTCTTTAAATCTAACATCATTAAGAATAATATATATTTTGTATTTCAAAATGTTATTTTTTTATTTTTAAAAAATATAATTCAAAATTCTACTAATATAATATTACTACAGTGTAATAAGGATAAGTTTAGCTTTATAAATCAACTTTTAGCTAGTAATTAAAGCTACTATTTTAGAAAATGGCATGCAACGTAAAACTTAATAAATATTTCTTATAGAAAAGTTTATTATTTTCATATACTAATAATTTTTAAAAAAATATGATTATATGTTAAACATTTTTTGAAGCCCCATTCCTTTCTAAATATAGTGTAAAAGATTTGAAATATTTATTTTAAATTTAAAATAATTATAACTATTTGAAGATTGTTTATATTTTCAGTCCTCAAGATAAATTTAACACCTTTGAATTCCTTAAATAACAAATTGTTAATTAAGATTTTGTGGACTTTTGTGGAAAACACATAGTTGTTTGTCTAGCCCACTGATTTCCAAAGTGGGCTATATAGCCTCGAAGGTTCTATGGTGACTTCAAATGGGTCCCTGTCAGCTAAAAATTAGTTTGGGGGTCTGTGAAGTGTACGTTGGGGTATATGATATTGGTTCTCATTAAACTAGATCATGACTTTAATTTTAAAATAACATTTAATCAAGTAAAAATCAAATTTTACCTATTTAACAGATTTCTTTACTAAATTTAATAAGTTAATCTGCATTTACAAGGAGAGAACATAAATTTTATTAAAACAAGAACCATTTCAGCTTTTTTTTCATGAGTTATGCATATTACTGGAGGTACCGAATTTTCTAAAATTTTTACAGACAATATGTCAGAACGTTTTAACCTACCTTCAACATTTAAATACATTTTTATTTAGATTCTGAAACGAGGTTTAATAATGCTTTGACTATGGCAATACCACAATATGCAATGAATTCATATGGTCATATTGAAAAAAAATGGAGCGCGCGTGGAACGCCACGCAATGGAAGTGAAACTTCTTTGGTGACGTTGGCCGTAAATGGAGGAATACATCGAATTATATTAAGGTATCCGACTACGTTGAAAACGTCATTTTCGGTCAAATATCACATTTCCTTTTTATTTGATATTTTTAAAATTCAAACAATCATCTTTCTAAATCTGCCTTTGTTTTGTCTGTGCAATAATTAGAAAAAAAGTTACAGGTGTTTAAAATATTATTACAGCGGTGAAATTGAAACCGGAAGAGGTGAAATCGAAACCGGAAGTTGACTGCTTCACATGCTTTTTACCCATAATTTTTGCAATTTCAACCCATTATAATTTTAAAAACAATTTCTGGCATTTTTTTAAACTATTTTATTGATAGGCAACAATTTCAATCTTTTAATTGGACTTTTGCGATTGGCAACATCTGTTTCTTCTGACTTCATATGTTTTTGTTTTGATTTGAATCTTTCGAATGTTGCTCGCAAATTTCTTCAAAAACCTGATTTTTTTTTTTTTTTTTTTGCTTTAATTGCACAATTTTTAATTGTTAATTGTTTCTGAACATTCTGCTTTTGATATTATCAAAATTGAATCAAATTAACCTCTTGAAAACGCAACTATGCTGGTGAGACATTTACAAAAACAGTGGAAGTGTTGACTTGTAATGTTCTTGACTTGAAGTGCTCAAATTTGTGATGAACGAAAACTGGGATAAGTAAAGGTATTTTTACAGAACAAAGAATGTTTTAGTGGAACATTAAGAGGTAATAGAATATTTTATTTAAATTGGGAAGTGTGTTTTCAAGAGTTTGTGTTTCTCCAATTGTTTTGAGAACAATCTGTACCTGCATGAAGATTACATGTTTGGACTGACTTCTAATGTGACTTGAAAAATGCTCCGATTAAAGTTTTATCGTCCTTTTTCAGCTACTGAAAAGCTAAAAAAGCAGAGTGTTATTAATTTGCAAGTTATTTTTAGAAGGTGAGTGATTGAAAGATTATATTTACCTGTGAAAAAGCTATGTGCTAAGCTGAACTGGCCTTGTATGACAAAAAGGAGCATTTAGACATTGTGAAAGAAAGTCTTGTCTGTGCTGCTACACCAACGGCTAAAGATGCCATGAACGACACTGCTTTTTAAGCGAAAACATTATAAAAATGTTTCAAAATGTCAGTTGAAGAATGTGGAATATCCGTTGAAGGCAGAGACACATGGACATTCATCGCTAAATGTGGTTTCTATAGAAACTTTATACATTGACACTGGGAAATTCTACATTTGGAAATGTTATAAAAATTTTTTAGAATTCTATAAGTCCAGTCATACATGCGTGTTCCTGCAATCATCTGGGATTTACTTCAAACATAGTGCGTACAAAATCTTTGTATGCTTTTGCACTACGAAATCTTAAATATGTATTTCTTTTGTGATGGTGATTCCAAGGATACTTTTCTGTTAAAGATGTGTATGGTGTCAACAATGTCATCATATGAGTGCATAAGATACTTCTAAGAAAGATTGAGTAGTCGGAAAAGAAAATTTTTAAAAAAGGCGAGAAAAACCTCGGTGAGAAGGAAAAACTTATCAATGTTATGTTTAATAAAATTCTACACTGTTTTAGCACTAACACCAATCACGCCAAAGCTATGCTAAGTGCTACAATAGCAGTATTTTTTCACTGTTGCTCCAACAGGGAGAAACCCATATATGGGCCGTGCCCGATTTGAGCTGAGAACTGGTGTGACTATCAACGAGGAAACGACACCAGAAAACAATAAACAGAAAAAATATATTGTATGTATTTCTGCGAAACTTTAAAATATTGTTAAACCTGTGTACACAAAGCAGAGTGATAAGCAGTTATTATAAAATTGCCTCCACGGTAAGACACAAATAAAAATGTATCATTTAACGCCTGTTTGTGGCAAATCATTTTGAAAGAAACTTTTATCGAGCTAAAACCATTTTCTTTGGGTACCCATATATTACCGTCATTATTTTTAAAAAAGCTTTCATTGATGTGTTAGGTATTTTGAAAGCATTTGGCATAAATGCAGGGAATTATATACTGCGTGATGAGAGATTTGTTGACATCTTTCGAGTCGGTGACTCGAAACAACATTTTTTGCCTTTTATAAAATCAACCAGAAAAAAAAAAAAGGAGGCCCAAAGAAAAAAAAAAATTAACAAACTTCCAAAGAGTGGGAGTGTTACTTATAAATCAGAGAGTGTTTTAGTAGTATACTGGTCATATTTTGTTTTGAAATTGATTTTATAAAGTTTAAATGCATTTTTCTCAAAACCATTTTTTTGTAAATTTCATGATATTTCAAACATGATATCTAAAAAACTATTAGAGATACTTGTATGAAATTTTACACAAATGTTATTATTAGTATTATCTAGAGAATGACCTACAAGCTAAGAAATTGAACAATTTTTAGTTATTTTATAGTTGTATTTCTTTCTGAAAGTTACGATAATTTGATTGAATTTCCTAGTTCGCAAGCTCGACTGGCCATAACTTTTGATTCAAACGAAATAATTTAACACTTTTAGGTCATTCTCTAGAAATGTGTTTTAAAAATGTATTGCAGCAATATTTTATGGAAAATATAAAATATTTTAAAAAATAGAGTGTTTGAAAAAATTCCAAAATTTGATTAAAATTTCTTTAAAAATTTTAATTTTTGCAAATTTTTATGTACATATATTATTTCTAACTGTACTTTTTATTATTGTGTATAAAAGTGAAACTGAAAATGTAAAAATATTAGGGATTTTTTGAAAACTTAAAAAAAAAGTCTCCGAACGTAGTCGGATACCTTAAACTGTTGGGGGAACTTATAATAATCAAATAAAATTCAAACTTATTCTCTCACTCGCATGCTTTTTATTGCCATATAAAGCGAATGTTGTGGGTAATCAACACGTCTTAATTCATTTGTGGCTATCATGAATGGTGTAACTCTCTCTAACTCCTTCCCTGAAGTTTCTAAAATGACCCAGGAGAGCTCCTCAGCATGTTCATCAAATAGCAAGGTTCTTGGTACATTCGCTTCTCCTGGAGCAATACGAAGAAATTTCTCTTTATTCCATATCAACGCCTGTTGCTGGGCTGTAAGACTCTCTTCAATAGTTATATTTTCGCTGATTTCTTCTTGAGGAACTTGAGAAGTACTCTGGTTCAAATAGAAGAATTTATCATCGATTGTAACATTATACATTCTGTACAATGGAGAAGCTAATAAATACTGCAACCATGCTTTGATAGTTCTTTTAGTAACCAAACCCATTAGATAACTAGTTCTGTGAATTTTCCTCCGTTTGATGTGAACATTGGCACAGTAGTCATCATTAACATTTCGAGGCAATCGGTTGACCATTGTATTTATTGATGGATACAGGAACATTGATTATTTTCTCTACTATTTGCAACTGACCGTGTACATGTCTCAATCGCCGAATTTGCATGAAAGGTATTCGTGGCGAAATTGTTCTTTCTGATACCAAATCCGAAGTAGGAGGATATGCTGGAATTTCTGAGTATACAAAACCATTATATTTTAATAAAATTGGTATACTTTTCTTACTTAAACTTTGTCGGCAATTGTAGCATGCTTTAAAGTATTTTAAATTAATTTCGGGTAAAATACTTTTGTGCTCAGCAGCAGGCGTTCTCAGATCATTTCTAAAACATAATCTAACACAAATCGAACACCTGTAATCGAAAGGATTGTCAACGAATCACTTTTAAAAATATTTGTGAGAATTTTTATGGGAATCATAGTCTGTGTAAGGTAGAATTGAATTTATTATCGATTCATATGAATCAGTTTCAACCCGCACTAGACTTGTTGAGAGTTCTGTAGTTGAGGGTACAGGGAGATTCACAAAAAATCACTGTCATTAGAAGAGTCTCAATAGCATTGCCATCATTGGTCATTAAACTCGGCATTAAGAGTGCTTTGCAATGTTTTTTTTACGTGCTTGATATTCTCTCATGTACTCTGATCGAGATTTGGTAGTAGCACTTGATGAATTTGCACTATTTTTCTGCTTGTCTGTCTCTTTTTTTGACTGGACTCGATGCTAGTTTATCTTCATTTTTTTTCTCTCACGAAACTCTTTTCCTTTTTGTGTATTTGGTTTAGGTATTCTGACTAGAATTAATAATGATTCAACGCAAATGAAAATTAAAGAAATAAATTAGCCACTGAGCACATCACCCAGTAGCCAAAATTCTAAAGAAAATTTTAAAAACGCACGCTCTTGCTGCGAGAGTTATTTTGTCTACACCGTAATGCTCACGCTGCAACTGATACGGCCGTTGATAATGTTCCCGGGTCGGGGAGAAAGCGACTCCTAATCGGAAGGTGGTAAAGTAGACCAGTCGGAGGCGTAGGCAATTATCCAGCTTTTTTACCGATATGACACAAGTCACGCGGTGTCCACACACACGCTCTCCTTTTCTTCCATCGCTCTCTCCTCACTGTGGCGACGATTCGGGGAGATGGGGGAGGGAGGACTACTTCCGTTCGCTTTTTCGCTGTTACGCAAAACTGGGCAATTTTCTCAATCACTTTTACGCCCAAAAACGTTTCACTTCAAAAATATCACATTACAATAGGAATTGATCGTAATAAGCACTGACGAAGATCTTAAAATTTAGAAACAAATGTCAGCAATGTTGGCTTTAAAAAGTCAAACCTGTTATTTGTCCCGACATATGAAATATCGTGAGGAAGTTTTTCATTGTTTTTCCTAGTATAAAGGAGTTTCAGCTCAATTGCAACCTTCAAGAAAAAAAGTTTAAAACATAGACATGTGACACTACTATCAGGTTAAACAGACAAGATTCATACCAAATGTGGAAAATTTGATATTGTAGTGCTAGAGATTCATCCCTCCCCTTAAATTAATTTGTGTTTTATTTATTTATTTATTTATTAATTGACCTTGAATTTAAGTATTTAACGTGCGCTTTTTAAATTTTAAACACTATACTTCATTACAGTTAGGAATTTAATTATTTAAAGTACGAATAGTAGAACATTCATTTAAGTTGATAAATTTGCAAAAATTTCCACATTAATTATGCAGGGATCTACCCCAAACCGAAATACATGGCAAGGGGTCTATGAGGCAATAAAGTTTGGGAACTTCTGGTCTAGCCCCTTCTTAACCAACGAAAGGAGGAATAAACGTTTCCCCAGGCAAGTACGCTCCGAGAGTTTTCCCACGCGCAGGACGATGTAAATATCACTCTCTGCTAAGCCTAAATTCATTTTAAAATTCATTAAAAAATCTTTAATGCAATCAAATATGCTAAAATTTACAATTTACTATCATTGATAATATTTGAATACACATAACACAAATTTTCACTATAATTAAGCAAAACAAAAACCCTATTGTGATTTTTTTAAAAGAGAGAGGAAAAATGTTTTCATTTTAATAATGAAAAAAAAAATAAATTTTTCATTATTTTTGTTAGGATGATCAAAACAAAAAAGAGGCACGAAACTTTGGAATACTATCTGACAAATCCCAAACGATACATTTATACTCAGATAAACTTTTTGTCGCTGAACTAACGCAAATCTTTTAAATCAGCAAATATTGTTTTTTTATTTTTAATTAATCCTTGCGTATAGTATTCTTAATATCACATTAAAACTAAGTTTTCTGTTCTTATGTTTGCGACAAATCTGGTTGCGATAGCAACGAAAAATAATCGTTTGTTATTAATGAATTAAAAACGAGTCACACAAAAAAATTATTCTTCTTTGTTAAAAATTACACACCATGTTCATTCTATGAATATTTGCTTTCTAAATAGTTTTAAGAACAAAAATTATTGTTGTACATCCGAATTAAAAATAAAATAAAGGATGTTTTTTTAGAGGTATTTAACTTTAAATTGCAATAAAACAACGATGTATTATTTGATTGACATGAATTTTTTTATTCGAAAGATAATCCTGTGGCATTACATTTTAAATATGATTTATGGCATATAACTGCCACGGCGGGCTCGGATGTAGTCCAATCTGGACGTCCAATTTTCGATGACTTTTTCCAACATTTGTGTCCGTATATCGGCAATAACATGGCTAATGTTGTCTTCCAAATGGTCAAGCGTTTGTGGCTTATCCGCATAGACCAATGACTATACATAGCTCCACAGAGAATAGTCTAGAGGTGTTAAATCACAAGATCTTGGAGGCCAATTCACAGGTCCAAAACGTGAAATTAGGCGATCACCAAACATGTCTTTCAATAAATCAATTGTGGCACGAGCTGTGTGACATGTTGCGCCGTCTTGTTTAAACCACAGCTCCTGGACATCATGATTGTTCAATTCAGGAATGAAAAAGTTAGTAATCATGGCTCTATACCGATCACCATTGACTGTAACGTAGTGGCCTTCATCGTTTTTTAAGAAGGATTCCACCAGCCCATAAAGCGCACCAAACAGTCAGTTTTTTTCTGGATGTAACGGTGTTTCGACATACACTTGTGGATTAGCTTCACTCGAAATGCGGCAGTTTTGTTTGTTGACGTAGCCATTCAACCAGAAGGGCGCTTCATCGCTAAACAAAATTCGCTTATGAAAATCGGGAACAACGGCAATCTCGTTTAGGGCCCACTCGACGAATCTACGCCTTGCTTGATGATCGTTTTGATGAATTGCCAAACCAAACTGAGAATAAATCACATGACAGCTGTTAAATCGGTCAACATCTTGGAAAGTAATGCCAACTTAAACGTCTATACCTGGAAAAAAACTCTTTACATACTAAACCAATATCACGAATGTCTGGGGTTCAATAACTTAATAAGTTTTCTTTCTTTTTTGAACTTAGTCAAAATATAAACAAAAATTCAAGGCGCAATAAATCACGAATCTTTAAATGCCTGATTCTATAGAGACCTAAATATGCGGATTTGCTTACATTCATAAATATATCTGGTCTAATTAAAAAAAAACCCGGAGACGAAAGTACATATTGAAGTTAAAAGCTTGTGAGACATTATACGAAAAAAAGGGATTTTAGCTACCGTCTAGTGTTTTGTAAAATTAATATAAAAACGTTCCAAAATCAAATCACACAGGTGTGATCATGGTCCTAAGAGCAGGAAAAACGCAATAACATGCATTATACCGTGGTCCTTGTAGGGAGGAAAACGTGATTACATATGTGTGATTATGATCCTCAAAGGGTTTTACCGTTGTAGTATTTGGTGTTAACCGAAATATCGTCTTAAGTGTTTTCGTTTTAAACGTATTTTTTTACATACATAGTTCTCCTTTGTGTGTTACTTTCTTTGATATACGGTTTCTGAGCGATTTTTATTACTTATGTATTTTACCTTTAAACAATATCGACATGAAAAGACGTCGCCAGTTCAAAAAATGTCACTAAATGCTGTAAATGCTATTATTATTATTGTCGAATATTAACGGGATTGTGTGTGTGTGTGTGGTTTCCGCTACTGGCTGTATGTCGCTGATTTTGGTGACGTCTTTTGATTCGGAGAAATAGGTCAAACGACGAAATAATACGTAAGCTATGATTTTTTTTTTATTTGATGTATGAATTCCACAGTGTTGGCATTACAATGCCGTTCGAATGTTTGCTGTCATTGTACACATACACACTGTAAAGTAAACCAATCTTAACCTATAAACTCATCATCAACTTACAGGTAACAAAACATAGATGAATAGTTATATCTTAAACTGGGGATAGCGATTTTGAACCAGTTCATTACAAGAAGATGAACGTTTTTAACTACTACGAGTAGTTGCTAATTCTATCCATTACAAAAATTGTCCAAATGTAAAATGATTAATTAAATTCTTGTAAACATTTTCATGGTTTTTATCTTAAGTTTAATATTAAGAAAAAATATCTCATGTTTAGTATTTCATCTGACAAAAATGCAAGGATGTTATAGTTGGAAATCACAATAAGTATTCTAAAGGTTTGAAATGAAAATGTTCTCCGACTGTATTAAAAGGTGTTACTTTGCAAACATTTTAAAACATCTGGGTTTATTAAACAGCCACATTGACTTGGAATATAAAATGGTATCTACGATGTGTATATGCGTGTAACTAATTATATGAATAATTAAATGAAAATGTGAATGAGTTTTAAAGAAATCACGAATCATTAATTCCTATCTTTTTCATGTGACCAATGATCCCAATACATCATCTTTATATATAAAAGCAGCAAGTAAACACTATTTTATGTTGTAATCATTTTTAAGTTAGATTGAACGAGCAAGCGAAAGAGATGACCATGCCTTTTGAATGTGAGATGAAGTATGGACATAAGCCTCGTCTTGGTGAATTGCCTCTAAAATTGTAATTTTCATTTAGACTATAGTCAAATCAATTTCTTTGAAAATATATGCTATATTGTAAAAAAAAAAAAAAAACAGTTCTTGACGCTTTATTAATGTTATGAATGCTTGATGAAACTACTTTGGATTTGTGATTGGTGCACATTCATCAAATGAAATCCCTTGTATATCCATTCATTTATAACTATATATCAAACTTTTAATCCTGGATTCTGTGAAATAAAGATATTTTTAACGCAGTAAGATAATTTTAATTAGTGTTAGATCCCAATAGTTTCATATGTATAGACTGCTGGTATTCAATTGGTATGTATTTGAGTATAGCATTCGAGTTCTAGATATGAAATGAAGCGATGTATTGTTATATAACGTTTTTATTTCCGTTTTTAACTTCCTGGATGATTATTTTTCTCTCACATCCTTCAAATGACAAAATGTGCCAACATTTAGATTTGATTAGTGATTTATATGCTAAAATATATTCTATATCATCCCCACATTTTATCAGTGACTTTTAAGAGGTATATATTTTCAGTTTTATGTATAAAACTGACTGCCAACTGTAACATTTATCTTCCACATACTTACAACATTTTGATGTGAATGAAAACACGCATCCAGCTAAGTAGACAGATTTTAAATTTGTGCCAAGATAACTGAATTTTATAATGGCTGCTGGAAGTAGACCAATATTGATAAATTCCGATTGGGGGAAAGATAAGTATGTCTCGAAATATCAAATATTATTTATTCGTAATAAACAAAACCCTACGTACTAGTAAAAATAACATCTCAAATATCATTGTTCTTGATACAAATACAAAATGTATGCAAAATGTTTGCCATTGTATACACTTTTAAAACGCGACGAATTAGAAAATAACAAATATCCCCGAAAAAGGAAGAAAGAACATAATGCTTTGACCAAAAGTTAAATAAATAGCAAAAATACAAATATTTTATTTAAAAACATGCTTCTGGTTTGAAAAACACATATGCATGCGTGTGAGAAACTATGGAGAAATTGTAAAGTAATATTAACTGCAGAAATACAACGAACTGTAAACTGGCATAATCGTTTAAATCGAATTCATGCAATCCATGGTATAAATTCGCATATAAAAACATATTAATTTTTTTAGTTGAGGCCAGAGACGAAACAGAAAAATAATTTAGAAATAAAAAATGTTTAATAAATTCAAAGATAACACAAATAAAAAATCGCAAATCAAAGTCATTTGGATGTGGAAGGTTTCATAAAATTTAACAAGCAGTCCACCGGCTAAAAAAGGCTTTTTTAAGCGTGAAAAATCCTCCTAGCCTGGTAATAAGTTTTTGTTGAAAAAATATACTCTATCTTCGTCAGAGTAAGTATTTTTTTAAAATGTGTAAGCCTTTTTTTCAATTAAACAGAGGCATTCTGTAAAACTACGAACCAATTCCATCTTCTGATTGAACTGGGTGTTCAGACTGAATATCTTCAATGTCTTGCTCTTGCTCGTGTGTTTCTATAAGTTCTTCAATTGTCAGCTCCTGATTGAGAGAATGTAGCAGGTTTGAACGTTATCACTATCCATTTCTCAATTTATTTTCCTAGCAAGATAGACGATTTCGTCAATCAAACTACCAATTTCATCACGCCCTGGCAATAATTATGCCTTAGTTTTAAAGATGGGGAAAAAAGACGTTCTAGCAGTCTTTAAACGCCATCACTATTCCCTTCTACATTTATTTTCCTTACAAGATTGACTATTTCTTCAACCAAAATACCATTTTCATCAGGCTCTGGCAATGATTATGTCTTAGTTTTAATGATCTGGAAAAAAAATTGACGATGTTTGAAGTTCGCGTAAGCCGGATATTTTACAGTAGAAGTATTACTGTATTACCAAATTATATTCTTTCCAGAACCTGACGAATACATATTATAAATTAATTCAAATTCATTTAATATTTAACACTGTATTAAAGTCTTCTTGATAAACTAAGTACATTTATTTCTTCATTGTATTTTCAGTAATTTACTTTAAATTACAAATAATTTGTGCATCTTTTCAACACAGAGAGGATAATTCTGCTCGATTAATAATTATTCCATTTTTAGAGAGAACTCCCTAACTTAATACCAAAATACTATTATAAATCACGATAATCAACAACTTAATTGCGCAATTACATGCAACATGCTTGCCCTCATTATTTCATGAAAATTCCCAGACCATTTTCAAAATATTTATCGATAAACTCACAGACATTAGTGTCGTGTCTCTTACGTATACTTAAAAAGAAAACATGGAAAGATAATTACCTTTAGAGCTTGCGAAAATGTACGTTAGATACCGCATAAGTAGTATTTTATATTTCATCAAGCATAATGAATGCGTTAGTTTAAATATTTTAATGAGTCGCTTTTAAATTAAATATTTTAATATTAAAGCTAATTTCTCCGAAAGAAAATGGCAATTGTGTCGATTTTTGAAACCACTTAAGATAAAAGCAGTTATAATCTTCATTCTGTGAAATATATTAATAACCATAAAATCCGGAGTATGACACGAACTTTCAATAAAAAAATATATATCGAATGAATGGGAGAGCGTTATATGCTGGGTATAAAAAAATTGTAGCTTTAAAATGAAAATAAGTAACGAGTGTTGAAAAAAAATTAGGCATTTGCATACATCTAAATACTGTTAATTTAAAGAAATGTCGTTATTTATAAACTTAAAATGTCATAGTTCTATAAGTACATTTTCCCTCAAATTCCTGGGATAATACATCCAATAAAACATAAGAGCTTTACATACGTAATAATTCGGGTTTCTTTGTAAAAATAGGGGTGGCATACGGTAAATATACCTACCATTTAAAAAAATGCTGCTATAAAGTGTATGTTTGCGTTATATATACGTCGTGCGCGAAACACGCCGGAGGATTTTACGGTAATTATTTCTTTGATCACTTTGGACATGGACTTTTTACAACGTGTTATTTTAAAGTACTTGGGTATATGAAAGAGAAATATTTTTAAATGTGACGTACAAATATTCGATCCGTATAATTTCCCTTATCCAACAAATGTTTTTTTTATGATCCTAAGGCGCAAACAATTTTCAATGGCATTAACACTGAAAAAATAGTGCAGCTTTATATATATATATATATATATATATATATATATATATATATATATATATATATATATATATATATATATAGATATATATATATATATAGCATTGAGGTGACTAGCATTGAGGTCACTTTTGAATATTCCAACGCTTGTTAAATTTATATGCTTATAGAAAATCTTGCATTGCACAATTTACAAAGGCATTTACATTATTTTATAGAGAATTTAATACTAAATCTAATACAAAAGCCAAAATTAAAATATTAACAAGTCAGACAAAGTTCTGCTGCAAAAAACTATCAGTATACTTTCAATACTGAAGAAAGCGGTAAGTTAACAGTACTTAGTGTGTTAGCTTTTATCTTTTATTACATATTCACAACGTTGATTTTTGTAGCTGAAAATTTTATTAAGCGCTGTCTTCGTTATTACACCTTACCAGGAAACAATTATAGCCTCAATTAAATCATTTTTATGTTTTTAATTGGTACCTCATTCGGCCAGTGTTTTCGATTTTCGATAGGAATAAGATCAGAATTGTCTTTTGGTTAAGATAACTATGCTATATAGTCCAGAAGCAATGACATTAAGTAAAATAGTAGATTGGACATTTAAAAAGAAATGTGTGGCAACAAAGGGGTATTTCCTGCTTTAAAATTGCAAGAGAGTTGGGTGATTCAGTGAATGCATATGGAGACTGAAAGTCTTGTTTAACCTTGCTGTTCTGTTCATATTCACTACACGTATGTAGCATTGGGGTCTATATGACCCGATTCAGAAAACTATTTTTTCTTGCCATAAATGATAGGTTCCAACAAAGAAATGGTTGAAACAAAAGTAACGTAAGTTTATATATATATATAAAAAATAGATCTAATAATATAAAGCATCTATGAAGATATCATGAAAATGTTTGATATATTGATACTTTCAATAACAATATATAAAACATGTATAAAAATAAAAGTGAAAAATATTTGAAATTAAAACTTATATCTGTTTACACACACAATTTGAGCCATAATATCTTACACGAGTATTGCAAATATGTTTCTTACACATGTAGCATAACATTTTAGTTTTGTTGTCATTGCTAGAGGAACAGAGAGAGATTGCACCTTGCACGTTTGTCACACAATGAAGTATTCTCAGCAAAGAATGACAGCTCGATTTCCCTTTTTCGCTGTATTTGTTTCACTATTTTTATTGAGTCACCACTTCTTGGTATGCTTTTCCTTGCTTTAAGGTATGAACAAATGAGGGACTTTCCCAGTTCTTTCAAAAATAGCCTTCGTTTAGTCGATTTGTTTTCGTTCCAATCACAGCGTATTGAAGTCCATAAAAAAAACGAATTGTATTCAGAGATATCAAGCATGTTACAGAACACTCTAATGGGTAAACAATTGGTTATTCGTTTACAAGTGTATGTGGTTAGATTTTGATCAAGTGTATCCATAGCCTTTTTAGTTGCATTATAATCTAAGATAAAAATTATGTTTTATCATCTCTGTTGTTAACTTCTTTTCCACGATGCAAGGAACTCATAATACTACTATTCTTGTTCCTTTTCGGGAGGCAGTTTACAACTGATGAATCTTTTGTAAAATAAAATAAGCTCTGATTTTCATTATTTTACTTTTCTTCAGGAAGTTCTGGTTATTTTTTAATGTTGCCAAGTGTAGCTCTTTTTCGTTTTAGAAGAAGGTGCCCTAAGTTGTAAGATGTGAAAAAATTATCGCATGCAATATTGTATCCCAAATACCCATAAGTGAGATCGCAGAATACTCACAATTCTTGATTTTTCTTTGGTTCTGACCCTTGTTCTTGACCGATATAAATTTGTGCTTTCAGAACGTACAAAGTTTTACTGCCACATAAAGTTCATATTTTGATCCTAATTTTTATACGGCTTATTTATAATATACCTTTTTAAAGGACATCAGGCACGAAATCTAACTAATTCTTAATCTACAGTAATATTTTTATTTGGGTTATATAATTTTAGTAGAATTTCTATCCACTTTTCCCACATATCTCGCACGCAGCTCATTTATTTTTTTTTCTTTCTTGATGAACGGATGTGTTATCTAAACGAATACCAATCGATGTAGAGCGAAATATTTCGAGGGGCATTGTTACTTGATTTCTGCCAGTTTCTATATCCTAAAAGCTTTTTGTTGATTCTTTATATGAGTTATAAACGCTTGCTAACGATAATAATCTAATATATGTTTGAAAAAATTTACATTCGATACTTTTCTACTTTTTTCCGTAAAGCTTTTCACCTTCAATACTAGTTGGTTTTATGATTTCGTTTTCAATTGTTGAATTGAATACTATCTCAAATGCACATTTTCCATCCGTTACCCTAGCCGTTGCATGTCTTGTGATCCTCTGAGTAGTTGTTTTACAATATTACCAGCTGATAATTGAGAAAAATATGGCAGTGGATTCAGCTTCCACATTATTTCATAGTTATTGGACTGAATACTCTATTTATAGTTCATTTGTTGAATATTGCTATCAAAATAACGGTCAAAACTTTCAATTTTATGACGTTTAAATTTCATGCTCGGATGCTTCTTCGCTGTCAGACACTTCTATTAGTTTAGCTATACCAGTTTTTCCTCTCCCATTCACAGGCGCAACTCTTTAAGGTATCGGACTACGTTTGGAACCGGGATTTTAAAAAAGTGAATAAATGGATAATTTTCATGATATTTAGTGTCACTCAGATTATAATACATGCATAAAGTTGTTTAAAGGGCATTTTGCGAAAAAAAATGTATTTAAATATAATATTTTGGCAAAAGGTTAACTTAGAATAATCTTTTTTCCAAATGTTCTCCTTTTGTGAAAAAAGGTTTTATTATAATAATATGTTGCCAGTATATAGCTGAAAACTCTCTAAAGAGGTTCAACTAGAATTTTTGAAAAATTCACATTACAACCAATTGAAATAATTATTGGCGTTTTTTTCTTAAAATTGTTCCCCTCTGTTGTCGTAAAAGATGAATAATCCAACTTCTAAGTTATATATTTCAAAATTTCTAGTTCAGCCTATGTACAGAGTCTTTTTTTCAGGTATAGAAATTTAAGTTGACACTACTTTCCAAGATGGGGACCGATTTAACAGCTGTCAAGTGATTTATTCTCAGTTTGGTTTGACAATTCATCATGAATAGACTCACGCCTGAACAACGCTTTCAAATTGTGCAATTTTATTTCGAAAATAATGGTCGATTTTCATAAGCGAATTTGGTTTAGCGATGAAGCGCACTTCAGGTTGAATGACTACGGCAACAAACAAAACTGCCGCATTTGGCGTGAAGCTAATCCACAAGTGTATGTCGAAACACCGTTACATCCAGAAAAACTGACTTTTTGGTGTACTTTATGGGCTGGTGGAATCCTTCTTCAAAAACGATGAAAGCCACAACGTTACAGTCAATGGTGATCGGTATAGAGCTATGATTACTAACTTTTTCATTCCTGAATTGAACAATCATGATGTCCAGGATCTGTGGTTCCAACAAGACGGCGCAACATGTCACACAGCTCGTGCCGCAATCTATTTATTGAAAGACACGTTTGGTGACCACCTAATTTCACGTTTTGGACCTGTGTTTTGGCCTCCAAGATCTTGTGACTTAACACCGCTAGACTATTTTCTGTTGGACTATGTAAAGTCATTGATCTATGCGGATAAGCCAAAAACGCTTGACCATTTGGAAGACAACATTCGCCGTGTTATTGCCGATATACGGCCACAAATGTTGGAAAAAGTCATCGAAAATTGGACGTCCAAATTAGACTACATCCGAGCCAGCCTTGGCAGTCCTATGCCAGAAATCATATTTAAAATGTAATGTCACAAGATTATCTTTCGAATAAAAAATCCATGTCAATCGAATAATACATCGTTGTTTTATTGCAATTTAAATTTATATACCTGTCAAAAAACACCCTTTACGTACTTCTGAGCTATATACAGGCAAAGTATTATTATAATAGAAGCATTTTTTACAAAAGGAGATCATTTGGAAAATAAGATTATTCTAAGTTAATTTTTTGCCAAAATATTATATTTAAATAATTTTTTTTTTGTCAAAATGTCCTTAAATCAATTTTATGCTTATATTGTAATCTAAGTGGCACTAAACATCATGAACATTATCCATTTATGCGTTTTTGCAAAAATACGGTTGTGAACGTAGTCGGATGCCTTAACTGTGTATGAGAAAGTGAAATACAGCAGTGAAAAAATAAGCGCTTTAATGAAAGTAAGTACTTTGACCCCCTGCCAATTGTATTATTTTTATTTTTTACTTTGCACGTGATTTTTACTATGTGATCAAATACTCACATCAATGAAAAACGTTTTGAAAGTGGATAAATTAGAGAAAAAAATATTGTTAATATTTTCATATAATTTATTTCAAACAAATTTGGTCATGTATGAGTAAAAATATTTTTTTCTCTTGCATTAGATCATATTGACCCACAGGTAGGCAACATTAGGTACAGATTGAAAAATATTCCTTCGAAATACAAATAAACATAAATTTCTCTAAGACTACATAGTTTTACTTTTTATCAATGATGTCAAGAAGTTTCATGAAAATATCCCTGTTCCATATTTTTTATAAATATGGAACTGTTATTTGTGACAGAAGAACCTAAAAGCCATGACTTCAAGAGAAAAGAATGTCGTCAAAAGTCGTCAGAAGTTGTGTGAACGGTACTGGTTTTTCTGTAATTTTAAAAAACAATCTGTCATAGATTAGCAGATGATAAACCAAGAAGCATAACTTCATGAAAGACTTATCTCAATTTACAGAAGTGCTAAAAATACTACATTGAGCAAAGGACACATTAATTGGACAAATTATTAGTGGTCCTAAGTTACACGGAGCGATGAAAGAGCAATTCGGTAGTAAAGGTCAAAATTATTTATGATGCTAAAAGGATAAATGCTAAATCCTAACTACATCCAGTCAACTGTGCTGTACTAACAATGTTTTATGATTTAATCCAGCATATTTGTAAATGTTATCGGTCCCCTGGTCATCGATGGCACACTGGATTCCAGAAAATGCATTGACACCATTAAAGAACCAAAACTTTTCTGCCTTACATCAGAGATCTACTTACCACCAATGATTCGTTTAATTTTCAGCAAGATTCTGCCTCTTTCCACACAATAATGTAATCAAAAAGAATAATATCGTTCGAAAATACCTGAATTGTTGTCCTCTCCAGGAAATAGTCCTGACCTTAATCCCATCGGGAACTTGTGACCCGAATGAGGTACCCATGAAATAATAGAGAACTAATTGAGGCTGTAATTTTTCTTGGAATCATTTTGTAACGAAAATGAATAACTTAAAACTATTTTCAGCTGAATAAAACATTGATGGGAAGCTGTAATAAAAAAAAAAAAGCTTCTCCACTAAGTAATGATAACCCACTGTTATCATTAGTATCTAATGTATATATATAGTTACTTCAGCATAAGTCATTTTGTCAGGAAAATATTTGTTTTTTGTTTTTTGTGTTGAATTCAGTATTAAATTTTCTTTAAAATGATATAAAAGATTTTGCTCTACGTGTAACTTAACATTTTCAATAAGCATACAAACTAAAAAAAACGTAACAGTTTCCAAAAGTGTCTGCAATTTTTACCACCACTGTATATGTTTTACCACCACTGTATATATATATATATATATATATATATATATATATATATATATATATTCATTTTATCTATATCATGGAGGCTATTGCTTTGAATATGAAGGTTAGGATATGAAAGCTGAGACAAATTTGGAACCAGTAAACTCAAATTAGAGATTTCTTAAACAGAAAAAACTGAGAAAAGCATATTTTCTTTTTTTTTTTTAAATAAATTCTATTTCGTAACTCTACTCCAGAGTTTACTTTCTCCTCATTGTTTAAAAATCCTCAATAAAGGCTAAATATGTTTTTCATTTCGAATATGTTTTGCTGTCTAACTGTATTGATCATTAAGCGTAGTTTATAAAATAAGTTATAGGCAGCCTTTAAAAATAAGTTATAGTCTTTATAGTCAGCCTTTTGTGAAAAATAAGGCATTATTAATCTGGGTAGCAGAATTATCTTGATGGTAATGTATCTTGTTTCAGCCCTGCACACTAATCAAGATACTTGAAATCCCTTTTTGACAGTTTTTCTTTGTTCTAACATAAGAGAATTTTCGGAAATCTTTGTCTCAGGCATTTATTACTGCATGATCTTGAATGGCAGAGGACAAGGTGGCTCAGTTGCTCGATCAAATATTCTATAATGTTCACTGAACAATGCATATAACTTCAATTTTTATTTTCATTATCTTTACTTATTTTATGGTGAGGAGATTACCAGGTTACCTGATTTAGCAGAAGATTGAATTTTCTGGCATTTTTTTCATTATCTGAAATATCAGAGCCTCACCGTCAGGTGACTATGCCCTATGTCATGCAAATGACAACCGCAATTTTAGTGATCAAATTCGAAAGATTGGAATTGAAAATTGAAAACGATAAGAGATAGAGGAAAATTTTTAAGTGATTTTTTTTATAGCAGTGCTTCTAAAATTTTCAATGCTCGCGACCCCCCTTCCGTACATTAGCGTTGTATTAAATTCAATAATACTATACTTTGACGCTAAACATACAATATACTTTATCCTCTTAAGTCTCCCCGACTTATATAAACATCTCACTCAGCCGGTGTGTTAATTGCCGCAGACGTATACATACGTCTTTCCGTAGTATTGTCTTTTGTATGAACTGCTATCCATAAAATTATTCCGAAGCCTTTGGAAAGCAATAAAATTACATTGACAGTGTTTGCGAAGGATTTACTTATTTCACAGGATTTATTTATTTATTCCATTTCTACCAACACCACCCCTCAATATACCCCCATACGCTTATCTACGTGCTAAACGGTGGAATCGGGAATGAATCATATAATTTTTAATCGGCATTTAAGGAATTAACTATACATCGTACAAATTATCAACATAAGTATTAATATTGGCATATAATTTTATACATGACAAATCCATGAGAGAGAGAGAGGTCAATGTTAATTAATTAACTTGTCCTTAACTTAGTATTGTTAAATTAGATATAAACTATATTATACAGTACTGATACATTTATAAATGTATTGCAGTGTAAATGATAAAATATTATGTCAGAATGTATTTGTTCGTTTCCTTCCAGTAAGTTAATATCTTTTAAAGCAATCTTTTGTTTTCAACTTTTCAATGTGCTCGCTACCCCTCGCAGGTTTATCAAGCCCCCTTAGTGAGTCACGCTCAGTAAATTGAGAAACACTGTGTTAGAGCATCAAATAATGAAGATGAACATTCTGTCCACAAGGACGAGATAAATTGTATATACCTAAAAATATTCAGATTGTTACCCTAGTAAGACTTTTTGTCCAATACTGTTTGCCCACATGATTCACTATTTTTATTAATAGTGCTAGTCACCAAGTGTGCTGGTTCATTAACGTGGCATCTGAAATGATGGCTTACAGGGATCTGTGTTCTACAAAGAGATATTAAATGCACAGAGGTACCAGTAATTATTACAAGATAAAGCATACTTAGCTAAGCAGATGATACTCCGCGGTTCGAATTATGATCCGTGTAGTACTAACACAACTATGACTCTGCACACTAGAGAGCTGAACTGCGAAGCTTTCTCATCGGTTGTTTTTTCCTATAAATTATCTTGTATGATGGTGGTGCTCAAGGACTGCCACGATTGCTAGACCTCACGCTGTTGGATTTCTTATTGTTAAGTTACATAAAATATCGGGTTTATGCAACTTCACAAACACTACTGCTGGATCTATGGCGCCGTATAACAGATACTTTCAAATGTTCTGACGTGTTTCATGCTGTGAAATAGTCATGCAGAATTATTTTTACGAACGCAAATGTTTTTTTGAGAATATTCAAAAATGTTCGAATATACTCGAAATTAATTGTAATCACTTTGGGACATTTAGCCCTCTTTGGATTTGTTTTCATATTTAATGTCATCAAACTGTATTCACGTAAATGCGTATTTTATGTAATAAGTTGTGTGAGTTTCTTCATACCTATTGATATTCGTTTAAAATGTTTTCACAAATTCGAGTAATGGATTTAGAACATTTTTGGGTATACAGGCTACAATTTATATTATTCGGGTAAGCCAAATATTTTTTCATACTAATTAAATGTTGCTCTAAACCGCCCATTTGGAAATTTTGCTCTGTATCTTTTCGTTATTTATTTACAATACCTATAGTTCAAATTTCATCACTTAGATCGTTGTTATTGTTTGAACTAGATCACTCATAATTTATTTAGTGTAACTTGACTTTATTTGCGCACCTGTAGCTTTCTCCGTTTTTAAATATTTTCACGTTAAGGCTACAATCTCATATGTGCCGATGTTTTTTCCCCTTTTTTGCATATTCTTGTGGCATATATCATTGTGCTGCTTTCCAAAAAAATTCAGATCTGATAACAAATTAGTTTTTCGGATATTTGAAGTTTTCTGAGCTTAGGTTTTAGTTTTGGTTTCTTTCTAAAGCATTGTTTTCACTCTAAAATTAAAGTAATGAAAAATATTTCTGAGCACAATCAACTCTTTCAGTATGAAATAATTATATTAATTGCAATTTTCCTCACTCAAATCGTTTCTACCTGATTATGTTTTGAGTTTTTTTTTAATTCTCCTAGTTATACTTAATTAAAATTGACTTCAATATTTGTTTTAAAAAATATTTTATATAGCTTTGTAGCTTTATTATCGATTTTGTCCAGTTAAGAAAATACCATGTCCAACACGTTCTCAGTTTACTATCATAAGCAATATTTCGAAGGGCCAGATTACAATTGAAAATTATTAATTTAAATGTACCTTCAGTTTATATTATAATTAGACTTCCGAAGATACAAGTAACTTGAGTACAAATATTGCAGATGAAACTGAATATTCCCATCATATATCAAACTTAAGAATAGTAAATATACTGTAGTATTTTAAAGTAGTCATGCAACAGCCAAATACTAAAATTTGCTAAAATTCAAAATTTAAAACTGAACAAAAAAAAATATGTACAAAGATGGTAAGTTTTAGCTTAAGTTAGTAGCATTATTCTTGTGTACATAAATGATTCCAATTTTAAAACTTTTTGTGAAAATATTAGGTTAAGATTAAGGTGAATAACTTGTCGTCGTAACAAATGCTATCAATTTTACGCAAAAATTTATTTTGAATTTTAAAAAGAAAATTGTTTAAAGTTCTTTTTAATTAAAATGGCGTTTTAATGTAAAAAATAAGGGACATAACATATTTAAAAAATTAGAGCTTTACGGGCATAATAAGTTTTTGTTTTATGACTTTACTAACTTTAAATGCGTTTTTCTGAGACTTTTAATTTTGGAGATGTGTAAGTGTTTTTTAAATCCTAAGGACTTTTTTTCTTACATAAAATAGAACCATGGCATTTGATTGAGAGGTTACACTTTACGAAAAAAAAAAAATACTTTCCGAATCTATTGAAATATCAAAACTAGAACAGAAATAGAAGTATAACATATCATGTAAACATGGGATACTTGTTCTCAGTTGGATTTTAGCATAACACTAGTGATTCTTAAATCCATTAAACTCTTTCTCTTTTAGCATTTCTCTTACAGAATAAACAAAATATATTTATGTTGCAAACTATATTATTTATTTTTCTCAAGACTGCTTTCTCAATTAAATCTTTTCAACCACATTTCCCTGAGAGATTCAAAACTATACGCTTTTCTCTCTGACCTCAGGTCGTATTAAATAAATAGAATTTTAACCAATGCAATTTATCTTCTATTAGCTTAAAGTTAACGCTCCGTCATTCATTCACGTGTAAATCATCCTTAGCTGCATTTTTGCATTTTAACCCTGAAGTTAGGAAAACGTGCACTGTTAGAGAAAAAAAAAAGTACTGTGTTATCTGATTAAAATAAATGCTTTATTTTAGTAACATCTAGTTGAATGGAAAACCATCTTGTTTCAAATCGAATTTCAAATCTCCAAAGTATGCCTAGGAGTTGTAATCGGGGTATAGTTTAGACGATGCAGTTACTAACTTTGAATGCAAATATTCCATTGCATTGTTTTGAATGTGAAAAATTAACCTTATTTGGAAAACTTTATGCTTTGTTTTCAAGATGACACGAGTTGAATGAAATTATAGACATAACACAGAACAAAAAATATGTATTTATCTGTAAGCCATATTATGTCGCCGCTGAAGCTCAAAAGCCGTTAAAACAGCAGATTATCCCGCAAATCTGGAAATTAACTGATTTACTCAGTTTAAGTGCGACATCAAAATTTTTCTGCATTTAAACTAGTTAATCTTGATGCTATTGGTTTCCTTGTCATTCAAGTCCAAACGTTTGTTTCTCTCATTTCATTTCTCGTAGTATTGAACATTGACTCATCCCAGAATACTTTTTTCTGGCCATTTAGAAACAATGGTGAAATAGTGCATTAATTAATTTATAATAAATTTTACTGGCGACAATCAGTATCTTCGGAAAATTACAATGATGCAAAATATAGCTGCGGAAACTGATATTTCATCTGCAACCGTGATAAAAGAAATTGATACCCGACACGGTTTCAAAACATTTGACTACTAATCTAAAAATACAACAAATAGATGCGTTAGTTGCAAAAAATAACTGTCAAACATTCGAAGTGATATCCATCTGTAGATTGTTATAATAATTAAGTTTTTGTTTTAATAAGATTATCATATGGTTAGCAATAATTTTCTTAACTCCAATAATATTCTAAGCCGACTTATTCTTTCTATTACAGCTTTTTAACTGATTAATGACTGATTGTATCAACTAAATAGTTGATTGTTCGATTGTATTGGTTCTAAAAATATCAAGATACAGGGTGTTTATAAATGAATATATATATAAATATATATATATATATATATATATATATATATATATATATATATATAATTATAATATATATATATATAGAATTGTAAGATATATATATATAGAATTGTAAGATATATATATATATATATATATATATTAGAATTTTAATATTTTAATGTTACAATATGTTTCAGAATGCGATGGCAAATAAATTAATTTTTTAAGTTGAATTGTTTAATTTTAACTTTTTAATTTTTAGTATTTAAATTTTTGAGAATTGGATTTTTTCCGATAAACTTACGAAGTTGCAATAGGGGGAAGGTTGGCGCTATCAAACTAGTTTAACCCCACTTATCGGTCTTAAGTCCGAGATTGCATTTGGATATTTTATAAATTTTTATTTTTTATTTTTTTAATTTTGTTTGAAAACGATATAATTTTATCTTCTATATCCGCAATTCATATTTTAAAATTGGATTAGATATTATAAGATTCGTATAATTACAATTTTTTAATTGATTATTGTGATTGATTGTTGATCACTGGTTTTATATATTTATATATATATATATATATATATATATATATATATTACATATATATACATATATATGTATATTTATATATATATATATATATATATATATATGTATATATACATATATATATACATATATATATATATATTGATATATATATACATATATATATATGTATATATATCGGAGTTTTAACGCTTTATAATATATATTACATATAACTTATATGTATAATTCATACGTTGAATGAAATAGTCTTGTTTGCTGGCGTGTGAGCGCATGCGCATAGAACATATTTTGATTTGTTTTTCCTTCTTACCTGATCAGCGTGCTATTGAAAAATGGCACCTAGTGAACAGAAAGTGATTTGTGTACTCCAGATTCTGAAGAAAGAATCTGCTATTACTCTGCAACGATTATTCCAGTGGACACGTGGGCACTCATAGTGCTTGCATCTGGAGCATAGAAAATGCTTACGAGGTGCCAGAATCGCAACAAGATTCTCCTAAGTTGGATGTTTCTGTGCCAAGTCACAGAGAAAAATGTATGGACGTTCCGCTTTCGGAGAAACATCTGTAACTGGTTATACGTACCTTGATGCTCTAATTTAACGCACACATTAACGGAAGTCTAGTTGGAAATGTGTATACGGTTCATCCAGGTAGTTCACAGTTGAACAAGGTAATTTAAATAAGGAAACAATTTTTTATGCTCTAATGGTTGACCCTTGTTAATGTACAGATTACATTGCTAATTTACGTATTAACCTATTCTTGCCAGGATTTATGCAATATATATATATATATATATATATATATATATATATATTATATATATATGTATGTATATAGTATAATAAAATAAATGTGAAAAGTTCTAAAACATACGATGCCATATAAGAAGGGAATTGGAGTTCACGAGACACAACAAATGTGAATATACAAAAAAAAAGTTTTTGGAACAAACTGGAGACCTATTATGATTTCTAAAACTGTCACTAAATTAGGCCATAAATTTAGAGTTAAGCAATGCTTTATGGATCCACCTTCTCCTTACAGCAGAAGATTTTGACGTAATAGAAAAAAGAAAATTAGAGACATGCTGAAAAGTTAAGTCTATTTCTAACATGTGGATGATAAATCTGACAATATAGTAAAATGAGATTATAAAAAGAGAATAATAATGTATCTCTCAAGGAGTGGAATAATAAAAAAATATTTTCTATAGAGAAAATTAGGATAAAAACTTACATGTAAAAATAAAAACCTGGAATACCGAATAACAACCTTCTACGCTAAGATCCCACGCGAAATGATGTTGGGACTTGGAACATCAACACAAGAAGAAAAAACCCGTGGTGTCACCTTGATAGCTATTTTGCAATTAAACTGGCCACTAAGATATTTTAGAGTAAAAAAAAAAACTTTAAAAAAATTTAAGTAAAATAATGAACAAAGTTAAGAATAGTTATTATAAAATAGAAATATATTTTGAAATAAATTTATTTGGATAACTAAATTCAAAATAGATACATTGCAATTAAACTAAGCACTTGAGCTGTTTTAAAATATTTTAAAAAATAAACTAAATGGAAGAAATTTTAAATAAAATGTTTAACTTTGTTAAAAAAAAATTTAATTTGAAATAGAAATATATTTAAAAATAAATTTACTTGGATAATTGTATTCTAAACAATTATTGTTAAATTTCATAAAATAACTAAGTTTTAATATAAGTTATCAGTAACTAAATCATTGTTTCTTCATATAAAATTTAAAATAATATTTCTAAATATTGATAGGTGTAAGTTACTACCCTAGAAAGGCTTTTTTGTAATGTTAAAATCAAACGAGTCTCTTTTAGCAAAAATATTACTTTTTAGCAAATTATTCCATTAATTGAAGGTCTAAAAAGTTGACTGACTCATTATTATAATTAGTTTTTATGAATTTAAATAGTGGAGATAATAATTAAAGCAAGGACAAAGTCTACTATATTACTAAATACAATTAAGTCATCTAAGCATCTAAAAAGTGACAAGATTCATAACTAATGCATTCGTTTTCATGAAAATGTAAGCAAATATTTGCTAAGCAGTTACTAGCTGGACCTCCTTGTGGTAAGCCTTTTATTTGCTGTTAATAAGCATTATTATGGAAAATATAATTTACTTTTAATACTAATTGAATAATTAAAAAATATTTATCACACATATTTTATTATCATATACAAAAATATTTCCTATGTGCTATTTTAACAATCTTAAACATGTCTCCTATATCTATGGAGTTAAAAAAATCTTTAAAATCATAGGTATAAATAGCTTAGGTGCTTATTTTTTTATAAATAGCAGAGGTTCGATAAATAATCTATCTCTCTTTCTCTCTCTCTAAATAATATATATATATATATATATATATATATATATATATATATATATATATATGTCATGATTTTAAAGACAGAATCAGACTAAAGTTTAAAAAAGGAAGGTCTTTATTCGCTCGTTTCTACATCTGTTCTGACTGCGAGCAGGGAGGAAAAATACACGCCATGGTGGGGGTTCCAAGTCGATAACACTTGAAAAACATCTGGTAAGTATCGCTGCTTTGAAGATGGTGTTTGCAAGTTAATGCTGACATATGTTGACTATTAAATCTAACGATCTGAACTTAGACATGTTTATTGGCTAGGCCATATGTTCGGAAGAAATAGGAAGAATTGATTTCTTGTTAACATATCAGCTTCAACATTAATGCTACCTTTCTTATATTTTATATCAAAATCATACATAGAAACTTGTAAAGACCATCTAAATAGTCTACCTGTGGGATTTTGGAAATTTTTAAGCCAAACTAATGCATTATGATCGGTATTAACTGTGAAATGAGATCAATGATGATAGCAATGGAATTTATCTAAACTATCAATTATAGCTAAGCATTCTAATTCAGTTATTGTATAATTAATTTCATAATTTCTCAGTCGTCTCGAGTGGAATGCAATTGGATGTTGATTTCCATTGGGTTTTTGTTGTTTGAGGATACATGAGATTTTGCAGTTTTCGATGCATCAACATAAAGATGACAGGGATAATTTGGATTGAATATAGCTAAAATGGGCTTTGAAATAAGGCTGTCTTTAAGTTTTTGAAAAGATTGTTGACATTCTGGGGTCCAATTCCAATTTTGATTCTTTTTAAGAAGAATATTTAAGGGCATTCTTAATTTTGCATATTGAGGAATGAATTTATAATAGACATTAATACTACCAAGAAATCTTTGTAAATCCTTTACATTTCTAGGGGGTAAAAGTTTTTTAATTATTTCGACATTTGTATTATTTGGAGTGTATGACCCTTGTTTTATTTCATACCCTAAGAAATCAATTGTATCTTTGCCAAATTTACAGTATGAGAATTTTAATTTTATATTTTCTATTACACACATTTTAAAAATTTCCTCTAAATGTTTTTTTGCATGTTCTTCAATTGATTCCGAAAATATTATTATATCGTCAAAATAATTTAATGCAAATTTTATTTGGTATTTATTTTTAAAATCTGTCTAATAGCTCTTTGAAATATAGCTGAAGAATTTTTACATCCAAAAGGCAAACGATTAAATTGAAAAAGACCGTAATTTGATGTAAATGCAAGTTTTTCAGATTCATTATCATCTAATTTAATGTGCCAATAACCACTACATAGGTCGACGGTTGAGAAAAATTTTGCATGTGTTAATTTGTCTAAAACTGCATCTATTCGGGGAATTGGCTCTGCATCTAATTTTGTGATAGCATTTAGCTTTCTGTAATCGATACATAATCGTGTACGAGCATTATCCTCTTTTTTAAAAGCCAATGTTATAGGGGCAGCGTAAGAGCTATAAGATGGTTTTATTATTCCTGCTTTCAATAATGCATCTAATTGCTTTTTTATTTCCGTATCATCTTTAAAAGATGTCCTATATGTTCGATTTACAATGGGTAATTCTGAGGTAAGTATTATTTTAGGAGAATTACATTTTAACTCGCCCACATCAAACTTATTTTTAGCAAAAACATGTTTATATTTATCAATAATCATATTAATAATATCATAATCACTATTAGGAGTTATTTCTATATTAAACACATTATCAGTTTTCTTAGTGATAATTTTATTATTACTAAATTTAAGAGTTTCATTTTCTTTAATATTTTTCTTAGATTCATAATTTTTTAAAATTGGTTTTCCTCTTTGAAAAATTTTATAATCACTAAAATTAATATTTAATTCAAAAATACTCATAGTTTTATTAGAAATTATTAAATATTTCAGTTCTACATTTACTATGAGGAATTTAATAGTTTCAATAATTTCTCCTTTTTTCAATTGTAAAGTAATTGCCTCACTCACCTCAATTTCTCCATTGATGGTGGCAATTTTTGTTTTGATATACTCTACATTGTGGTATCCCTTTATTTGTGATATTATATTTTTTGGAATAATATTGACACTTGATCCTGTATCCAAGAGGACATCAACTTGTTTCAAGTTGATTCTTCCTTGGATGATCATAAGTTATCCTGTTTGATGAGGTTGGAATACCGTATTATTGTTTTGTGTTCTTTGACGGGGGTTGAAAGTTGGAGCATTGGGTCGCAAAACTGTCGGTCGTTGTGGAAATTGTTCTTTGACGGGGATTGAAAGTTGGAGCATTGGGTCGCAAAACTGTCGGTCGTTGTGGAAAGCGTTGATTTCTTGGATATAGGGTCGGCCGCTGATGAGAAAAGGATGGGTGATGATAAGAAGGTAATAGAAATTGAGGAGAGTATACATTGTATCTTGAACCGGTTATGGCATCCGGATTTTGAGATTGATCATTTCTCCAATTCCATCCTCCATACTGTTGTCTACGGACAAATTGATTCGTATGGTGAGATATTCTTGTCACTGGATACTTTGGATATATAATTTCATTCCCATTTGATTTTGATTTTTCTTGGATATCTAAAAGTTTCATTTTTTCTTTAGCTCCTCTATGTTGTTGCAGCTTCGTAACTGTAGTTCTATGGCTCTATTTTCTTTTAATCCTCTTATGATGTAATATTTTTCAGCTTCTTCTTCCATGTTTATCCGGGATGCGATTTCTTTTACTCTGTAGAAATATTCTATGTGGGTCTCTTTTGAGGTTTTTTCTGTTTTAGATAATTGAGATGAATCTCCGCTGGATTGACTTGTGTTCCAAATTCACGTATTAAATTATTTTTCAGTTCGTAAAAACTTTTAGGGATAGATTGTGATGGGATGTAAGTCTTCACAGCTCCATTTACTAACTTGATTATAAATAGGATTTTCTGTTTCTCTGGTATATCGAAGGAATCGCACGTACTTTCAAAATTTCTAATGGACGTTTGGATGGGTATTTCCAGGTTATATTTTTGGAAAAAAGTCTGTAGATCTTCAAATCGAATATCATTTTTAATAATGATTATAGGTTGCTTTAACTTTTCTTCATCAGCATCTAAATTCTCTTCTTGCTTAATTTTATTTTCGTTCTTTGCTTCCATTTTTGAAGTAGGATTTTCTGAAATCTTGTTAGGAGAAGAGGATGATTCTATTTTTTTGGCGGTAAGAGCGATGTTCTTTCGGGGATTCTTAGCGCGTTTCTTTTTCCGTACCATAGATTGATTCTGGTAACCCAACGTCCCCAGCTAACAAATGTAGAGTGCCGTCGAAGTTCCATAAAATTCTCCATATCAGTTATTACATTCGTTGGCTTTAGTTTTTATATTAAATTATTTTATAAAAAATATTAGTTTTTTACATTAAGATCGCAGACAAAGATCCTGCCGGCTTTAATTCTGTCATGATTTTAAAGACAGAATCAGATTAAAGTTTAAAAAAGGAAGGTCTTTATTCGCTCGTTTCTACATCTGTTCTGACTGCGATCAGGGAGGAAAAAAACACGCCATGGTGGGGGTTCCAAGTCGATAACACTTGAAAAACATCTGGTAAGTATCGCTGCTTTGAAGATGGTGTTTGCAAGTTAATGCTGACATATGTTGACTATTAAATCTAACGATCTGAACTTAGACATGTTTATTGGCTAGGCCATATGTTCGGAAGAAATAAATGGGCGATTAGTTTGATACTTGAATATGAGAACGTAGAAAGATGGAGTCAAGTGCTAGATAGGGAATTTATTTTTTAATCTAATTTGATTATCCTTACATATATATACATATGTATATATATATATATATATATATATATACATATATATACATATATATACATATAAATACATATATATATATATATATATATATATATATATATAATATAATATTAAGTATTAATCGATCATTATTATTATTATAACACGGAAAGTGTAATATAAACCAGATATTAGAATTTATAAGGAAATAATACAATTTAAAAAAACCCCATTTTTTTGTGGATTCTGCAGTATTATAAACATTACTGACTTAGGACAGGCTTCATATATATAATAATTTATGTAAAAGTGAGTTAAAACTAGTTTCTGGCCAGGCTACCTTACCAATTTATGTTAACAATACTGTGAACGAAACTCTATTGAAAAATTAATGGATATAATATTTAAATACATTACAAGAAAAACGTAACTTTAATAAAATCGCAAAGCCCACGCTCAGTCTGAGTACAATAAAGGTTACTTCCAGATTATCGAGCCAAATACAAATTGAAAGCATGGGATTGGCTGAATAGTAGCAATTAGAAAAGGAGTATGCAATTAATATAACTACAAGTAATATAAATTTTTTTTTAGTAGATGCCTAGTTAGATCAACAAAACAAAATTTTATTTTAGCTACATTTATTAAATAGTCACAATTAATATAAATATGTATATACATATGACATGATCACAGCATTAAGTGGTAATTAATTTTTACTAATTATCATTAATGCATTGTATTATCTCCCCAAACAATATTTTATATAAAATTTCAGTTCAAGTGAATGATTTAAAACGTGAGAAAAGAAACATTTTCAAATTTTGTCATAAGTTGCCAACGTTGCTGTATTTGTAATTTTTAAAATAATTAGTTTTAATAATATTATAATTAAATTATTGTATTGTTATAAAAAATAATCATGTACATAAAATTTCAGCTGAATTAAAATGTATTTCATTAATGATTGGAAATTCCACCAAGATAAATAAATAAATAAACAAACAAATAAATAAATAAAGAGTGTGTGAGTTAATGGTGGAGATTGAAGAATAATAATTAAATAGTATGTATAAGTACAACCGTTACTTGAGCGACACGAGGATTATGCGAGGTATTTGTAAATAAAAAAAAATAATATGGTTAAAATAATATAAGTGAATACGTAATTTTTAAAAATAATTTGAATATGCAGGCAACAATGCATATCTAACTATGAAAAGAGATAACTTCATATTAATAAAACTTTAATATAGTAAGGCAGTGTTTATCAAACTATGACGCACGCCCCCGTGGGGGCACGATGATCCTATAAGGGAGCCGCGAGCATATTGAATACAAAGGATTTTTTAAAAAATAATATACTGGTAGGAATTAAAACAAAATGTTTCCTGACATTATAAAAAATACTCATTTACACTGATATAATTTATATACATCATTTGGCGATATACGTCCTCAAACACATAAAAGCTTCTTCTTCAATACTTCATTAGCTACCTTTGATCCCATAACCAAATAAAAAAGTACATTTTGTTTTATTTGCTGTCATCCCACGATTAGAGATTTTTTTCTTAAGTTTTCTTTTTGAACCTAAAATACTGCATTTTCAGAGAAAAACCGAAATCTGAACGCATAATCAAAAAAAATTAAGAAAGATAAAAAATCCATCACTGATATTATTAACGGTTAGTTCCAACTCCTCTCTTGTGTGTTTGCTTTTGATTTACGTAAGTTGTAAATAATGTATATCTGTTGATCTGTTTCCCATGTAAAATAATTTTATGAGATTTGGAAAAGCACAGAGAGAGAGAGAGCACTTTAAATGATTACTTGGCCAAGATTTATATTTATGAGTACTCGCAACAAATATAAAGCATAATGAAAAACGCGCGCTTTGCACTATTTTTACACTATTATTAGACAGTCACGTGGTGCACGGAGTTCACGAAATCGTTAATCGTTAATTCTGGCAAAACCATTTATTTGTTACCAATAGCCTTGACACTTACCTCCTGTATGGAAGTGTCTTCATGGGAACTAAAATATATTTGTCACATATCTCCCTCTTTTTTGGGAGTGGTGAATTTTTCTTAACAAATCTTGAGGTACTTTTTTTGACTGAGATTCCGGCGCGACAACTTTTTTTCCTAAATATTTTCTATGGTCGTGCTACATTTTCCTCCAATGAATAACTTAGTAATTTTGATAGCCTTGTTGTACGCCTTATTGTGGTTTATAAATGTAAATGAGCAGAATATATATATATATATATATATAATGGGTATCTGTGATTGAAGGAATCTGAAACTGATCAAACAAGGGAAGAACCTGCTGAAATAAAATGCATAATATAATCATGATAATGAGAGTAAATTTGAGAAAAGCGATGAACATGAAACGAAAGGATAAATTTCAATAGCTTCATTAAGAACTCCATCAAGGAAAATATAAAGCCATAAGAGTACTAGAAGACACACTTTGCCATATCAAAAACATACTAGCACAAACTAAAGTTCAACATGTAATTTAGATCATGCATAAAAGGACAGTAAAGTTCCAATAACTTGAACAAAATATGACAGTTTTGACAGCAAATAACATTCCTAACATGTTAGTGAAAAGTGTCTGTGATTTGAGTCCTTTTTTAAGGTCACGTACATTTGAAACATTTTCGTTCAGTTTTATTGGATTTTTTAATAAAACTGTCAAAGAAAAATTGAAAAGTTCTGAGAAGTAGGTAAATATACTTTTCTTAATTAAATTATTCAATAGTATCACGTTTTTTTGTCGTGTACAATAAAAATAATAGTACAAAAATGATTGAGGGTACTCAATCACCTCGCTCTAACATTAACTGTATTATCGAGTGTGCGTCTGTTCCTGGTTAAAACATTTTGAAGTCTCCTCACTTTAAATATTAAAAATAACACAATTATTCATCATTGGAGTTTTATTTTATTTTACATTGTTTAATTTTAGTTCTAAATGCTATTTATGTGAGGCTTAAAATTAAAGTTCGCTTAAAACTTTTCTTTTATATGAAGCATTCATTTAAAAAAATCCTTTTACATTTTTGTAAACTTTGTCAATTCAACTATTATATCAAGAATAATATCTTATTTTTTTAAATATGAACTAGTGCGAAAAGCGTGTACTTCAGCCAGTATACTTTTAATGTATCAGTGCTGCACAGAGTAATTTAAAACTAATTCCTTAATACTAAATTAAGAACAAGATTAATAAGTATTAGCGACTTCCAAGGGCTTGTCTTGTTGTGTAAAGTTTTCCAAAGGAAGACTTACGATTAGAAATTGAAACTTTGAGTTATTTTTCTATATTTAGCTGAGATCTATATTTTGCCTTCAAAGCACCCACCACATTTTGAAATATGTTCCAATTTGAAAATTAGAGAAAAAAAATAATACAATAACTATCCTATAATTTAAAAGTAATTTATTTAAAATATATAATACTTTAAAGTTACACATGTGCAAAATGTAATATATTTATCTTATTAATTTATACGGATTATAATTAAGATCGTATTGTAACTTTATTGTCTACCTCTCTCAAAGTGCATTATTATTACATACAATTAATTAGTATTGTATAAGGGGGCGCGAAAAAATTATGATTGAAAAGTTGGTCGCCATTGTTGAAAGTTTCAGAATCACTGTATTAAGGAATTTAATCCTTCATATTCGGAATGTCTTTATTCAAATAAGTATTAAAAAATTATCTGGGTATTTTTGAATTAAACAATATTTCATGAGATATTTATAGTTCATTTTCTTTTCTGATTTTTTCGAAAATATATTTGTTATATTTCATTTTTATGCCAAAAAAATTTTCTTAAAATATTAAAGTGTATTCAAGTACAAACTAAAAATTTGATTATCGTTGTAAACAAATTTGGATGTATTTTTTTTTTCTTTTATGAGAACATACATTGCACAAATAATTTAATTCAGCCAATAAGCTTGAATCCATGCATAAAAATTAATATCATAAAAACTATTTACCAGTTATGTTTCTATATTTGTTTCTTTTAGATTCACTTCCAAGATGGGGTAAAAAGCATATTTCTCGAATCGTGCAAATATGTCTGATGGTATAATAACATATAAATATATATATATATAGGGTAAAATATTTAAAGATTGAAATGTTCAAATTTATATGGAAAAAAAGCCCCTCTAAATTCAAATGTTTGATAGCATTTAATGAAAAATATTGCAAATTATAATTAAATATAATTTTGATTTTAAATAAATTGCTTAACTTATGTTTCACTTAATTAAATAATTGCAAAATAATTACTTAAATAATTACAAATAATAGTTCATGGTAATATTTTGTTTTTGAAAATGTATATTTGCATACAGAATTATTTGCAGCAACTATATCCAAAGAAGTAATATGATTTTTTTTTAAATCAAAGTTTTTAAGTATTTACTTAAATTCAGTTTACTTAATATTTAATTATTTATGTTTTTGTTAAATATAGCTTAAAAGGAAATTGATGTGTTGACCTACCAAATAAAATGGGTAATAGTAGTTATTGTATAGCCCATGTGCAGTGCAAGGCATCTCTATACAGTGAAATCAAATGGCACCTTATGTGTCCAAAAAATGCTCTTGCTGTGTCCATGTCTTTCGACAAAAAAAGCATTTGATGTTTCGAAGGTGCTTAGGTCTATGATTTGGAGTTACATCAATATAGAAGGGAAATTAAAATGATGGTTACGAGAAATTTGAATGTCAGGACGGTTAGGACAAGTATTACATCTTCTATGGCCCCTAGGGAATAATTTCATCCCTTTAAAACAGGGGTGTTCCACACGAAGCCCGACATTACATAAGATGTTGCCCGCAGACCCGTTTTCAAAAAAAAAATATCAGGTTTTTAAAGTTTTTTCATTTTTAAGTTTATTTGAGGGGAAATTTATATACATATATATATATATATATATATATATATATATATATATATATATATATATATCTTTGTATCTACTTTGGTTGTGTTTGCTGAATTCTAATTTCTTACTTCTTTAGTACTGGGGGTTCTAGTTATTCCCTCCACTTTTATTTTATTATACTATATATATATATATATATATATATATATATATAAATCTACAATGTATTTGCCTGTTACCTGTTCTTGTTTTGAAATAAATAAATACTTTTTTGATAATAGAAATGTCCTTTAGATTAAAATAGGTTTATATTTTACTAAACACAATTATATTTGATTTTACTATAATAAATTACTTGTTTAATAAATTTCTAACTACATATACATATTTTTTTACTTTGGACGGTACATGATTCGTTGTGTGTTCGTTTTTCATTTCTCCTTCTCCTTTTCTGTTTGTAGTGCCCAAAAGCAAAAGTCAATCAGAGAAGTTTTATAAAGTTTAAAAAAATATTCAAGACGGTTAAGTTAAATTGCAAAGTATACTTAATCGTTTGTGAATGACAGCAATATAAAATTTCACCAATGCGTAACGAAATATCAATTCAATTGGAACATCGATTTTTCAAGATAATGGCAAACACACACACACACACACTGTAATGTTTTAAATATTATTTGATTATTGCATTTTTATCTTATACACATATTGTTATATTATCTTTGTCTGTATACATCAAAAATAATGAAAACAATAATAATAATTCATTCAGTTTTAAATTTCTTTCTAATAAATAATAAATGTTTTGTTGTTTCCGAATCTGATTTAAAGGTACATATTTTTATGCGCAGCCCTCGAGATTATAATGTTTTCCGAAGATGCCTTCAAGGTGATTTGGGTTGGACACCCCTGCCTTAAATAATAGGTTATTAACATGGGTGATAATGCTTTTTAATAGGCGTTTGTTGCTTTCAAGGGGCAGTAAAGGACTTAAAGAAAATTAGGAGGCATTCAAATGGCACAAAGGGGCTTCAGCATATAGACCAAATTTAGTTTAAACATGACTGAAAAAAAGCTGATTGTAAACTAACAAAAGTAACCTAACGTTACCTAACGTTACCTAACGTTACCTAACGTTACTAACGTTACCTAACGTTAACGTTACCTGGTTACCTAACGTTGATTCCATATATTTAAGGTATCCGACTACGTTCGAGACTTTTTTAAGTTTTTCAAAAAATCCCTAATATTTTTTGCATTTTTAGTTTCATTTTTATACACAATAATAAAAGTACAGTTAGAAATAATATATGTACATAAAATTTGCAAAAATTAAAATTTTTAAAGAAATTTTAATCAAATTTTGGAATTTTTTCAAACACTCTATTTTTTAAAATATTTTATATTTTCCATAAAATATTGCTGCAATACATTTTTAAAACACATTTCTAGAGAATGACCTACAAGTGTTAAATTACTTCTTTTGAATCAAAAGTTATGGCCAGTCGAGCTTGCGAACTAGGAAATTCAATCAAATTATCGTAATTTCAGAAAGAAATACAACAATAAAATAACTAAAAATTGTTCAATTTCTTAGCTTGTAGGTCATTCTCTAGATAATACCAATAATAACATTTGTAAAAATTTCATACAAGTATCTCTAATAGTTTTTTAGATATCATGTTTGAAATATCATGAAATTTACAAAAAATGGTTTTGAGAAAATGCATTTTAAACTTTATAAAATCAATTTCAAAACAAAATATGACAAGTATATTACTAAAACTCTCCTGATTTATAAGTAACACTCCCACTCTTTTTGAAGTTTGTTAATTTTTTTTTTCTTTGGGCCTCCTTTTTTTTTTTTCTGATTGATTTTATAAAAAGGCAAAAAATGTTGTTTCGAGTCGCCGACTCGAAAGATGTCAACAAATCTCTCATCACGCAGTATATAATTCCCTGCATTTATGCCAAATGCTTTCAAAATACCTAACACATCAATGAAAGCTTTTTTAAAATAATGACGGTAATATATGGGAAAATACCCAAAGAAAATGGTTTTAGCTCGATAAAAGTTTCTTTTTCAAAATGATTTGCCAGAAACAGGCGCTAAATGACATTTTATTTGTGTCTTACCGTGGAGGCAATTTTATAACTGCTTATCATTCTGCTTTGTACACAGGTTTAACAATATTTTAAGTTTCGCAGAAATACATACAATTTTTCTGTTTATTGTTTTCTGGTGTCGTTTCCTCGTTGATAGTCACACCAATTCTCAGCTCAAATCGGGCACGGCCCATATGGGTTTCTCCTGTTAGAGCAACAGTGAAAAAATACTGCTATTGTAGCACTTAGCATAGCTTTGGCGTGATTGGTGTTAGTGCTAAAACAGTGAAGAATTTTATTAAAACATAACATTGATAAGTTTTTTCTTTCTCACCGAGGTTTTCTCGCCTTTTTTAAAAAATTTCTTTTCCGACTACTCAATCTTTCTTAGAAGTATCTTATGCACTCATATGATGACATTGCTGACACCATACACATCTTTAACAGAAAAAGTATCCTTGGAATCACCATCACAAAAGAAATACATATTTTTAAAATTTCGTAGTGCAAAACCATACAAAGATTTTGTACGCACTTTGAAGTAAATCCCAGATGATTGCAGGAACACGCATGTATGACTGGGACTTATAGAATTCTAAAAACTTTTGATAACATTTCTAAATCTAGAATTTCCCAGTGTCAATGTATAAAGTTTCTATAGAAACCACATTTTTAGCAATGAATGTCCATGTGTCTCTGCCGTCAACAAATATTCCACATTCTTCAACTGACATTTTGAAATATTGTATAATGCTTTTCGCTTAAAAAGCAGTGTCGTTCATGCATCTTTAGCCGTTGGTGTAGGCACAGACAAGACTTTCTTTCACAAAGTCTAAAATGCTCCTTTTGTCATACAAGGCCAGTTCAGCTTAGAACATAGCTTTTTCACAGGTAAATATCATCTTTCAATCACTCACCTTCTAAAAATAGGTTGCAAATTAATAACACTTTGCTTTTTAGCTTTTCAGTAGCTGAAAAAAGGACGATAAAACTTTAATCGGAGCATTTTTCAAGTCACATTAGAAGTCAGTCCAAACATGTAATCTTCATGCAGGTACAGATTGTTCTCAAAACAATTGGAGAAACACAAACTTGAAAACACACTTCCCAATTTAAATAAAATATTCATATTACCTCTTAATGTTCCACTAAAACATTCTTTGTTCTGTAAAAATACCTTTACTTATCCCAGTTTTCGTTCATTACAAATTTGAGCACTTCAAGTCAAGAACATTACAAGTCAACACTTCCACAGTTTTGTAAATGTCTCACCAGCATAGTTGCGTTTTCAAGAGGGTTAATTTGATTCATTTTTTGATAATATCAAAAGCAGAATGTTCAAGAAGCAATTAAAAATTAAAAATTGTGCAATTAAAGCAAAAGAAATCAGGTTTTGAAGAAATTTGCGAGCAACATTCGAAAGATTCAAATCAAAACAAAAACATATGAGGTCAGAAGAAACAGATGTTGCCAATCGCAAAAGTCCAATTAAAAGATTGAAATTGTTGCCTATCAATAAAATAGTTTAAAAAATGCCAGAAATTGTTTTTAAAATTATAATGGGTTGAAATTGCAAAAATTATGGGTAAAAAGCATGTGAAGCAGTCAACTTCCGGTTTCGATTTCACCTCTTCCGGTTTCAATTTCACCGCTGTAATAATATTTTAAACACCTGTAACTTTTTTCTAATTATCGCACAGACAAAACAAAGGCAGATTTAGAAAGATAATTGTTTGAATTTTTAAAAATATCAAATAAAAAGAAAATGTGATTTTTGACCGAAAATGACGTTTTCAACGTAGTCGGATACCTTAAGATCATTTCTATCGCGTGTACGAGGAACTCCACATATTTCGGTAGTTCGGAAAGTGGATGAAAAACTTAAAGATTACGTACATTTAGACCTGCATTAAATTGAATGATATAGTAAAATTTAATTTCTGTAGTGTACGTTTTTTTTTTCTGAGCAGTAGTAAAAATGTTTTATCTATTGCATTTCATTATGCAAATTATCCAATAAATTTACATAAATACATCAGTCAGGAATTAATGTGTGATTCTTTAAAGGCTAAAACAGTCTTTTTTATTTTGAAGGAATAGTTTATTGGAAATTACTTGATATCATCAAAACCTTTTTTTTCAAAAGCGTCTTTATAGCAGGTATACGTAAGCTAAAACTTTTATTTCACTCTTATAGGTAAAGAAGAAATTCAATAGCATTTCAGTTCGAATAAATTCTGTGTTAAACCTAAATATATAATATTACACCTTTAAATATATTTATGGCAATAGCTATTTCAGATTCGCAAGTAAAAAAAAAATTAAAAAGTTCTATTGGAAATAGAATATTACTTTAAAGTTAATTTTTATTTTCAGCATGTATTAGGTGCACTTTTATTTATCTTAAGTAGAATGGGGCGATATCGAAATATTTACTAGAAAAGAGGTCGCCTGTTCAAAAAAGGTTGGGAACCAATGCTTTAAAGTGTCTTAAACATAGTCTGCCAATGATGGTTTAAATTACACGGTTACAATTAAGATCTGGAATGAAGTGCTTCTTAACTGGATGGGAGGTAAGTTTTTGTCTGGCTAAAATGGGTAGCTAAAATAAAAATATATATCTTCAAATTATTTTTGCGTCTTGATGTGCAATTTTATACATTTTGTTCGAATGCAAAAATGTTATAAGACACAGTAAACATAAAAAAAGATTATCTAAGAATATTTGTCGATACCTTTTAAACATGCTTTTAACTAAAAAAGCCAGGTGATTCCAAAATAAATAACAATATCCACCAATTACAAATGCATTGTAGTTCCTGATAATCCTGATTATTACGTTTGATCAGAAAATCAATCCAATCCTGCGAAAATCTTGCCTGGGAGAGAAGGAATTTAGAATTAACATAATTGAGTTTTTAACAATTATTTTAAAAAGTTAATGTCGCTCTTCAATTTCATGGTCACTAGCACATTCCTCGCATTAGTAATAAAGGACATTTTAATTATTTAAATGAAACGAAAATAATAAATCAGAAGTAAAAAAAAGGAAAAAATCTCTTTAACCACACAATAGAAAATATAAACAACTTAATACGCATAAAGCAATTAAATAAGTTCTTGAGAAAATTAAGGATTTAAATAAATATTCAAATCAGTCTCTCTCTTCGTAAAGAAAAATAGCAAAAAACAATCACACAATTCCTTTGGTATAAAGCCGAAAAAGATTGTTAGAAAATAAATTGAAAACTTATTTCCTGATAACATTATACGTGCTTCCTTACTCGCTGATAACTTTTTTACATGGTTTGGAAAATAAAATACAAAATGTTAAATTAAATTAGATTTAGAAAAAAATAGTGCTTCACAATATTTAATTGGATTGCCAAGGGTTCCACAACCAATTTATTGATAACGAAATAATTGAGTATTCTATTACTAGGATAAAAACTATTAATTATTTGAGATTGAAAAGGAAATGAAAAAAAAATGATAAGATATTTTAAAAATCTCTATTTAAGGAAGATAACAAACAAAACCGGTGTTGTTTATGTCTCTCTCAATGAAATATTTGGTTTGTATTTTTCTCAAATGACTATTTTATTTATTTTTAGGTTGCGGATTTGATGCAATAAAGCACTATTCAGAACAGGTAAAAGATTAATACATTGACTGTCAATTACAAGATATCTCGTTATTTGGGCTGAAATTTTAGATTCATTACCTATCTCGGTTTGGGTTAGTAAATATTAGAAAGGATGAATGAAAACTTTTCATAATGCAAAAAAAATATCAAGTATAAATTGTTATTATTAAAATGATAATTTAAGAGTTTAGATTATAACATAAAAAAATGTATGTATAGGAATGTATTCCACAAAAATTAAAAACAAATATTTTTTTCATTACTATTGTCTCTGTCTATGATAGCTTTAAACATAGATCAACACAAAGTGGTGGGTAAAAATACATACAGACTGAGTTAAGTTTGCGAAAATAATAAATACTGGGCAAAATAATACTTAGTTCCTTCATTGTTTTTTCTCTTTGTACGCATTCGACATGACTTTGTTTGAATCTTTTTCTATCTGTGACAAGAAAAGGTTCTAACCAGTGAAAATCAGTTATAAAGAGTGTTTTTTTTTTACAGGTATAGAAGTTTAAGTTGACATTACTTTCCAAGATGGCGACCGATTTAACAGTAGTCAAGTGATTTATTCTCAGTTTGGTTTCGCTATTCATCAAAACGATCATCAATCAAGGCGTAGATTCATCGAATGGGCCCAAAACAAGATTACCGTTGCTCCCGATTTTCATAAGCGAATTTTGTTTAGCGATGAAGCGCACTTCTGGTTGAATGGCTACGTCAACAAACAAAACTGCCGCATTTGGCATGAAGCTAATCCACAAGTGTATGTCGAAACACCGTTACATCCAGAAAAACTGACTGTTTGGTGCGCGTTATGGGCTGGTGGAATCATTGGTCCGTACTTCTTCAAAAACGATGAAGGCCACAACGTTACAGTCAATGGTGATCGGTATAGAGCCATGATTACTAATTTTTTCATTCCTGAATTGAACAATCATGATGTCCAGGCGCTGTGGTTCCAACAAGATGGTGCAATATGTCACACAGCCCGCGCCACAATCGATTTATTGAAAGACACGTTTGGTGACCTACTAATTTCTCGTTTTAGACCTGTGAATTGGCCACCAAGATCTTGTGATTTAACACCGCTAGACTAATTTCTGTGGGGCTATGTAAAGTCATTGGTATATGCGGATAAGCCACAAACGCGTGACCATTTTGAAGGCAACATTCGCCGTGTTATTGCCGATATACGGCCACAAATGTTGGAAAAAGTCATCGAAAATTGGACGTCCAAATAGGACTACATCCGAGCCAGCCGTGACAGTCATATACCAGAAATCATATTTAAAATGTAATGCCACAAGATTATCTTCCGAATAAAAAAAATTATGTCAATTGAATAATACATCGTTGTTTTATTGCAATGTAAAGTTCTATACCTCTAAAAACACCCTTTATTTGTTTTACATTTGCTGCTTTCTCCTGTATTGCTGCCGTCGCCACCAAACAAATGCATAATAACTGATTCCCTAAATTAACGCACCCTTATTTTTTTATTCCCTACATTTATTTGGTAGTAGAACTGGTATGCATTCTGCAAGAAAATTTACAAGTAGGGGGTGAAGGGATTTTCTTGCATGAACAGTTGGTTTTCTAGTGGTATGCTACTTATTATGTATCAGTTCATTTTTTTTTTATTTTAGAACTCTCTTTGTAACTCCCATCACCTTATAGGTTTTTCCCGGTGAGGTTAATTAAATGCTTGTATGAAACTCTGACATAGCATTAGCTATTTGACTTTAGGCACATGAAAGTAGGTGGTTAGCTTGTAAAATCCAACAAAATCAAAAGAAAATGATCTTTGTACATGCAGATTTTTATGGAGGAAAAAAACATAACGATATATCTCGTAAGTGACACTCAGCACTGAAATCGTATTCAGTGACGTCCAGCTACGAGTTATTTTGTAGTGTTTTTTTAATAAAAATACCGTAAGCGCTATTACAACATTATATCAATAATTAAATATTATTATATTTTGTAAAATTTCAAGTTTTCCTTTAAATAAAAGCTTGGCATTCTGGACACGATGCTCTAAAATTACTTAGTAGTCAATGGGCTAATACTTATCAATAGCTTAGTACTCCAATGAATATTTCGTAAATAATAATCGAGAGATGAGCAACAAAAAGCCGGCAAAGACTTTTTATGTGGACGTCCGAGAGTCAAAAAATCCGGTTTGAAACCAGATATGTTTCCCGTGCCCTATCAAAGATACAATTTTACACTGGTGTGAAAACTTAAGCAATAATGCAAATATTAAACACATATCTATGGAATTGATAAAAAGGGGTTATTACGATTAGTAGAATAAACACAAAATTCTGCAGAAAGGTGATACGTATTTTAGGAATAAAACTTCATATGCACCGTGAGTGTAGGGGCTGTGGTAGCCCATTGATCAAGGTATCAAATCATGGCAGGCATGTCATGAGTTCGAGCCCAGTTCCACTAAAAACCCGGCAGCGATGCACATTATATCTATCGAGAGCTGAAACGTCCTCGTGTTGGAGTGGTGTGGTAGTTAGAAGAAAGGAGTGCCAGCTCAGGCGTCGTTCACGTCACTTGACTATGGTTTAAAATTACGAGGTCCGTCACCAAAAGCCCTCGTGTAGCTGAATAGTGTGACGCTAGTATTCACTCATTCATTCATACACCGTGAGTGTGCTCAAAACGTCTGCATTCGCTGCGCATAACTCAATACTACAAAGAAAGAAAGACCGGAGGAGAAATTAAAGACATTCGCTAAAAGTGCCAGTATTTCTTTTTTAAATATGGCTAAACTAAATCACCTGGACGACTTCAAACGTGGAGGAAGGATTGGAAAGATGAAGGAGAGACGTTGTTTTAGCGTACTTGACGAGTTAGAAATCAACAATGGTATGACTTTGCGCTATTGGAAAGGCTTCCATACCATAAGTACAGCTGTTAGAATATTTGGTGGTGGCCACCTTGGGAAAAGAACTGCACAGTGAATGACTTATATCAGCGATTGCCAAAGTGGTGGTCCGCGAGAAAATTTCACTGATCCCCAGAGAAATGTGTAGAATATAGTTACTCATCCCGTTATGTTTTAAGATGCTTTGAAACAGAATTCAATTCTTAACAATACGTGAAACGTTATAAAAATGCTACTTCATAGATCAATGCCATGGTAAATAAGGAATATATCACACTAGGAATGTATAATGCTAAAAGATTCATATACTTAAACCATTTTTAATACGGTTTTTTTACAGTTTTTGTTTATTTTATTATGGTTTATTAATAAATATTTTATAATCTGGTTACAATTAATAGTTTTAATTTATTAACTAAGTACATTTTACGTGTACTTAGATCACAATTTTTCTCATAAATATATTTAACATTTAAAAAATCCTATTAGTGGTCCGTGAGCTCAAACAGTTTGGTGATCATTAACCTATATATCGTACTACAGTTGAAAAGAGCCCTATACTAATCAGCAAGCACCTATGTTCATTAACTGTGTATTGCAACATGGTGACAAGTGTCGTGGTTTACTGTGACCAGACGCTTTCACAAGAGTAGCATATTCACCCAACATCCTGTACAATGTGTCTTTTTGAATATATTGGCCACCGGTCGCACTATTTAGAATGGTGTAAGGAGAACCAAAACGGGGCATCTCATCATTAGAGCCCTGCCCTTTTTACGAATGGGAGTCGTTTCAGTGCCACAAGTTATTTTTAATGCCAGTTGTTTTGGAGAGAGGTTTGAAACGGTTTCATTCCAGTAACATTATGGAGAGACATCCTTGGTGGTGGTCCTGGAGTTGTCGTCTGAAGAAGCAATATGCTGAACAGGCAAACTACGCTTCACGTTATCGTCAGAGGATCTATAACTGAAAATAGCTTTTGTAAGGAGGTGATCCTTTGCCATGTGTGTCTTTTCAGTGGTGAAATTGGACCAGACTCAATTTTTATGGATGACTATGTAATTTCACACCAGACTTTGTTGATGCAGATATAGCTCAATTTGATTAAATTTCATATCCATCTGGTTTCAATCCCGTAGATTGTATATCGATGATTTGGGCATGAATGCATCCTCTAGGGAACACCTAACAGCTGAAAAAGATGCTGAGATTGGGCAATAGACACTCTTACCTGAAGAACTTATGGGCAATCTGGTGCTGAGTATGGAGATATATTTAAAAGCAATCATTAAAGAAAGATGAGGGCATATCCCATATTAAGGAACATCTGCTTGTTATTATTTCTCTTCGACAGACAATCATGTGTTAAAATACTATGATTTCAATAAAACTTTTTTTGTTTGATTCTGTACTGCGATATTTTTATTGTATTCATTTTTGAGCAACTATACTTTTATCATCATTCAAAGTATTGCCTTGCAAATCTGAATTCCATATCTCTCAGGCGATTTCTCGTAGGGTTATGGTAAAAAAAGAACAACAAAATACGCTGCTTAATATTTACTGCACACTAGAGTATTTTCCACGATTAGGAAAGCAAACTACGTGGAAATGTCTGTGTCCCAGGGACATGACGAAATTGGAATATGCTGAAGTCCCTAACAGATATGATCTATTGACCGGATATGTTAAAATAACGTCACTCCAAGGTCCCCTAATGAATGTTAGGAATTGTATCAAATTCTTTAATTGTTGCAGTGAAATTATAAAATAAACTAGTCAGGGTTTGCATTGGCAAAATGCAGTTCAGGGGGGGATACATCTGTAGAGGATTGAGCTCTTGTACTTCCTATTCAAACAGGTAGTACTATCGATCCCCTAAATATCAACCCCATATCTTTAAAAAATGGTTCCAGAGGATTAGCATATGGATTGATATTTTAGCTTTTAAGCAACCGAGAGGAAATATGTTACATATATAAACAAATATCAGCCTAATTTTTTAAATAATTGTTAATTACTTTCGAATGAAGAATTTGTATTTCATTGGCTATCGTCGTATTACTTGCTTCTACGTTTAATTGTACACCATATTTGTTAAATAAACACTTATAAAGTCTTGGCAATATCATTTCATCATTTCACTGAAAAAGATCAGGGATTTATTCAAATCACTTACTTTTATCAGGGAAATGACCTTGATAAGCCGTATTTTAAAATCTGCCTTCAATTGATCCTCTTCCTTAGGGATTTGACGAAATTCATTATCTCATCATTTTCATGCGACATCTACATTAAAAGATCATCTGCAGAGTTTGGAGGGCGATGTCTGAAGAAAGGTTCAGTGGCTTAGGAAAATTGAGCATAAATTCAATTTTTCCTGTTAACACTTTACTATTCTAAATTGATATAGCATCTTAATGGCTACCACTTGAACTAGTAGACTTGATATCAGATTATAGTGTGAATAAAATGTTTCATGCTGAGACATAGATTTTTACAAATATTTGTCAGCTGAAGAATAGCCATAAAGAAATTTTCTAGGAAATATTTCCATTTATATTTGTCGTTATATTCTTATGAACTAAGATTTTCTTATATGTAGAACATAAATATTAAATGTGGATGCAAGCTGGGGTGACATAAAGTTGCAGGGCGTGATATATAAATATATTCTTCATGTTGCATTTGCATTTTAAATGCAAGTATTGCATTTTAATCAGTTTTTTATTATATGTTCAAGCTCACACTTCATTCAGTTAAGGTTAGCGAATAAGTGATTTTTAAAAGTAATGTGGATTATAAATATATCTTCCGAACAGAACATAAAATGTTTCAAAAACTATTTAGCAGTGGGAAAAAATCCCATATTTTTTAGAAATATAATTTGTTAAAAAATTTATATTTCCTTAATTTTTTTTTTTAAATTTAATCAAATACTAGAAAATGTTTTAAATGAGAAAAATTATCAGTTTAATTATATTGATAAATAAATATTGATATGCTAAAAATTGTGACTGGACATCATATAAATGTATTTGGTACTTATGTACTATTACAACATATTGGAGGCATATGAAACGAAGCACCTGATTGCCAGTTCAGCAAATACGACACATGTGAATTTGGGTTTGCTAACTTGGCGAGTTAACTTAAACTTTGGTGATTGTGGCAATAATACGTAAGTACCACTTATTTCTAATATAATGCAGAAAGAATTATAATAAGTTTTACAAAAGTAATTATATTGAATTGGTCTTTTTTTTACTATTAGTTCATTAGCTTACCAGCTTCTAATAACAGTTTTAGGTTTTTAGTATATTTTTTATTCAAAAGATAATTTACATATATATATATATATATATATATATATATATATTCTTAACTTTTTTGAACCCCTTGCTTATCTCTCTCTTCAAAATCACGGAGTCAAATTTCACTCTCTATTCCTCTTGCCCGTGATATTTCCGGGCTAGAATGTTCATAAGTAACGCGCTTAAAGGATTAAAATTATCTACTTCTTATACTCGGAATCATGTTTATTTCTCTCCAGATGACAGTACCAGATTATTAGTAACGTGTTTATAGGTATTTATTTTATTTTAAACTATATTTTAGCAAATTCAATTTATACCTTAGCGGTTTTTTTTTGTAAACTTAGTCCAGTTACTAAGTTCCACTTTTTGTGAATGCACGTGGGTTGCGTTCTGTCATAATATATATATATATATATATATATATATATATATATATATATATATATATATTAATATTGTATTCATTACAGAGTAAGACAGGAAGTAAATTACATTCTAATTTAAGTATAAATCGATGTAAGAGTGATTCTGAAATATATAATTGTCTGTTTGTGAATCTCAGAGCAGTGATGATGGATCTGTACTGCTATGTATGATTTTGACTTTTTTTTTATCTCATGCTTTGAAATATATCTCACAAGAAAAATTACTTGCGTGTTTTGGCATTATGCATACATGTAACAAAATTCTCCTATACTGTTTAAAGCACATATTTTTTTTTATTTTTGTCTCTGCCGAGAAACCAACATTCAGTCAGAATGTTGGCTTTTCTTAAAAATTTTAGCTTAAAAGTGTTTTAAGCTAAAATTTACTCAAAATTTAAAAACAAATACATATTGAACGCACATTTAATTTTAATTAATATTTTTGAATAATAATAATTAAAAAACAGGCACTTTTAGAGCCATTTTCTTCAAACTTAACCAACGGTTAAGGGGTTATTTCTTTCAATTTTGTAAAACCAAATAAAGTTTAATAATTCCTTCTACAACAGTTGAAACTCCTTAACCCAGAGAGACATTCTCATGATAAATAGACAATACATGAGTGTGAAACTCGCAAGTTTGTTACTAGAAATAAAATCCCCAATCATTATCTGCTGTCAATCACACAGACAATTGACAATGAATGCTAGATAGAAGCTGTTCTGTTACGACAATCTCTTTCATTAAAGTTTATTGATTGAGTGTAATCCAGAATTCAATTAACTATTCCAAACTTTTCTAGGTCAATACTTCTAAATGATACCCTCACTGTATATCGATCATGTTTGTTTGGTAACATATAACGTTGCATGGATCAATGCATTGCTTTATTTAATTAGGTACCAAAGTCTTCTTTCAATCAAAAGTATGAATAAACGTTATATGTGACAATTTTTTATTCATGCCTTTATTTGAAAAGCTTTTTGAAAAGTTTTATTCAACACAACGTGTATGAAACATATTTTGACAAATTAAACTCGTAACCGTAGAATAAGTTCGTATTGGGAGAAAATGCTGGAGAAAATACTTTTATTTTTTTCCCAATAAACGATAGACTTACACTTTTACGATTATAAATTTCTGCATTTGATTTACTACTACAATACCTTTAAAGAGTTTTCGCCAATCCAATCATTTAAAAAATGGGCTTCACAGTTAACTAACATTTTAAAGGTAATTGCTTAGCTTTTCTTAAGAACTGCATAAAATGATGCGGTCCTTGAAAGTAAGATAAATGTTTCTTTTACGTTAAAAACGTATTAGTAGTTACAAAAGAAATCATTAGTGAAAAGAGATAATATATTCCACTTGTAGATTTAAAGTAAAAAAAAATGTGTCGCGTCACATATTTCATAATCGGGAGAAAAATCTCATTGCATGATGAATTATACCATTCAAAAATTTCATTGAGTAACTGGGCATTTTACGAAATTTTAAAATTTAAATTTCAGACTCGGAATTTAAGGGATTTATATGTGACTTATTTTCTCTGAATAAGAATTCTATGAAAAACACATCAAAAGTTAAAATATTTAAAAAACCCTTACATAGTTAAATAAAAATGAAAAAAATAAGTAAGAGCTAATTCTAATTTTTTTCGATATTAGTGAATCCTTCTAAAATCTGACGTCTTTACTTCAACCTTTAAACAGTTACAAAGGCGTTCGGCCTTTACACCGAAATATATGTGATGCATATGTATTAATGTATAATATCTTTCTCTCTTTATATATATATATATATATATATATATATATATATATATATATATATATATATATATATATATATATATATATATATATATATATATATAAAGTCCATTAACATTAATGTGACAGCCTGTCAAAATCCAGAATAAGCACTTTTCGCAGAGTGAACTGCTACGAGACGTACAGAAAGTGAATCAATTATGTTCCTGACGGTGTTCACCGGGATGTTGAGCCATGCCGACTCCAGCGCCGTGACCACCTGCACCAGATTGCACAGGTGGGGTTCCATTGCACGAACAACCCGATCGAGTAGGTCCCACAGATTCTCGAATGAGTTTAAAATAGGTGAGTTTGCTGACCAGAGGATATCGGTAAACTTATCCTAGTACTCTTCAAACAATGCACGTACACTGTCAGTAGTATGACACTTCGCGTTTTCCTGCTGGTAGATGCTATCTTCCGACGGGAAAAAATGCGCATATAGGGCTTGGCATAATCCGCAATGACATATGAGTACATGTATTAATCCATCAAGTTTTCCACAATGGTGAATTAAACCAGAGATTTCTCAAGAAAATATTTCCCAGGTCATAATTCATTCAGCCTAAACCATTCTCGAAGGGTTTCCGGGTGTTTGACTTCAAAGAATTTACTCTCATCGTGTTGCCATTCAGTGGCCATCTAGTTATGTTATTGTCATGCAAATACTAGACTTTGATGCCGATGAATAACAGTCAGCATAGGTGCATAACGACAATGATTGCAATGTTTTCCGAAACACTCACACACCTTTTATATACACACTCTTTATATATCCGTACGCTCCACTGCACTGTGTAGCCACCTGCCTTCTGTGATTGGTTATTTAACTTTGACGTCGAAAACACGTGGGATCACATGAATATGACTATACTGCGTATACGTCTTTCAAATGTTTCACCTTAATTAGCTGCCATGTATAATAAAGGTGAATCTAGTTAATTAAGCAACAAGCTTACTTCATTAAAATAGATTGAATGGTAATAAGTATTATTCTGAAACATTGTGGTTAAAGCAAAAACTCTGACCGCATTTTAGTATTGACACATTGTCAAAGCCTTTCAAAAAGACGACTCCATCTTGGATGATGTGATAACTGATATTTTTACAAGTCACTTTCTTTCGAGCATAATATGATTTAGTTGAATACGGCAAAACTATTCCCTTATAAATAAGCAGAACCACTGTCAATTAGTTTTCATTGCAACAGTGAACATAGTTTAGAGTCCAGGAGTTTACTCGACAATTTAACGTTTATTGAAACAAGCGTTAGTAGCCACAACATCCAGAACCATGTTCTTCATTTTGGAAAAAGAACACTGTCTCGGGGAGTGACGCCTACTGAATGTGTTGTAAAGGATACAAAAGAAACTCCAATAAGAGTTAAAACATTGTAACACTTTAAACAAATAGAAATAAGTTGCTGGAACTGATGCGTAAAGATTCGACTTAACACATTCTAAAATCCAGATGAAAATATGATGCAAATAATGAATAATTTGAATGTAGGGTGTTATTTAAACCGGTAAAGAGTGAATCATTTCTAGATAGTTTTTATAATGATTAAAATCGGGGATCTGATACACAAGTGGCTTGAAGAGATGACATACACAGAGGTCAACATGATCACGATATCTTGATAACCATGGGCTGGCGTTTGTTCATCTTCAGTAACACATTGAAAACCTCGTTTTCCAACCAGGCACTACATTATTCAATGTCTCTTAAATTATGCTAAATTATAATTTCACACAATTATGAAACCTCTTTTATAACTTAGGTCGCGCGACATCAATCAAAGCGAGCGCATGTCTGTAATAACATCGAGTTAAATTTTCAGTTCTTATAACATATCCAATCAGACCAATAAGCACATTGGGAACTTACTGATATATTATGTATTTATTTGGTTTACTGACACTTTTAGTGTCCTAACTAAACTATGCCAACAACAGTGTCCATTCTCATTAAGACGAAAAGTAGAGTTGCATTGCTCTTGAGGACTTATCTTTTTTTTTTAATTTTTACTTAAGTAATAGAAATACTACTTAACTGCTACAGTAGTTTGGGCCACACCATCTCATGAGTTGATGCAGTATCACATTATCCACTGGATACGACGATAAGCTTTCAAATATTAAAACCATGCCACTTTAAAAAAATTCAGCAGTTGATTTGGTTTAAATATTCTGATGCTTTTAAATTGAAATCATAATGTTTTTGTCTGCCTAAAGTATCGCTTTCATGTTTTTGATATTTTTTTAACGTCTTATTGTTTTTCATAGTGTGCCGTCTTCAAAATATGTCTAATTTTCGTCAAGAAACACATTTGATCAGGACCAAATATGACTCTTTTTACAATGATTACATTCAAAACGGTATAGAAAAAAACTACGCAATCTTCTTTACGCACGTACGCTGGTATATTTATACATAAGTGTGTGTAAGTTTTATATTTTATATTAAATCTTTATATTTTAAAAAGGGAGGTCATACGTTGACTTGTCTTAGAATATAAACGTCGGTGTATCTGGTCCCGTATACTTTTTGAAGCGAAACTACATCACTGTTTATATGTCACTATTTCATTAACAGGCAATTGGTCCTTTGTTGGAGACCGCTGCAGAGGCAACTTTGACACTATAATGCACTTATTCCCCGTACTATACCAATGTTTTCATTCGTGCATGTGGAGAGACGCACAATTTGACCTTCCTCTTCGATGTTCGGACATTTGACGAAATATGAACTCTTTACAAAACACAGTGTCTAAACGTACATGGATTTCAGGCACAATATTCACACGTGTGTATTCATACCATATTACAGCATGAACTTCCCTTGATAGCCCCATAATCAACTTATGTCTGCCTTCCTGATTTATATTCATAAAAGTTAGGTTTTGTCTGTCTGTTGCTACTGTCTCTTCCCAGCCTTCTGCGCTTGTATCGTCTCCCCTACTCTGACGCTAATTCCGTCGTTTAAAAAGTAAACAAGTGATACAAAAAACTATGAGTCAATTCCTACTTATATCAACAAAGACAAATTAGTTTAGCTATTTTTTTTCTTAAATTGTTACAATTAATATAAATATGTATATGCATATGGGATAATCACATTAAGTGGTGATTAATTTTTAATAATTATATTCAAAGTATGGCTTTTTCATTCAAAACAATCGTGTATACAAGATTTCAGTTCAACTGAATGCTTTAAAACGTGAGATAAAAAATCTTTTAAAAGTTTTGACCCAATTCGCCAGAAATGAAACAAACATAGTTGTATTTTTAATTCCTTAAATAATTAGTTTCAATCAATTAACTTTAATTAATTAAAATTAAATTGTCGTATTTTTACCCAAAACCATAGTGTTTAGAAAATGTCAGCTTAAATGAGCTCTTTAAAATGTGAAAAAATAACCTTTTCATGTTTTGACACAAGTCGCCAAACCGGTCGCTAAGTCGTCAAAAACGATGTCAATGTGGCTGTATTTATAATTATTTGAATAATTAGTTTTAATCAATTAATTTTTATCAATTATAATAAAATTACTGTATTGTCATCCAAAATAATCATGTATATAAAATTCCAGCTCAATTGAGCGCTTTAAAGTGTATTTTATTAACGATTGAAAATTCCACACGAAAATAAATAAATAAATAAATAGAGAGTTTGGGCTAATAGAGTAGGAATTGAATAATGGGGTTTCTTATGGTGACTGTTTGCTTCACCTGTTGTTATACTTCTTTATAAGGGCTATGACAATAATACGCTTCTGGAACTTTTATCAGAAAAAAAATTCATCCCGGACCAGCGATTCTCAAAATGTTTGGCGGGCTCCCGTGAGAGGGCGTAATAACTCTAAGTGGAAGGTGCATACATGACGAAAATAAAAGATTATTTTTGAAACAAATTGTTAATTTGCTGAAAGGAAGTTTGACAAAATACATTCTGGCTCAAGAAAAAAAATACACGATGCATGTTTATCATAATCTTTTCGAATTTAAAAATTAGAATGGAAAAATACTGTAATATCCATCGTATTACTAAAAAGTAAATTAATTTATAAATATATATTACTTAAAAATACCATATGAAGAATTTAATACTTATCTTGATATTGTGTACGGTTTTTAATTAAGGCCGTATTGTATTTTTAAAGTCAATTTTAAAATACATAATTACATTGTTAAGGTATCGGGGGGGGCGAAATGAAAATTTTGATTGAAAATTGGTTCATAATACTTAAATTTTGAAAAACACTGACCTTGAACAACGCGGAATTTTCTAGGTACCATTTTTTCAACAGATTTCACGGTGACATTTTTCACCAAGGTCCCTCCTATTAATTTACTGCCTTTCAGCATTATTCGCGCGAAAAAAAAAAAAAAAAACGAACGGGATTTCACGTGCATGACATCTGATACCCAATGATGTTTACATTCTATTTTTTCCATAAAATTTCAAATACAAAGGTTAAAAAGGAAGGAAAATAGAAAATACATGTTATACTTTCCACCAGTAAATTTAGTTTTTTTTTCGTTCTTTTTATTAAGTCATGCAATACATCGTACATGCATTCATTTAGTTTTCGTTGCGAGCGAGTGCGATGTTTTCACTGGATCTTAAATATTTTCAAAATTTAGCAGAATCATTACTTGCTGACTTCTATATTCTTTTGGAAATCGAATTCAAATATTTCAGAAATCAGTATGGGACTAATGTTTAGTAGGTGGTTTCTGAGTATTTCACAGAATAATTTGCTTATGAATTTATAAAAGTCAGTATTGTTTTTATAATATTCAAGCGTTTAAGTGTTTAATTTATTCTTCATAGCGATATTTGTAAGAAATCTGATTTTTTTTTACAATATATTGTCTTAACGAAAAAAGATTTCTCTTAAAAACTACAAAAAAGTAAGAAAATTATAGATTACAGGGCTCAGTATAACGGTATAAAAGTAAATTTAAAAATTACAATTTTTAAAGAGAGTTTCGGGAAACGATAAATCTACACCTATCATTTGTAAGAATAATATTTTTTCGACCCTTAATTCCTCAATGAAAAAAAAAAGTCTTAAAAATTAAATCAAGTCAGTTGAAAATGTCTCTCAAATATCGATAAAATGTGAAATATTCGTTTTATGTATTTTACCTTTCGCATATTTTATACTGAATTCGCCTTTCAAATACATACTTAAATGTCATTTTTTGGCTGAAGAAGGAAAATGGGTTACTTATCGATCTATGTAAATCACTTGCAAAAACACATTTTTAAAAGAAACTCAGCTATTTACGTATTCAGTAGTGAAAAAAAAATGTTGGTGTAGAGAATTTTTTTTCGCATACATTACAGAAAAAAAGTTGAACACTGGCACCAGTATATGAGTGTTATTGATTCAGAATAACAACACAAAAATAACTAATATGTTTTTAATTTGCTTAATTTTGTGTGTGTGTGTGTGTGTATTACTTACATTCCTGATAAGTAAACATCTTAACGGACAAAATTTTTTGCTAAAAATATTCAAAAGAAAAATGATACATTTATGAATTTATACTTCTTTTTGCGCGTTTGGGAAAAATGATGAGAGTAAATTTTGACGATGCGCGCGCACACCGTCACGGATGTGACGTACACCATCACGGATGCGCGTGCACACCGTTGTCTAATATTTTAACATGACACTTGTTTGGTGCTAAGGGACTGATATTAGAGGGATCGTTATAACTATTGTTATAAACCATATCTGTTGGGACGCATCTCCCAGTGCATCCCACCACTCTTCAGCGTTTTGGCCAATACCTCGGCACCCGAGCCTCACAGTCCATTCGGACCTGGCTCAAACGATCCCTCTCTATCTGTTCTTCCAGTTATTACAAGGTCATATAGACTCTTAAGGCTATTTCTTCTAAAATTTTAAATTTTTTAAACTTTTTAAATTTGTATAAATTTACAATATCTTGGCTCCTGTTTGAGTCTCGGACTTGAGATTTGAGCCAAATTTTCCACTCGTCGAAACACATCCAGTCCTCTTCTTCATTTCCATTGTGTAGGCATAGGGAATACTTAAGCACTAAATATCAAGCTTCCATGTTAATCCTATGGGTACTGGAAAAAATTTCACCCCCCCCTAAGGAATTACGCTTTGGACTTGATTTTTGGAGAGGTCCGCTATATTTTCGTATTAGCACGAGTTTTACGTGGAATTTGCCCCCTTCTGGTGCTTCCCCCTACAGTGCTTCTCTAGTAAGAACTTGAATACTATGCTACTTTTGTCGTCCGCACCGACTGAATTAAATTGTTCTCCTTATGAGCATACGAGAAACATTTTTTAGGACAATAGCCACATTTCGTCAACCAAATTTAACATTTTAAAGTTATTTTAAAGTTTTAAATTTAATTGAATTATGAGCTTCATTAATGACACTTGGACCATAGATCCTCTTCATTGAGCTCTTTCATGTATTTTAATTTCTGTGTAGGTAGCGGGCTTAGGGGGGGAGGGCATTTTCATTAGCATTAGAATACCCATGTTATTCCTCTGGGGTACGATCATTTGATGACTTCACGATATTACAGAGATAGAATGATGGAACTTTGGGATCCCCTACTACTATGTGTATCATTGGAATGTATATGACAATTTACTACACATTTTCTTCTCCCTTCCGCGGGAGTTAGTTTTGTTTCATTTCCTGAGCTAGCGCTGCCCCATTTGCAACTACAGACTCCATACCTGTTCGAATGGATTTCTCTTGTGTTTCCCTCCCCCCAACAAGACCAAGTTGCTGGATGTCCTGCTTCTATTGTATTTAATTGTTTCATTTTTTTAATTATTTAAAAATGACCATAATTCGGGGCTCTAAAGGCGGATGTCTTAATTTTCACAGGAACGATTCTTTCCGCCAAGACATTCAATATGAGGTCTAATATGTCACATTTGGTTAACCTAATCTCCAGATACAGTCTGCCGACTCCCCCTGGAATTGCTCATATTGTCCTTGTTAGGGGTCTTTAAATTTATTTAAATCGTGATTACCTCGGGTTTGGCTGATCCGATTGACTAAAGGCTGGTATCATTCAACTCTTCTCGTGATCGCCTTTCATCCGGGGACCAGCTTACCCTGAGCAAGATTTTTATCTTGTTATAAAAGAAGTATAACTTCTTACGTGTGTACATATGTACACACACCGTCTTTTTACTGCATATAAATAAGCCTAATACTACACAGAATGCAAAAATGGAAGATTTTTATTTTAATTTTCAAATTTAAAGTTTTCCAAATTTGTGATATATATATATATATATATATATATATATATATATATATATATATATATATATATATATATATCTGTTTTTCTATGTATATCTGTACTTACTTTGAGGTTTGTTATTCTATGTATATTTATATATCCTAATTTTTTTCAATAGGATTTTTCTTATTTTTCTTCTAATTAAGGAACATTATTGTTATATTTTATTAATTTCATTTTACTTTATACTGTCTGGTTTATCATCCACTTGTTGCTAAGAATAGGCTTAACTTTTCAACGTAGCTCTTTTTTTCAATTATGTCAAAAATTTCTGCTGCACGGGGAAGGTAGATACATAAATAATGCTTAACCCTAATTCGATGACCTAATTCAGTGATGTCTCTAGAAATCATAGTATGTCTCCAGTTTAGTCCAAAGACCTTTTTTGTATCTACATTTGTTGTGCTCCTAAACTCCAATTTCTTTTTTCTTAAACTTTGTAGGTTTTACAACTTTTTTCCCTGGATTTCTTATTTTATTTTATTTTTCTATATATTTATGTACTCACAATTTGCAGAATGGTTTAATACCGAATTTGAAATTGGAATAATACCGGTTTCTTTATCTTCTGTCAAATGTCCTTCTTATCAAGCAATAAACTGCAAATTTACCTGTCAATGCCTATTACTTATCGAATCCTTTCAAGAATCTAAATTTCTGCCTTTAATAAAAAATTACCGCCTTTACCACAAAGAAAATCTAGCATTTCAGTACCTTGGACAAACTGCATCTCTTAAAACCATTATCATAATAATCTCTCAAATCAGTCCAAACTAAATACCATCCTAAATCTGACCCTTGAAAGATTACACCTTTGGTGTATTGAAAATAATATGACTGTAAACCTAAAGAAGACTACTTGTCAGTTCTTCACTTTAAATAGACAACCATTCAGTCCCCAATTGGTTTATAACGGTATACCTGTTCAACAGAGTGATGTTTCAATTTATTTGGGTTGCGCTCTTGATAACAAATTGAAATGGACTAAACATGCTGAGCTTGTTGTTTCTAAGGCAAGAAAGCGACTCTCCATTCTTAAAAGATTGACCGGAGATAAATGGGGATGCAAAAAGGATACCTTAAATACAACTTACAAGACATATATTCAACCAGTTCTAAACTTTTGCAATGAGGTGCTGATCTCTGCCTCAGAGAACGTTAGAAAACTTCTTGACACTTTCCATAACCAAGCCCTTCGCATGATCACTGGCGGAGTTAAAACTACCCCAGTACTTGCCATGCAGTTACTTTGCGACCTTCAGCCATTCACTAATATAATTGAGAAGAATGTTGCTATTCTCTTCAATAGACTTATTAGACTCCCAAATAATTCATTCTGGCGGGACTATGATTCCGATGGAGGACGTAATCTTAAGACTCAAAAGGGCTTTATTCAATGTGTTCGTGAGAATATTCAATATAAAGTCATTAATGATGTGCCCTTTGAATTATTGTCTTTTGCTAACCCACTCGACTACGCAATACTCGACATCAGATTGGACCTTGTTCTGAATGTGAGAAAACGTGATCTAAGTCCAACTGCTCTTCACGCTATAGCTTTGGAAACTATCAATACCCGCTTCCCACCGGAGGAGTGGCTTCACATTTACACAGATGGCTCACTCTTGGACTTTGCCGAAGGCCCTGGCATTGGTGTTTTTAATCAACTCTTCTTCTATTTACACCCCGGCCCTTTGACAACTCACTTTGATGGTGAGGTTGAAGCTATACATATAGCCCTTCAGCAACTTGCTGTTCGTATTCCCCCCATTGAAAGAGCTGTAATTCTTTCAGATTCTACTTCTGCCCTTCAGGCATTGTCCAACTATAATGAGAATAATTGTTTACGTGTGCAGAACTGTAGAGCAGTGTTTCTCAAACTGTGGGGCGCGCCCCCTGGGGGGCGCGAGCATATCGAAAATAAAAGATTAAAAAATTTATTTACTGGAATGAATTAAAACAAAATTACTTTCTGAGACATAATAAGAAAAATGCACATTTACACTGATATAATTTATATATCTGCGATATTACGTCATAAAAAATTAAAGCTACTTCTTTTCAAACCAAAATGAGAAAAAACAAAACCCAGACCCATAATCGAAAAAAATTTTTAGGAAAGTAAAAAATTCATCACTGTTATATATTTGTCATCAGATGTAGGCAGCAGAATGTAGCTGCTGCGGTTTGACCTTCGAACTTACTTGTACGGTTAGTTGCGTCCCTGCTCTTATGTGTGTATTCGTTTTTTCATTTAGGGAAGTTGCAAATAAACTATTTCTGCTGCGATTTTTTCCTTGTAAAATATTTTTATGATTTTTGGAAAAGCACAGAGAGCTAGCTCTTTGAAGGATTTCTTGGCCAAGATTTATTTCTATGAGTTATTCCCAAACATACAAAAAAGCGTAATGAAAAAAAGGTTTTACATAATATTTTTGAACATCCATATTGTAATAAATACACTTTTATTCCGGAGCTGTCACGCCGAGCACAGAGTGCACAAAATCGGTAATTCTGGCAAAACTGTTTAATTGTTACCAATGGCTCTGACACTCTCTCTCTCTCTCTCTCTATCCTCCTGTTTGACAGTCTTAACGTGTGAACTAAAATATATTTGTCACATATCTCCCTCTTTTTTGGGAGTGACAAACGTTTTTTTTTTACAATCTTAAGGTACTTATTTTGACTGAGTTCCCGTTGTGATAACTTTTTTTCCGAAATATTTTCTGTGTTCTTGAAAGTAGGTGAGTATATTTTCTCTTAATTAAATTATTCACTGGAATTACGATTTTTATTGTGTACTATAAAAATAATTATAAAAAAAAGATTGGGGTGGCTCAATAACCCCACTCGACCATTAGTATCGAGTGTGTGCCTGCTCCAGGTTTAAAACATGTTGAAGTATTTTCACTTTAAATATTAAAAATAATACAATTATTTCTCATCGGAATTTTATATTATTGTTCATTATTCAACATCAATTCTAAATGCTAATTCTGTGAGGCTTAAAATTAGAGTTCGCTTAAAACTAATTATAATTTGAGCAATGATTTAAAAAAATCATTTAACATTTTTAAAAACATTGTTGCGCACTTGGCTTTATTCTCCTTAAAATTCAGCGATTATATGAATAATGTTTTATTTTCTTATAAATGAACTCGTGAAAAGAGCGGGTACTTCAGCCGGTATACTTTTAATGTACCAGTGCTGCACAGGGTATTTTATAACTAATTAATTAATGCTAAATTAAGAACAAGTTTAATAAGTATTAGCGACTTCCATGGGCTTGTCTTACTGAGCAAATTTTTCAAAGGAATGCGTATGATTAGAAATTGATCCACTGAGTTCTTTCTAAAAAAGAGCTGATATCTATATTTTGCCTTCTAAGCAGCCACCGCATTTTGCAATATATTCCAATTTAAAAATTAGAGAAAGGAAAAATAACATAATAATTATCCTATTATTTAATATTTTTTTGCTTAAAAGCAACATATACAAAATTCAATACTTATGTCATGAATTTGTACGGTATACAATTAAGATTATTGCTTTAGCGTAAAAAAAAAGTGCATTATTATTACATTTAGTACATTATTAATGTATAAGGGGGGCGCGATAAAAATTGTGATTGATAAGGGGGGCGCCAGTTTTGAAAGTTTGAGAAGCACTGCTGTAGAGAACTCCTGGGAAAGATAAAAGGTAAGATCGTCTTTCAATGGGTACCATCCTACTGTGGTCTTTGGGGAAGTGAGAGGGCAGACTTTTTGGCAAAAAAGGGAACGGGCATCCTTCAGAACTTTCGCAGAGACCTGACACTCCATTCTGCCAAACTGGAAATTAAAAGGATTTTTAGGTAATCATTTCGCCTTACAGCTTCTCGTGTTGCTCGTGATAAGCCTTGGAGTACACTATGTAAGAAATCCCACGGTATTCCAAGTTCTCCTCGTGCTGCTGCTGTGGCTAAATTTAGACTTTTAACCGGACATGACTGCATTTGTGCTCATCTGCTTCGTTTTAATTTAGTGACTTTACCTATCTGCGTTTAGTGTGACACTGGACAAGACATGACTGCCGCTCATTTGGACGAGTGCTCCGCACTGAATGATCTTGACTGCATTGCAAAAAGGTATTGGAGAGCCCGTTGCCTAAAGATTTTGACCTGATGGTCAATGGCCTGGCATTTGTAAAATAAAAAATAATCTCTCAAAAATAATTAAAAATATGAGCTAGTAAAAAATAGAAAAAAAAATATCAGTGCCCTTATAGCGTACGGGCAAACAGTTTGTGGTGAGCTTTTGGTAGGCCGTACAGTGTACGAGCAAAGCATTTAAAGGGTTAATGTTAGTAAATGTTCTTAAATGCATTAAAAAGATTTTAAAAATTATCTTGATGTCCAGATGTGAAATGAGATAATAACAGTAATTCTTCTGTTTAACCACATACTGTGGAAAGTAATTCAATTGCTTCTAATGAGTTAATTTAAAAAAAGAAGTATTTCAGAGTTTGTTTCTAGACTCAAAGGAATTTTATGGTGATGGTAGCAATGCAGTGCAACTTCTCGGGTCTTATCCCGTAAAGAAAGCTAATTTCTTAAGCCACAAACCTTCTTTAGAAGTACAACATAATAAATAATAAAACAAATGTAATTAATCAAATTAACCACAAAAATAGTAAACAAAACAGTACTTTATTTTATTTAACCGTGTTAATTATAATACGCAAATAACGCTATGTCTATAAATTATAATATCTAGTAATAACAATACTATTAATAACGTAGCTCTAACTCTGGTGTCTCATTTAATTTAACAATTAACCATCCTGTAGGCGCTTAATTAAGTTCCTAACATATGCACGTGGCATGTCTCAGATGCTTCATCTCAAGCCTACGTTTAAAGATGAATCAATCATTTTAATGGTGGGTATTGTCAGTATAGAATAATATATTGTATCTAAATTATTGTCTTAAGGGCCATGTTTGTAGATGAAAAATTCATTTTCGTATTATCTTTTGCATTACTTACGTTTCAAAATAATGGATTGTTATTGAAATAATATATAATAGATTGAAGTACGTATCTACCTCTAGCACTCAAGCATTCAGAATTTACGAGTATTGTATTTTAAGGCCATTTATTGTAAATCATCATAAATCATCTTAAAATGTTAAGGGGGTCACTTCACGCAGCATTTTCCCTATCTCCGTAATGTTAAAAATGACCAAGTTTAAGGAACATTTTTTAAAAATTGGCTGGTTGTACAGTCATGAATTTTTTTGTGTGTATTCATTGTATTGTTTTTATTATTTTAATGGGAGCATTTTTCAAAATTTTGATTAGTTTTTTAAAAAAAATTCATATGTGGTCTAACACGTCAAAAATTTTAAAACGATGAAAATTCTTGTACATTTTAATCCATTAATATTTTTTGAATAATTTTTTTGACAAAGTCTCATTAAAATATTTATTTGTATAGTGTTAACATATGTGCAAAGTTTCAAGGCTGTAAAATAAGTAGTTTTTTCAAAAATGTTCCTTTTGTGTTGAAATTTACACTTTTGAGAAATAGTGATTTAAAGTACAAACTTACTATTAACTAATGCATACCAGAACTATAACTTGGATTGCTAGTGTCATCTACAAGATCATCTTCTTGCCTACATTTTAATTGTTTGATTTTAATTCTAGCTTCTTTGGTTCATTGTAAAACTGACTATTCTGCTTTCCTAATACACGAATGATCTACTTTTTGCAATGCTCGACATTGGTAAAATTCCGGTGTTGAATGTTTAATACATCTAAAACTTTCAATTTGGTAATGAAGCTTTGATTATATAAGTATATAGCTTCATGTACTATAGTTTTTGAAGTTCCCAATTGCACAAATACAGTTTTTGGAATTATACACCCAAAACTATTTCCGCTTTCACTAATATTTTGAGTTTTATCAAGCAAGCATCCAGATAAATGTTCAAGATTAGTGACCTCTAAATACTTTGTTTATGTAATTCCTAATTACAATAGGTAAGTCGTGTTTATGCTTGTATGTGTAACCTTTCAGTATGTGGACATATTAAATCTACACCACAAGTCACATCCCATGGGGCATAAACCGTGTCGTAGATTCAAACCTGTGAACATTTTATCAAAAATTATATAGCCCATATAGCTTGCCTTATGGCTGACAAATTTTCCCGAGTTGTTTTGAACAGCCAAAACATAGCAACTTTGCAATTTGTTTATTTCAGCATCTGTCAAGCCATTACGGCATCCTAGAGATTTTTTGTCTTTAAGCTTTCTGTCTTTTAATTTTAATGCCCTAAGTCATGTGTCCCCATCATTTTCTCAACATGATTAACACATTCTAATTGTTCAATATTGACATATCTTTAGATTCTAAAACTGATTTGTATGCTTTAGAGTTCCCATATAGTCCAAATATTGTGTATATCGTAAATTGTGTAATGTCTGCGAGTGATGAGAGATACAAAAAAAAGTGCACCTCTTCAACTTCCATTTCCCTACTATTTTCAATGTAACTTGCCGAACACTCATTGCTATGTACATCGCTGTTAAAATTACACAAACATTTCTGCGGTAATATTTTAGCATCAACGACTTTCCCAGTGTCCAAACTAACTGCCGTAACAACACCATTTAGAAATATATAGCTTATTTTTAGCCAAGTACCATTGATAGCCACTGGTACATTTGGTTATCCATTATTAAATATTGTTTCGGCAGCAGCTAAAGCCATAGACACTTTGGTTACTTTCTCTGTCACATTATTTAATGTATGCATGGAATCACAAAACCACTATGGTGTAAGTGACAAATGCATAACTCCGCAAAATATTTTTGCAACTGCTACTTTTTAAATAGACCTCATAGCATATGAAATTCTATTGTGTCCACTTCATATAATTTTGCACCTTTTTTTAACTAACTACTGTTTTAGAATGTTTGAATAAGACCACAAAAGTTACAACATATTAACAATTTTGTAGCCAAACCCTAGATTTGGTGACCAAAATTTATGTGAATACCTTGGTTTTTGCATTAATTTTATGAAATTAATGTTGTTTCAAAGCACAAAAGAACAGTACAATGTCAGGAATTTCACAGAAACATTCAAATGAATCTAAAAAAGAAACATACTCTTTATTAAACTTACCTAACTTATATTTTAAAGCTGATTTATTTATGTTGAAATTGTCTGACTTATCAGCATTTAAATCCATAAAAGTTTGGAATGTTGTACATTTCTTTCCAAACTCTTTCGTTTTTTAAACATTTTATTACTTAACAGAGTTTAAATTACGTTTCGTAAATGTTGTATTAATGTTTTTGATGGAAAACACTATTGAAAACGATCGCAGAAATCCGTTGCATTTAAGGAGGTAAAAAATAGGCTGTAAGTAAACAAACATCTATAACGATTCACTTCACTTCTTTCCTGGATAAGCTGCTGATAAAAATAAATTCTTTTAATCAATTTAAACCATTTGATAAGGCTGAAAAGTAGCATGTGTCTTTTGTTTTGATTTGAGAGGGCGTGGCAATCAGCGGTTTTGGGGTTTGACAGATGTAAACAACTTTTTAAAAAAATATTAAAAATACTTCTAATTAAGCTAGAACAAAATTTTAAACTGCATTAGAAAGAAGAAGAATGTTATTTTATGTTTCAATCAAAATTGAAAAATCGATTATTTAATGGATTTTCGTGAAGTGACCCCCTTAAAAGAAACATGGATTTTTCACATTTTACACAAGAAAATTTTTATAGCCATATTTTCGTGATCTTCTGAAAAGGAGAATGATACTTCATCTTCGAAGATGTTGGTGTTAAGTCTTCTTCTTAAAGAGGGCGTATATATCACATATTTTTTTCAGTCCTGAGTCCTAATGAAAAATGTATGTGCATATTACTCTCAGATCCCTTTGCTCGACATCTCCCAGATTAAGCTTGATTTTCAGCAGTAAAAAATATTTTAAAGAAGTAGCAAAATAGTTGTTCCGAGTTATTTTAGTATAAAACTGAAAACTACAATTAGTTACATGAAAACATGAACATTAACGAAAATTAGGAAAGCCCCGTTGGACTCACTGCATGTGTCAGATTCAAGGGTACATGCTACCCAAATGTAAGACATTCGGCCGCGTCCTACATACTGAGCCCCTGTGAGAGTGATGAAAGACAGAAAAAAAGAGTTTGCGTTCCAGCTTACAGTATGGACGCAGAACCAAAATTAATTTCATTATACATCTCAGAAATGGAGGGTTAAACTTCATCGTTTTGTATAAAATAAATAAGTTTTAGACAAAATGGTATAGTTCCATTCTTAAGACCTAAATATAATATTTTTGCACCTTATAGTCCGGCTCACAAAGCGCACTTCCTACACAACCAATCAGATCAAAATAAACGGCTGCACGTTGAATGAAATATTTAATAAAAAGAGAGAATAAAAGAAAAATTAGACTTCTTCAAACATCAGATTATTGTTTATTTAAAATAATGACATTACTATTGAACTTAAAGGGCTATAGTATTAGAAATGCATCGTTTTTCTTTCTAAACCCAATGATAAGACTTTGAAAAAAGGCCAACATAACATACTAACATGTAATTTTATATTCTAATGTAAATTTGGTGTACAATTTTTAGTGTGATGCAAACATTTGAATGAATATCAAATGAATTTTTCCGTATGAAATAAAAAGAAAACAACCAGTTACGTTCCCAGAAGCAAACATCTTCTATATATACATCCAAATAAAATCTATGTAACAAAAGTTCACGAGCATTAATGTGTCCTTACATTTCGCCTTCATTAAAGTGTATGAAAATAACTTTGTTATTGTTTTCTCTTAAGAATATTTGAAAGACGAGACATTGTCTTGTCATTCTAGGCAATGACATAACAACTTACAGTGAAAATTGGTTAACACAAAACTGAGGAGACTGGAATATTGCTTCACGTTAAAGGATATTACAAAAAATAAATCAAAAAAAAAGAAAGAAAGAAAAACAAGGAACATATGTAGGTTCGACAAAATTAAATATATTAGAGTACATTTTAATTGCATAGGAGAATTCATATATTACTTCAAATGTATTTCAGAAATCAATGAAGCTAAAACATTCACAAGAACTTAATGCAGCGTTTCTCAAACTGTGGGACATCTCCCTAAGGAAGTCTAACTCTACCAGATGGGCTCGATCATATTTAAAAGTCGTAACAAAAGATTAATTATTGTTTACTTCTTTATTTACCGAAAGTAAGCAAACAAAATAAATCATGGCATAACAAGTAATAAAATACACATTTACACTGATGTAAAATACTTACAATCAGTATTACATATTATATTTTATACTTAATTTAACAATACTTAGTTAAAAACAAATTTAATAATTACCAGTAACCCCATGGGATTGTCATATATATATATATAAATAAACGTGTACAAAGATTAACACTTATCTTAATAATTTGTACAGTTTATAATTATTTTCATAAATGCCGATTAAAAGTTTTGTGGTTCGCTTCCCAATGCCACCTTCCATGTAAGCCATGTATTGCGGGAAAAGGAGAAGACAAGGAATAAAAATATAAAAGCAAATCTTCTGTAGTAAGAAAATGTGTGTGTTTCGCAAACACTGCAAATAAGATCATTTTATTGCATTCAAAAGCTTTCGGGATAACTTTGTGGACAGCAGTGTACGAAGTAGATCATACTTCAGAAAGACGTATACATACGTTCAATTACGTTTAATACGTTATATACGTATATAGACGTTATAGACGTTTATATACCTTTTAATTGAGCAAGACGATTATATACGTTGGTGGTATTTTAGGTTAAGTCGCCCAGTACCTTTAAGGACAAAATATAGTATAAATTCAATACATTGTTATTGTATTGAAGGGTACGTGATGAAAATTATGAATGAATAATGGGTTGCCAACATTGATACTTTGGGAAGCACTGATTTAATGATATTAACCCTTTATCTACCACATTATGATTTACTGCCATTTTTAATGCAATATTTTTTTTTAATCTCTACTTTGAAAATTAAGGGAAATGCATTAACAAAATATTCTGCTTTTGGAAAGTTAATCCGTTAGAGCAAATTAATTAACTAAAGATATTTAACTGTAAAACTAATTACACTGTTCACTTAAAATAAACAGTCAAATAATTGTATAAGGTCATCATTGACATTAAAAAGAAAAATAGGGTACACTCAACTTTTGAAATTAACTAATTTTTCGGAACAAAAATGACAATCTTCGCAATCCGCTGTCAGCTGAAAACGCAATTTCTCCCATAAAACAATTTGCCTTCTCCGCTACAATGATCATCATAGAACCCATGTTGTCATATATCTTGGAAGAGTGCATTTAAAAGAATATTCCTGCTAAGTATTGTCAGAATATTCGTAAAAATGCTAGTTCTATGTAATTTTAAAGTAAGTGTTACTTCTAAGTACTGTCGGTAGATAAAGGGTTAATATAAAACTTTCAAACAAAACAAAGCGTTTATTGAGTTTTGGAAAATTAATCTAATACTTTTTTCGCACTGTCTTTTTTAGCATCAAATTGTCAACAATTGGTTCTATGTTGTCCATTTTGTTATTCTTTTCACTTTTGGAATTTTCTTTTAAATAACTGTGCATATTTTTCACGATGTTCCTCATTTCAGATGACGTGGAAAAAGGAGCTGCTCGTTTAATTTTCGTTGTTGAAATCTGCATCAATGATATTTTTGGGGCATTCACCATACTCCAAAATGCCTTTGTCTACCATAAATAGAGTTGTGTACGCATTATCATCAACTATTGCAACAAATTCTTCCGATGATACAGTTGAAAAGTCCAATCCAACTGGTGCTTTCCGTATTTTGTTAATTTCCAGAAGATAAATCTTTTCATGTTAAGAGATTTTCGTTTCGGATTTAGAGAAAACAATCGCAAGAAAATGCATAGTAGTTTTAACGGGATCACTGTATCATTTTGTGTTAAAAGATATTTAGTCTTGACCTTTATTGCATTAAACGTACGTCACTATATTTAGTTTTTTTAAGATGGTATACATTATTGCGAAATGTTGTTACATTCACTGATTTTACGTTGTTTCCATAATTAATGTGATGTAGAAGATTTATCTGTCACTTTCACTTTCAAAACTGAAAGGCATATATTTAACATACTATCGTTCTCCTCTTTACATGTGCCACAGCAATCCGTCCTTTTTGGTGCAAACACATGATCTTTTCAAATGAAAACTCCGTATTTATGTAGAGAAATCATATCCACCATTATAATAACAACTTAAAATTTCTCTCTGCCAAAAGTTTCACCAAATAGAATCCAAGTGCTCTATAGGGAAATTTCCTGCCATACTATGTCAATGAAGGATATGTTGTGGATTATATGTCCAAAATATTTAACGGATTAGTAATATGTCGAAACTGTGCACAATTGATAAAAGATGTTAGCGCGCAGCGTTTGGCACACACAAAATTTTATCCGAAACAAGGATGGAATTCCAAATAAGCATGTCGTTTCAAAAATGGGCATAGATCAATTTAGACGGAATCCAAAACAGACGTACACCGCGTTACAAATTGCTCGCATAAACTTAAAGGAATGCAATATCAGTGTGGATCCCTTTAAATTTTGTTTTATGAGAATCAGTTTCAAAATACGCTTACTAACAGTCTTGCGTACGATAGAAATAAAATACATTTTGTTAAAATAAATGTTTATATGGGGGATACAGGTTTCGAATCCTGTGTAACATTTTCAATCCCGAGATTTTGGAATTAGATTGTCCATATCTTGAGATCCTCAAATTAATAGTGGACTATTTCTGAAAAAACATTTGCACATTAACATAGATGAAATTACGTAATGAAACTGAAAACATAGTTAAAAAATGGTTTAATATAATTGTTTAATAAAACAAATCATAACAAAACGTAATTCATCAGAAAAACGAATAAAAATATTACGTAATGAAATAAGAAAAAAAAGCATTTTACTATTTCTTGTGTTTCTGTAAATAAGCTTTTAAAAAACTCAACTCGTCCAGCATTTCATCATCCAAAAGACTTAGTGTGTTTTGTTAAAAATGGTCCTATCGAAGGAAGTACTCGCTCACAGACTCTACACTAATAGACTTTATCGTCATTAAATATGTGTGTGTTATTTCCATTTAGTCACCAAGTCTTCCATTTTCAAAAAGATACGTTACTTTTTAAATTGTTGATGTCAGTGCCTCAAATCTAATAGGCTGATTCGGTGCATATCACTGAATAATAACTGTATCTAATTCTTCTGCTACATTAATAGGATATATATTTTAAGTACAAATTCCTACTTAAATATTTCAAAAAAATATACAGCTTTTCTGAGAATTAAATTATTCGAAAATTTTGAAGAGGAAATAAAACAAATTAAATATAATTCAGACAAAACTTAAATTCCGGGATTATAGTAATTTTAATCCCGCATTTTCAGGATTTGAAGAAATCCCGGGATCCCAGGAGTTCGAGACCCTGGGATCTCGGGGTTACCAAACCTAATATAGAAGTAATACCATTTCTTTCAAAGAAATAACATTCGTAATTTAGAAGGAGTATGGGAAAATGATTAAATTATAAAATTGCCTACATTTTATTTAAATAACTATTTAAAAGGAGATGGAAGGACATTATACTATAGACTGATAATGATACTTTTAAAGTGTATGCAGACGTGAAATAATTGGAATTTAAATTTATACAAGGAAATCACATGTTTGATTTGTATTGTTCTTAATCTAAAACTAATTTATAGTACTTTATGTGTAAAAAACAATATGCCTTCCACGGGTATAGCATACAAATGTAAGACTGTTTTGTTTATAATATGCTTTTCTTTTCACTTAACTCGTATTAAATGCAGTTGAATAACTAAGATGGATATTATTTGAAAAGCAAATATGTAATATTAATTGAAAATATTGTTGCATAATATGCTGCAAGAAAATATCTTAGAATAAATAAAACAGAATGTAATCTACATGTTAAAATAAAGAAGGAGCGATGTAAAAAATTTTTAAGGTACCTCCCTACGTTTCTGAATACATTGACTGATATATATATATATATATATATATATATATATATATATATATATATATATATATATATATATATATATATATATATATATATATATATATATACAGTCTTATTCTCTACAAACAAGTGATAAACATCCAACAATCACATTCGAAAAACACATAGACAGTAGAAAAATCACACAATGAAGGACACATGGGCAACCGAGGTTAACATTATAAAATGGTTGTATATATAAAGGGTATTTTTTTAGAGGTATAGAACTTTAAATTGCAATAAAACAACGATGTATTATTCGATTGACATGAATTTTTTTTATTCGAAAAATAATCTTGTGGCATTACATTTTAAATATGATCACGCAAGGCGTAGATTCGTCGAATGGGCCCAAAACGAGATTGCCGTTGTTCCCGATTTTCATAAGCGAATTTTGTTTAGCGATGAAGCGCACTTCTGGTTGAATGGCTACGTCAACAAACAAAACTGCCGCATTTGGAGTGAAGCTAATCCACTCGTGTATGTCGAAACACCGTTACATCCAGAAAAACTGACTGTTTGGTGCGAGTTATGGGCTGGTGGAATCATTGGTCCGTACTTCTTCAAAAACGATGAAGGCCACAACGTTACAGTCAATGGTGATCGGTATGGAGCCATGATTACTTTTTTTTCATTCCTGAATTGAACAATCATGATGCCCAGGAGTTGTGGTTCCAAGAAGACAGTGCAGCATGTCACACAGCTCGTGCCACAATCGATTAATTGAAAGACACGTTTGGTGACCACCTAATTTCACGTTTTGGACCATTGAATTGGCCTCCAAGATCTTGTGATTTAACACCGCTAGACTATTTTCTTTGGGGCTATGTAAAGTCTTTGGTCTATGCGGATAAGCCACAAACGCTTGACCATTTGGAAGACAACATTGGCCTTGTTATTGCCGATATATGGCCACAAATGTGGAAAAAGTCATCGAAAATTGGACGTCCAGATTGGACTACATCCGTGCCAGCCGTGGCAGTCCTATGCCAGAATACATATTTAAAATGTAATGCCACAAGATTATCTTTTGAATAAAAAAAAATTGATGTCAATCGAATTATACATCGTTGTTTTATTGCAATGTAAAGTTCTATTTCTCTAAAAAAACACCCTTTATATATAATCTTTGCATTTTTGTGTAGGGAAAAATTGGAGCATTCATAGACAAAACAAAATTAATAATTATGTGAACGAGGAATTATATGACATTAATTGAGGAATTTTAAATATCTGACTCTGACATTTAACACGCTGTTTTAGTAAAATAAGAATTAAAACTACAAATGTCTTTTATGAAAATTGTACTTTTTTGTGTGTTAAAGTTATGTTACTTGAAACTTGATACCTCTAAAAAATATGAATGTTTTTCTTTAATATTTTTCTTCAATATTTAGCTCCAGCATCAACAGTTTAAAAAAATAAAGTTTATTATTATGAACACCATCCATTATGTAAAATTTTCTGTCAGAAAATGTGCGATGAACTATAAAGTTTTGGTAATTGTAAATATATTTTAGATTTTAGTTCATTGCCTTCATAAATGTGTTATATATATTTCGTAAAATATAATTTTAAAAATATTGCTTTGAATTCCATGTAGAGTGCTTAGAATTTCATTATAATTTTCATTAATTTTAGCTAATATACCTCATTTGTTTAATAACTTTAAATTTTAATAATTTTCTAATTGGTGTTCTTCGTTAATTTTAGTCATAAGCATCGACAAAATAACATAGAAAAACTAATAACACCGCATTTTAGAAAACTCATCTCCATAAGTAGGCAGATAAATTAACTCAATTTTAAATGATCATCATAAAACATAGATTGCAAGATTATGCTTAAATTATGAAATATCAGTAAACAAAAATTGACGACTTTTATTTTGTATACTTTATTTTTCTGCGAGGGAAATAAATTATAGTTTTAAAAATTTAAAAACACGCTTTTATAGTGAATTGAACTAAAAAGTAAAAAAAAAAAAAACATCTTAATATAAGAAAAAATTATTAACGAAAAAATTATATATATATATATATATATATATATATATATATATATATATATATATATATAATGTCATTGGGGTAAAATCATAGGGTTCTCTATATTAATCGTTAAAATTTCTTACTAGTACCGTTCCGAAATGCTTAGTTAGTGTAAAAATGTAGTACAAAGCACCCCACGCTTTTACCTCAATGAGATTAATTTTCTCATTAATCTTTTATTCTTAAATTAAGAATTATTTTTTTCTTTTTCATTTCTATTCAATATAAAAACTTGTTTTTTTTTAGGTTTTTAAAAAAACTACAATTTATTTTTCATTTTTTAGTTCGATCAAAAATAAAAGCCTTTTTTTTTAGTTTTTAAAGCTACCATTTATCCTTTGTTGTATTTATCTAACTAATAAAACTGTGCAAAAAAAATTTAAATATATATATATATATATATATATATATATATATATACCAATCGTATTATCACTTTTTAAACATATTGCTATAATGTTAATTCATATCATCACTTTTAAACGCATTGCTTTGTTAAGAAGAAAAAATATTCAGTATTTAGAATATAATTCTTTTTTCACATGCACGAGTTTTTTTTTTTCTATTTTCAGAAAACTAGACTTACATTATGGTAAGAACTGCTAACACATCCACCCTCTCATTTCTCACGTAAAGAATACTTTTTTGTTTGTTTTATTTGTATTAAAAATAAGCGTTTTCATTTTTAGGGTTGCACCTTTTTAAAACCAGTCGCCATACCTGGAATTAGTCGCCAAATTTAGAAATGATATATGCAATTAGTCTCGAAATCTGGAAACGATATAATGATTTAGTCGAGAAATCTCGAAATCCTTATTTTGAGAGTGCTGATCAGGACAATGGAACCAAATTATAAAATTATTGTAATATCATTGAGTCTCTGACACGTGTGTAAGATTTCGAATTAATCTGACCTCTTAAAGTGGGTAAAAATCGAGTCCAAAAATTCCATTACATACAATGAAACTTATAAAAGCGTGTTAAAAAGGAACATCTCAGAAGATACATGTTGGTACTTTGAAACAAACGCTTAGAAACTTTACTAGTCTGCAACTAAGGAAAAATTGTTAATTGATAAATTATTTGAAATTGTTACTTGTTACCATCAAAAAAATAAATACTCCAAGTATGTTTTTACCGTGTTGAAAAATAATGTAACCAGTGTGAAAGAGGGCAAAGCGATCGTCTATTTTTGAAAGCCAAAAGTGAGCGATCCAATAAATGGGATGAAACAATAAGCCAGAGAGAACAATCTAAAGATGCTAGCGTATAACTGTAAAATTTTTAATAAGTGGGGATAGATGACCTATTACGACTATAAACCGGGTGATCTAGTGACCATACTGCGCATTCAGTTTGGTTCTGGTCTAAAATCAAGAGAGCAACGTCTCTTCAACAGTATAATATCGTGAAAGAGAAGGCCACGGGCCGATATTATTAGAAAGATTGATAAATAACGAGGGAACCATCACTACTTCCACGGTAGATGATTTTAAGAAGATATAGGGAGGAGCAGACTAAAGAAAACTTCAATTTCACATTACAAAAAAAAACCCCTTTCCTTAAATATTTATTTTTGTATAACTTGTCTGTTTTTGTTTGTTTTTTTTTAAATTTCATTTCTAGTTTCTGGTGCTTTTTAAGCAAGTCACTTGATGTTCCCCGTCCATTTCCTTTACTCGAAATAATGACTCAGGACAGCGGTCAGGATAGGATGGCCGCTGTAGTAAGTGACGAAGACTTTCCACGACTTTCTAAGTTGTAACATGCCAACCCACCATTTGACGGTGAGATTACTATCCCAAAAATATCAGTACAATTCACTTAGACTTGCTACTGGCAGAGCCAGTAGAGTATCCAATGCTCTAATAGCAAAGTCTCAACTACAAGCTTCTGCAAAATCCGTTCTTAGCATATCCATATTCAACAAAAGGAGCAGGTTCACCAGGAGGAAAGACTGTGAGCCCAATAGTTCAAAAATAGTATTTTTTTATACAATAGACTCCAGCTACGCTATTTTAGAAACCATTTACACAAACCCTTTCTCAAAAAATCTTAAGGGGGTCACTTCACGCAGCATTTTCCCTATCTCCATAATGTTAAAAATGACCTAGTGTAAGGAACATTTTTGAAAAACTGACCAGTTTCACAGTCATGATTTTTTTTTGTACATTTATTGCACTGTTTTCTTTATTTTAAGGGGAGCGTTTTTAAAAATTTTGATTAGTTTTTTTTTAAAAAAATCATATGTGGAGTAACACGTCAAAATTTTAAAACGCTGGAAATTCTTGTACATTTCAATCCATTAATTTTTTTTGAATAATTTTATTGACAAAATCTCTTATTAAAATATTCATTTGTATGATATTAATATATGTGCAATATTTCAAAACTATTAAATGAGTAGTTTTTTCAAAAATGTTACTTTTGTGTTGAAATTTACACTTTTGAGAAATAGTAATTTAAAGTTAAAACATCATACATTTAATTAATACATACCAGAACCATAACTTGGATTTGCTCAGATCATCTGCAAGATCATCCGTTTGTCTGCATTTCAGTTGTCTGTTTTTGATTCTAGCTTCTTTGGTTCTTCGTGAAATTGCCTTTTCCGCTTTCCTTATGCGTGCATGATCTTCTTCTTGCAATGCTCGACATGTATAAAATCCAGGTTGAATATTTAATAAATCTAAAACTTTTAATTTGGTAATTAAGCCTTGATTATATATAGATATAGATTCATATACCCCGGTTTTTAAAGTTCCCAATTGTACAAAAACAGTTTTTGGAATTATGGACCATATAACACTATTTAAGCTCTCATTACAATTTTGTGTCTTACCGTGCAAACATCTAGACAGAAGTTCAGGGCTTGAAAGATCTCTAAATACTTTTTTTTATGCAATGCATAATTGCAATTGGTAAATTATGTTTATGTTTATATGTATCACCTTTCAGTTTGAACCTATTATATCCACACTACGAATCATCTCCCAAGGGGCATAAACCATGTTGTGGATTCAAATCTGTTGAGATTTTATGAAAAAATATAGCCCAAATAGCTTGTTTCATGGCTGACAAATTTCCCGAGTTTTTTCGAATTGCCAAACCATAGTATCTTTGCAATTTGTCTATTTCTGCATCAGTCAATCTATTACGGCCTCCTAGAGATTTTTTGTTCTCGAGCTTTTGCCTTTTAATTTTAATTTTAATGCCCTGAGTCGTGTACCCATCCTTTTTTCTCAACATGACCCACACATTCTAATTTTTCAATGTTGACATCTTTATAAGGTTTAGATTCTAAAACTGCTTTGTACGGTTTAGAATCCCCATCACCCAAATACTGCGTATATCTCAAATTGTGTAGTACCTCTGAGCGATTGAAGATACGAAGTGCACCTTCAACTTCCATTCCCCCACTATTTCCAAAGTAATTTGCCGAACACTCATCACTATGTAAGTTGCCGTTAAAATGACATGAGCATTTCCTCGATAATATTTCGGCATCAATAACTTTCCCAGTGTCCACACTAACTGCCGTAACAACACCATTGAGAGAAGTATGGCCCTTTTTTGCCACGTACCATCTATAGCCACAGGAACATTTGGGTTACCATTATTAAATGATAGTGTTTCGGCAGCAGCTAATGCCATAGACACTTTTGCTACTTTTTCTGTCGCATTATTTAATGCATGCAAAGACTCGTAAAACCGCTTTGGTGGAGGTGGCAAATTCATAACTCCACAAAATACTTTCGCAGCTGCTTCTCCTTTTCCAACTGACCTCATAGCATAAGCAAGTCTAGTATTCACTTCATACACTTTTGTATCTTTTTTATTAACCACAGTGTTAGTAAACCTGGTATTGAGAAGTGGTGTAATAAGACCACAAAATTCACAACATATTAACAATTCTGTAGCCAAACCCTGAATTTGGCGACCAAACTTAATGTCAATACCTTGTTTTTTACATTTTACACATAATACATGTTGTTTCAAAACACTAGAAAACAGAGGAATGTCAATTATTTCACAAAAGTTTTCAGATGAATCTAAAAATGAAACATACTCATCATTAAACTTACCTAATTTTGATTTTGATGATGAATTCTTAATATACATACTTGCAGGTTGTTCTTTATTCAAATCCTCAGAAGCTGAAGAATCTTTATAATTTGCACCAAATTTTCTTCTTTTAAAAGTTTTGTTGCAAAACCGAGGCATATTTATCAGATATTTTGAATTTTTATCTGATGAAAACTGAAAAGAAATTTGTTATATTCAACGAAAAAAACAGCACGTGAGTTACCCCGAAGTAAACAAACAGCTACAATTATTCACTTCACTTCTTTCCTAGTTGATTTGCCGATCAAAATAAATACTTTTAATCAATTTAAGTTATTTGACGAGGCTGAAAAGTAGCATGTGTCTTTTGTTTTGATTTGAAAGGGGCGTGGCAAACAGCTGCTTTGGGATTTGACAGACGTAAACAACTTTTTAAAAAAATATTAAAAATACTTCTAATTCAGCTAGAATAAAAATATAAACTGTATCAGAAAGAGAAACGGTTGAATTTTATTTTTCAATCGAAATTGAAAAATCGATTTTGGCATCGATTTTCGTGAAGTGACCCCCTTAACCAACAAAGGAACATGCTTACAAAAATTAAACTCAGTCACATAAATAGTTCCTGAGACCTTGTGTTGTATGTGAGTGACTCTCTTTTCTTCTAACTAGATTAAGTCATCTAATAAGTTAATTCATTTATTGATATGCAATAAAAATCTCTAGATAAATTGCTTACATATACTTTAAAGATAATATTGCTTACGCGAAATGACTCCCGCTCAGTTTTCGATATTTCTATTACATTAGACAAACAACTCGAAACCTATTTTATTAAAAAAAGTTATCAAATGAAAATTAAGTTAATTGAACCAACCGTAAAAGGTAAAGAGTGTTTTTTTCCAGGTATAGAAGTTTAAGTTGGCATTACTTTCCAAGATGTCGACCCATTTAACAGCTGACAAGTGATTTATTCTCAGTTTGGTTTGTCAATTCATCAAAAGGATCATCAAGCCAGGCGTAGATTCGTCGAATGGGTCCAAAACGAGATTGACGTTGTTCCCGATTTTCATAAGCGAATTTTGTTTAGCGAGGAAGCGCACTTCTGGTTGAATGGCTACTTCAACAAACAAAACTGCCACATTTGGAGGGAAGCTAATCCACAAGTGTATGTCGAAACACCGTTACATCCAGAAAACTGACTGTTTGGTGTGCTTTATGGGCTGGTGAAATCCTTCTTTAAAAACGATGAAGGCCACAACGTTACAGTCAATGGTGATCGGTATAGAGCCATGATTACTAACTTTTTTCATTCCTGAATTGAACAGTCATGATGTCCAGGAGCTGTAGTTCCAACAAGACGGCACAACATGTCACACAGATCGTGCCACAATCGATTTATTGAAAGACACGTTTGGTGACCGCCTAATTTCACGTTTTGGACCTGTGAATTGGCTTCCAAGATCTTGTTATTTAACACCGCTAGACTATTTTTTGTTGGGCTATGTAAAGTCATTGGTCTATGCGGATAAGCCCCAAATGCTCGACCAATTCTCCGTGCTATTGCCAATATACGGTTACAAATGTTGGAAAAAGTCATCGAAAATTGAACGTCCAGATTGGACTACATTCGAACCAGCCATGACCAGTCATATGCCATAAATCATCTTTAAAATGTAATGCCTCAAAATTATCTTTCGAATAAAAAAATTAATGTCAATCGAATAATACATCGTTGATTTATTGCAATTTAAAGTTCTATACCTCTAAAAAAACACCCTTTAGATCAATTAAATACTTTCATTGTAAATAAATATTTATCAAAATAGTTGGTTACCGCTGTGTTTCTAAAACTTCCAAAATTTTCGACTCAAATTTCAGTGATAATTCTCATCGCCCCTCTCCCTATATTAACAATGTATTTAATGCACTTACGCCAGCATCCTCTTGAAGGCGTGTTAATTATACGAGGCGGGAGCAAGCATATTAAAAAGTCGAAAACAAAAGATTATTTAAAATTTATTAATTTACTGAAAGTAAACAAACAAAATAATTCCTGATATAGTAAAATATAAAATACACATTTACTCTGATATAATATACTTATAAATGTATCAGTACTATGCAATGTATTTTATTATTAATTTAACAATACTATGTTAAGAACAAGTTTGATAGTTACCAATGACCTCATGTGCTTTTCTTAACACTTATTCTGATAATTTGTAGAGCTTACAATTAATTCTATAACTGCATATTAAATGTTACGTGATTTGCTCTCCAATGTCACCGTTTTCCACGTATACAAGCGTATTTTGATGTTTTGGAGGGGAGGGGAAGGAGAAAAAGAATAAATAAGCAAATCCTTTGCAAGCTCAGTCAAGGTTATTTTACTGCATTCCAAAACCTAAGGAAAGTTTTAAGGATAATAGTGCACAGAAGAGATAGTTCTTCAGAAAAACGTATATATACGTCCAGAAAGTGAATAATTTGGCTTCGTGAAACATGTATATACGTCGGCAGCATATAAGAGGTCAAAGCCGTATTGGAACTTTAGCATCAAAGTGTTGTATTATTGAATTCAATATATTGTTATTGTATGGAGGGGGCGAGAGGAAAATGATGGTTGAATATTGGGTTGGGAATATTGAAAGTTTGAGAAGCACTGACTAATGCATTTAAAGCTAGAGTGCAATTTTAATTATAAGCCGCACAAATTATCTAGATAAGTGTTAAACTTGGTATATAATTTTGTATATGGCAAGTCCATAGGAGTCACTAGTAATTATTAAATTTGTTCTTAATTTATTTTTGTTAAATTAATTATCAAATACTTTACGCTGTACTGATACGTTTATAATTATACACTGGTGTGCAAAAATTAAGGACGAGACGGTTTTTTCAATATAACTTTGTACAAAAGCTTTCCAAATCAACACATTTAATACCGTAAGATCCCCAATACGTAAGGACATGTGTAATGTAAGCAACACTTACTAAAAGAGAAATCAGAGGGATAAAAAGAAGCTTGCTTGAAAAAGTAGCATGGAGCGCAATGCGACTGAAGGCTGAAACATCCCTGTGATGGGTGTCCAGCAAGAAACATCCGGTCTTTAGTAGGGGATATGATCTCCCCTGACTGCTAGGCAGGTTTCACAGCGTCTGCCCATGCTGAGAATGAGGGTGTCAATGAGTTGTTGAGGCATTGCTGCCCATTCGTCTTGCAGCGCCAATCGAAGCTCCCGAATCGTTACTGGTGGTAAGGTGCGAGCTGCCAAGCGTCTGCCTAGAAAATCCCATCCATGTTCGATGGGATTGAGATCCGGAGATCGTGCCGGCCAATCCATACGTTCAATATCCTCACTCTCTAAGAGCTGTTCGGCAGCTACAGTGCGATGACATGGTGCATTGTCATCCATGAAAAAGAACTGCAGACCCATAGCGCCCCTAAAAAGACGCACATATGGAAGAAGAATCTCGTTACAATAACGGGTCCCGTTGACTTAACCTGCGTCGAAGATGTGAAGGTCTGTACGACTACCAAGCATGATGCCTCCCCAAACGAGAACACCACGACCTCCAAACCTCTCCCTTTCATCTAGATGTCGTCTAACAGATTGATTATTCGCCATTTCTCACTGAGGCAACAACTCGGTGTGATTTTAACTGCTATACGGCGTGCAATCTCTTTGCCAGAAATACTGATCTTACACCGACAACATGCTGTATACTACTCAGACACTCCCCCATTACGTCTACCTGCATATCTGCGCATGTGCTACCGTACATCACCTTACTTAATCTCCTGGTTCGTCTTTTTTTCCGCTCTGCCTCTTCTTTCAGCTGATATGCTAATTTTTCAACTTCGTCTTTAATTATTGCACACCAGTGTATTATAACAGTGTAAATGTGTATTTCATTTCTTATTACGTCGGAATATATTTTAATTTGCTTCCTTTCAGTAAATTAATATTTTTTTTAAAAGAATATTTCATTTTTGAGTTTTTGATTTGCTCGTACCTCCCCCTTTCTGTATTTTAATCACGCCCTCTAGATGGCATACCACACAGTTTGAGATATGCTGGCTAACTAGGTATAAATATACGTTTTAATGTGCGTAATGAACGGATAACATATATGTGCATATTAAGCCATCGAGAGAATAACTTGGTGTTGAACCCTATTTTTCTCTTCAACAAATTTGCTAGATAAATTGCGTACACATACTTTAGAAATAACGATTTTTTCATTTCAAAGCAATAACGCCTTGACATACATCTATACATTAGAAGTAATGATCTTTACGCTGTAGAACCCATTGTGTTTTAGATATTCCTTTTACATTAGACATGCATTATTTCTATAAGCAAACTTATCATTTTTATTGACATATGTCGGGCGATATTCTTTTGAAAAATTGGTGAAGATTAGTTATCCTATCGATTATCGGATGGTATTTATCTAGATGTAAACTACGTCCATTGATTTTATTTTTCCTATACATTTTATATAATTCAATTTATTAGCAGAATATGTATATCTAGCAGTTTACGTGTTAATTGGCGATGTGTTTTGATAGATATATGGCTTTTATCTACCTAATAGGTAGTGTGTGGTTAGTTCCTTGAATAGAACGTGATCCAGTTTCAATGGTATTCCTAATTCATATTATCTTGAACACGTATTGTGTTAATATTATTTGCTTAGCATTACAGTGAAAATCGCTTAACATAAAACGGAGGAGATTGAGATAATGTTTCGTGTAAAAAGAATTTCATGCGATGGGACATTAGGAAAAATATAATAAACAAAATTAAGTTTTTTAGAGTAAATTTTATTTACATAAATATGTATATATGTATGAATTTAATAAACTTCTTTGAAACAAAAACATTCACTACAATTTAGTTTAATTTTATACAAAATTTTAAAGTCTTTTTTGAAAAATAATCATGTATTAAGTTTTAGAAAAGTAATTGGATATTTTTTCTTTGTATTGCATTTTTAGCAACAACGTGTGCAGTGCAATCCATTTTCTTATTCAATTTACCTATCGAAAGAGCGTCTAAATAACTGTACATACTTTCCCTGAGGTTCTTCTTTTCGGAAGACGTATGAACAGGAATAGCATTTCTCTTTTCTTTTTCTTCAATGGAATCTGCATCAAAGGTATCTTTTGACCAATGAACAAGCTTCAGAGAATGTCTTTCTCAAAGTTGAGGCTGTAAACTTATTATCATCATATACTACAACGAATTATCCCGATGATACAGTTGGACAGTCCAATAACACATATACACTCTCAAAGATTTCATTTAATGGCTGAGGTTTTTTATATGTTGTTTTCTCCCAAAAGGTAATTATTTTTCGTGTTAAGCAATTTTCATTTCGTTTTAAGTGAAAATGCATGTAAATCCATAGCAGACTGTCGGAACCGTTGTATTTTTTCGTGTTAATCCATACTTCGTCTTAAGCATTTTCGAGTTAAACTTACTTCAATGTACTTGGATTATTTTAATGAAAGCAATGGAGTATTAACAGAGACGTAACTTCCCATTTTTTATTCTTTTGATGGAAGATTGCGGAATAACTCGTCATTTGCTGAAATTCCATCCACGAATTGGAATTCCCAATTACTTTCTTCAAATAATTGAAAATTTAGAAATATGTTAAGCAATAGAAATATTTGTTCAATATGTTAAGCGAGATGTATATATATAAACACATTGCACAGTAGATACAACTATGTTTTTCTCAATTAAAGTAATATTAACTGTTATTTAAAAGAGTGTAAACGTTTATCATTTGGGATTTGCCAGCTGGTATTTTTAGAAGTTTTGCATCTATTTTATTTTAATAATCATGTTAGACAGGAAATAGTACGTTTTTTTTTTATTAAAATGTAAATATTTTCTTTAAAATTCGTAATTTTTTTAAATACAGCGAAAACGTTTGCACTGTCCATTCAGATATTACCAATGCTATTAAATTATAAATTTTAGTGTGATTGCCATAAATATTTTATACGAATTTTTAAATGAAATTAGGCTTGGCAGTAAAATTCGCCCGGACTTATGCGTGCGCATTCTTTCGGAACGTCCGCACCTGGGGAAACGTTTCTTCCTTCTTCCACCGGTCCTGAAGGGGTTAAGCCAGCAACTCTCAAACTTTCAATATTTACGACCCAATTTTCAATCATTATTTTAATCGGACCCTCTTCCACTGCATTAATAATGTACTTTGGCTCAAAACTGATAATACGATCTTAATTAAAAAAACAATACAAATTATCAGAAGAAGAATTACATTTTGTATATGCTAATTTTTCTAGGACAAGTATTATATACTTTTCTTTTCTTCATTTGTCAGTATGTTACATCAGAGTAAATTTTGTTGCTGTTCTTTCTTTTTCCAGAATGTATATATATTTTGTGTTTGTGCTTCTTTTCAGTAAATTAATATATTTTTTAAAGTAATCTTTCATTTTTGACATTTTAATATGCTCACGCATCCAACTTAGAGTTATCACGGCCCCATAGAAGGGCGAGGCTCACAGTTTGAAAACCAGTGATTTAAACGAATTTTAAATATTTAAAAACGTACCACAATTTATTTTTCGATATAGAGATATAATGATGATCCCGTGACTGACATATAGAAGCAATGATGGTTCAAGCTATACACTTTTATACAAGCCATTCACTTTAGAAAGTGGCTTGATAAATTTTAAATGAGAACACACAATGTTTCTTTAAAGATGATATTGCTTACAGTTACCACTGAGGATCTGCACGGTATGTGATATGGTTAAGAGTTTTAGATTTGTGCCTCTAAATATCCTTTTTTTCCTGGTAAGATTTTATTTTTTCTTTTCGAAAAAAGTTCTATTCTCAACTCGTATTAATTTTTTACAACATAAAAGCGCTAGTAAAATCATATCATAAACAAGCTATGTTCGCTGCATTTTTCAAGTACTTGACAATTATTCCTATTAAGTCGGTCATTTTAAAAAGTTCGGAACAAATATGAATTTTTAAATTTTTATTGAAAATATAAAATAACTTCTAATATAGTTCAATGTCTTGATCTGGGAAACATTGAGTGTTACTTAGGATAAAAGTTGGAATAAAACATTATCAGGTATTAATTGATTCTACGCAATTTTAGAAAAAAGTAAATTTTAAGTAAGAAATTCATTATTGAAAAAACAAGATAAACCATTTTTTTAAACTTTGGACATATACTATATAATTCCATAAAACTATATTGTCAATGAGATATTTTTAAAACATTTTACGGGTTAAGGGGTACATGAATTTTCAACATTTTCACTCTTTTTAGATATCTATCTTCTCGTGAATTTCTTAAAATATTTTCATTAAAATAATAATTAACATACTTTAAAATTTATGATAAAATATGTATAATTGTATTATAATTTCATAATTACTCATTCAAAAAGGTTATGAAAGACTTTCGTGTGTGATCTTCATAAGCACAATGTCATACATATTACTGGATCAATGCATTTTCCTCAAATTTGATGAACTCTCCAGGAATACTGACCCATATGCTACATAAATTAAGACTAAATCTGGCGAATCTGAGCAATTTAATTAAAGTTAAACAATACACGAGGTAGAATTCAAAAGTTTCCGGACTAAGTATATAACTAAAAAATATTACTTATTAAATTGCTAAAACTCATTATCCTTCAAAATAAGACCTTCGAGCAACAACAGGAACTTTCTATCTTTTCTAAAGATGACCGTAACATTCCTGTAATTCACTTTAGCCATGCCCTTTAATTCAGCCTGTGATGTACTTCTGTGACGGGCTCACGCGTCTTTTCATTAACATGTCCTTTGGGTTTTTTGGGTTCAGAATTAATGGTAACCCTTTTCCAACCAAATCCAAGAAGTGAAGCGTAAAGGAAAGATGCATATTAGGAAGCTTTTAACTATCAGAATTTAGAGTAAACGTTGTGGCAATTTGAGGAACGTAAAGATAATCCGTGGTTCAAGCGTGATGAGGTTTTGGAAAACGTTAAGTGGCAGCAAACAGAAATTATACGTGATACAGAGCCCTTAAGTCAAGGGGTGTATACCTTTACACTCCAGTAATCAGCAATCATCTAGGATTATAGTGATCGCTACTTTAGTCTACATAAAAAGATAGGAGTGACTGTTTAATATTTGGATCTGTGATAGTATAGGAATAGAGATTAGGCGAATTAGTATTGAGAGTGGTCCGGGTTACGTTATTTCGGTATTATATATATTGCGTGTCTAGACACCGTAGATTCTCCCACATATATTATTATTATCTAATTTGTAAGACGTTTAAGTTAAAGATTTTAATAAAGTCATATTAAGATCATGTCTGCTTCTAGTTCTTCCCTTATTTCTACACCTCTAGCTCACACTGATAATCAAGGAGAAGGGCACCAGAAGAGGGCACCTTTACAACTTCATCTGCAGATTGAAATCGACGAAGCCTTTTGGAGATTGTGTTGTTTTGAAGTTGCCGATGCTCTTTCGAATTCCGGGTCGTACAGAAACAACATTTCTCGACACCAGTAACAATTATGTCAATTACGGAAGGGACCTAGTTAACAGCCGATATTGATTTTCTTACCATTTCCATTGGAATTGCTTTTTTGTCTCCGTTTGTCATGCGGAGAATGATGTACTAAAACACTTGTTAGTCAGTATCTATTTGGATATGGCCTTGGATATCTCAACTGATTCTTCTATTTGCGCTATTGTATGATGCATCTCCTTATGTGCCAACATAGAAACCTTTTCGCCTATCTCAGTGCATCAGAAAGTCTGTCGATGACCAGAACGCCCCCGTCATCAGCACTTTCCCTGCTATCTCTGAAACGTCGATTCCACTCAAAAGCTGGCTTGCTTTAAAGGTAATATATCACTGTCGTACACACATCTCTTTCAACATTTTCTAAGTCTGTGTAGTACTCATTCCCAAGCGAGCAAAAATTCTGCTCATTTCTGCACAACAAACGTCATTTATTTCAATTGCCGGTGACTAATTGCATTCGCCTACAAAATATGACACCGTGATTTGGTACCGGCCACTATTAGAAAAGGGAAATAATGCAGTAATACATAATCGTTATCAGTTCGCTCTACTTCAAAACTTTTTTCACTTTATAGACTCGGTTCGGGATCTTTTGAATACTGCTATGCATGTACACTACTACTAGTTACTTTCGGATTATGGCAGTGTTTCTCAAACTGTGGGGCGAGCCCTGCTGGGGGCGCGAGCATATCGAAAATAAAAGATTTAAAAATAATTAATTTACTGGAATGAATTAAAACAAAATACTTTCAAACATAATAAAAAATGGACTTTTACTTTGATATAATTTATAGGCGCGCGCGATATTAAGTCAACAAAAATTAAAAATTTCTTAAATACTTAATTAGCTATCTTTGATCCTATAACCTAATAAAAAACTTTTATTTGATTTGCTGTAATCCCATGATGAGATATTTTTTTTTATTACGCTTTCTTTATAAACATAACATACAACTCTTTCAGAGAAAAAACAGATCCCAGACGCAGAATCGAAAAAATTTAGGAACATAAAAAATTCCTCACTGTCATTATTTTTGAAATACTGCACATTATAGCTGTAATCTGTTTAACCTTCTAAGTTATTGGTACAGTTAGTTATGAACCCTCTTTTATGTGTTTCTTTCTCATTTAGGGAAGTTGTAAGTAATGTGTTTCTCTGTTTGGCTTTTTTGCATGCAAACGAGTTTTATGATGTTTGGAAAACCCCGGAGAGCTTTTTGAAGGATTACTTGACCTAGAATTATTTTTACGAGTTTTCTATACATTAGAAGCATAACGCGAAAAACGCAAGATTAAAGAGCGGGCACTTCAGCCGGTATACTTTTAATGTATCAGTGCTGCAAAGAGTATTTTATAACTAATTAATTAATACTAAATTTAGAACAAGTTTAATTAGTATTAACGACTTCCATGGGCTTGTCTTGCAAAGCAAAGTTTTTAAAAGGAATGCTTATGATTAGAAATTCACCCTCTGAGTTCTTTTTCTATATTTAGCTCAGTGCTTCTCAAACTTTCAATACTGGCGCCCCCTTTTCAATCACAATTTTTATCGCCCCCTTATGCATAATAATTTACTGAATGCAATAATAATGCACTTTTACGATAAAGCAACAACATTTATTATAAACCGTACAAATTCATGACATAAGTATTAAATTTTGTATATGTTACTTTTAAGCCAAAAAAAGTTAAGTAATAGGATAATTACTAAGTTATTTTTCCTTTCTCTGATTTTTAAATTGGAACATATTACAAAATGCGGTGGTTGCTTAGAAGACAAAATATAGATATCAGCTAAATATAGAAAATGAACTCAGAGGGTCAATTTCTTATCTTAAAACTCCTTTCAAAAACTTTGCTCTGTAAGACAAGCCCATGGAAGTAGCTAATAATTATTAAACTTGTTCTTAATTTAGTATTAATTAATTAGTCATAAAGTACTCTGTGCACCACTCATACATTAAAAGCAGTGTTTCTCAAACTTTCAATACTGGCGACCCAATTTTCAATCATAATTTTTGTCTCGCCCCCTGTACAACAATAATGTATTTACTGCAATAAAAATGCACTTTGAGAGAGAGACGCTAAAGTTACAATACGATCTTAATTATAAACCGTACAAATTAATACGATAAGTATATTAAATTTTGTGTATATGTAACTTTTAAGTAATATATATTTTAAGAAAATTACTTAAAATATATATTACTTAGAATTATATTATTTTTCTTTCTCTAATTTTTAAATTGGAACAGATCGCAAAATGATGTATTTAATTAAAGATTTATTTCCTTCAGCATTCATTTCTCAAAGTACAAATGTCATTAGAAAAATAGTCTAGTCAATGTCGCTCTCTATCATATCCATCACATCTGGCATTATAGGGTACGTTTGCGTGAGTCTGGACAACCTATCGGACGTCTGCGCAAAACATGTAAAAATGCTTTTTCCTCGTACAATTCAGTCTGCTTTGGTCGACTCGATACTCCTATAGCTACCGAATCTAGCTTGAATGTACATTTTTTTAATTTCCACGTTAATTGTAATTCACGGTAATTAAGTATTTACGGCAGTAATTAAAACAATATCATACATACATTTTTAAGTCGTAAGCAAACATTCGACCATAATAAAGAATCAACAGTACACAGACGAACGAGCATGGTTCCGAAAAATTAAACCAAGGCGATCTTCTCAAAAATACTTAAATTTTGGATTTACCACTACTGAAGTAAATGATGGAAAAAAAGCCCCAGCTCGATATGTGTTAAAACTTACAAATCTGTAGAACAACATGTGAAAGTTGTTTTTAAAACATGTAAAATCATTTAGCTATGTTGGCAAAGAATTTTAAAAAGTATTTTCTGGATGAGGACAGCTTGGTAGCAAGTTACGAGTGGATTAGGGATCTATTTCAAGATACTCCAGAAGGGCTCTCAACTTCCGAAGAAGAAATCTTCATAGATTTCACATCCAGTGAAAAATTAAAAGGCAATTTTGTAATAAATCGCTCTTTGAATTTGGGGTAGAGGTTCATGAGGAATTATCTGTACTGAAAACAAAAGCACTTCGTATACTATTACCATTTTCAACATCCTACCTTTTTCAAACCGGATTTTCTGCAGTGGATGCCTTGAAGACAAAATATAGATCTCAGCTAAATATAGAAAAATAACTCTTTAAGTGTCAATTTCTGATATTAAACCTTCCTTTGAAAAACTTTCCTCTACAAGACAAGCCTATGGAAGTTCCTAATAATTATTAAACTTGTTCTTAATTTAGTAAAAGATTGATTGATTGAATATTAACGTCGCACTGTTCAGCTGCACGAGGGCTTTTGACGACGGACCACGTAATTTTGAACCATGGTCAAGTGACGTGGATGACACCTAAACTGGCACCCCTCTCTCCTAACTACCACACCATACCAACGGGAAAACGTTTCAACTCTCAACAGATTTAACGTGCATCGCTGCCCTACACGGCGGATCTTTAGTGGTACTGGGCTCGAACTCGTGACAAGGCAAGCCACGATCCGATACCTATACCACTCGGCTACCGCGGCCAAATTCAGTAAGAAATTATTTATAAAATACCTTCTTCAGTACTGATACATCAAACGTATACTGGCTGAAACACCGACTCTTCGCAAGAGTTCATTTTTCAAAAAAATAAAACATTATTCTTGATATAATAGCTGAACTGTAAGGAGAGTAAAACTGTGTACACGACATTGTATACAAAAATGTAAAATGATTTTTTTTAGATAAATGCTATAATTGTAAATAACTGTTTAAAAGAACTGTAATTTTAAACCTCACACAATTAGCATTTAGAATTCATGTTAAATTATGAAAAAGAATATAAAATTCCGATGAAGAATAATTGTGTTACTTTTTAACATTTAAAGCGAGAAGACTTCAAAATGTTTTAACCCGCGAGCAGGCGCGTACTCGATACTAACATTAATGGTAGTGCGGGGGGACTCAGTCACCCCAATCATTTGTTTAGAATTATTTTACTCTGTACACGATACAAATCGGAATTCTAGTGAATATTTTAATTTATAGAAAGTATACTTATCTTCTTTCAAGGACTATTCAATTCTTTGATGATTTGAGAAAAAATCCAATAAAACTGAACTAAAATGATTAAAAAGTACAAGACTTTAATAAAGGATGCAAATCAGACACTTTTCAATTATCCTACAGAAATGTTAAACCAATCAATTCTTTACCAAATATCGCAAAACTCAATTATTTACAATTTCCCTAAGCGAAAAGCAAACGCATAAAAGATGGGAGGGAACTAATATTGATAATAAAACCATACCTTAAGATTGAAGATCAATCAAATGATTAGCAAACGTACTATGCAGCCTGGCTGAAAAGTGAATCATGACTTCCTTTTCTTTTTCTACAACTAATGTATAATATTTCAATAATAATTACAGTGGTGAATTGTTTATCTTCTTAGAATTTTTCTTAGGGTCTGGGTTTCGTTTTTCTTTTAACGAGTAATATTTTATGTTAAAACGTAATAAAAAAAAAAAAAAAATCTCTAGTTGAGGAAATACAGCAAATAAAACAAAATGTTTTTTTTTCTTTAATTTGGTTTTGGGATCAAAGATAGCTTTTTAATGACGGAAAAAAGCCAGATAATAAACATAAATTATGTCAGTGTTGTTGTGTGTATTTTTTTTATTATGGAAGAAATCATTTTGTTTTACTTCTCTTTCCGGTTATTTTTTTAAAAAAAATCTGTAAATTTTCGATACGCTCGCGCCCCACACTTTGAGAAACACTGATTTAGCTGATATCTATATTTTGTCTTCTAAGTAGCCACCGCATTTTGCAATATGTTCAATTTAAAAATTAGAGGAAGGAAAAATAACATATAATTATCCTATTATTTTATTTATTTATTTATTTTTTGCTTAAAAGTAGTATACAAAATTTTAATGCTTATGTTACTAATTTGTATGGTTTATAATTAAGATCGCCTATTGTAGCTTTAGCGTCAAAGTGCATTATTATTGCATTCAGTACATTATTAATGTATAAGGGTCGCGCGATAAAAATTGTGATCAAAAAGGGAGGCACCAGTATTGAAAGTTTGAGAAGCACTGGATTATGGATTTGTCTTGACGTCTTCTCAGTGCAAATGGGCCGCGCCAGTGGCCCTCAATCTCCTCTATTGAACTTGGAGGTAGCATTGTGATGTTGACGTGGATGGTTTGTTGGAGGAGTGGCTTCAAGAAAAAAAACCCTGATTGAACTTACGGATTATTTGGAGCTCTTATCAATATATATACACAATGCTGTATTAATTAAAATAGTTCTGCCTACTTCAATATTATTTCTTTTACGATTGATTGAATATTAACGTCGCACTGTTCAGCTACACTAGGGCATTTGGCTACGGACCACGTAATTTTGAACCATGGTCAAGTGACGTGGACAGCACCTGAGCTGGCAACCCCTCTCCTAACTTCCACACCCCACCAACAGGAAGACATTTCAGCTCTCGACAGATTTAACGTGCATCGCTGCCCTACACGGCGGGTCTTTAGTGGTACTGGGCTCGAACTCGTGACAAGGCATGCCACGATCCGATACCTATTCCACTCGGCTTCCGCAGTCACTATTTCTTTTCCTAAGTTTGTTATCTAATGTTAGTGGCAAATGAATGGTTACTGGTCCTAGTCTTACAGTTTTAGCAACTTACAAATTAAGAGTTGATCAATATACATAATATAATACATTAATTAAAATTGTGGTAGATGTTTACGGATTTCATACAGTATTGGGAGAAATTGATTCCTTATGTAAATTTAGTGGTAAATTACTGATGCTGCCCCTTTGTGCAAATTTATATTTTTTGCATTGTTGTAAATGAATGGTTACGCCACAAAATTATTAATAAATAAGAAAACTAAACACGTTTCATTTTGTAAATTTTAGCATTTTCTTTTTACCTTTATGGTTGGAACATTGTTTGCAAATCTAACTACATACCAACTTACAATTTATTTTTTTAAATATATATATATTTTCTTAGGGGGAACGAATTACATAACATTATATCCTTTCATTAGACATTTTAGATCAGAAATTTGTTAATACCACACACAATCTAAATATAAAATCGTTCGATCATTTAGATATACGAAACGAAATCCATTAGCCGGTGTTTCTGTTTAGGAAAAAAAAACTTTTATCCTTATACGTTTAAGTTTGTACTTAGAACAGCTGTTTAATTTTATTGCATGCAGTTGAAGAAAGAAAAAAATATACGTTAAAAATAACCTTTTTTTTCTTGAATTGGTAGCATCCTATTTCTTCTACTTCTTTTTCCTTTTAATGATGATGAGAAAAAGTAGCGACGCAAAATTTGTTAAAAAGTTCTCCGTAGTAAAACTACTTCATTTAAAAGTTCTATTTCTTCCTCAGCACGTGCATTAGCGTGTTAGAGTTCGTTCTACAAAAGCGTAGTACATTTGAGTTCTTATTTTAAATGAATTCTTTCAAAAGGAAAGAGATGGCTAATTTAGTTACCTCTCTGACATAGATAATGCGTGATTAGTAATAGTGAAAAAAATGGAGATGCAAATTACGACTCATTTTTATCTAAGCATAGTCGACAAGAAAATATTACTTAGCTATTTTTGCTTATATATTTAATGGTAAACTGTCGCAATATTCATTAATAGTTTAAGAATAGAAATCATAAATATACACCAAAAGTAAAATAATTGAGTAACCTTAATTGAATAATGTAATAATTTAACGCAAACAAATGACTTTTATGTATTTTAATTTGATTAATAAATTTATTAGTTATATTCTACTTACACCCAAAGCGATTAAATTACTTACAATTAATAAAGGAATGGTCATAGACAAGTTAAATTATTTCCTTCCGGGACCTTACCTGAAAACTTTCATGTTTCAGATCAGATTTTTAAAACTGTTTTACTTTGAAAATATATGTGGGCATATACAAAAAAAGGGTGAAAAAATAATACAAAGATATTTGAAAGATATAAAGGATGAAAGACGGCTTTTATCGAAACAACGATGCTTAAGAAAAAACTTTGAGGTGTAGGGTGAATTTATTAAACCTGGCTTCCATACATTTTGTTGAATAGCAAGAATGAAATTTATTCTGTATCTTTTTTTATGATTTGTCAAATATGTCATATTGTTAGCAGACAAAAAATATTTTTCTAGAAAATAGTCTACGCCAATCATGATTTCATGTTTTGAGGAATATATAAATCTAAATTAATCTATTTCTGTATATAAGGTTGACTTATGTAATAATATATTTAAAATTTAAGTTATATTTTTTTTTTTCTTGCAATGTTAATTATTTTCATGTAAAGCTGAAACAAAATTGTTACTTAGATCCTTAGACTTTTATTGATGGAAATTGACGTTATAACCCTTTAAGACCAGAATTATTTTTATCATTGAATATTAAATTCTTCTGGTTTTTAATACTATATTGATCCCAATGATATTGAGAAAAGACCCCCCTTCTCCTGGAACGTAGCTGGTACCCGCGTGATCGTGCAGGATGGGCGTTTTTTTATGAAATCAGCACCTGTGAAATGTTACTTTTTTGGCTCTAAGTTGAGGAAATAAACACACTTAATTCAACTAAAATTGTTACAAATAAGGAAATTATTGATGTAAAATTAATTATTTTATTGACTCATTATTGATTTCCTGTGGCCATCTTTTAGACTTTTTTTTGATAAGCATAAACATATGCATTGCAATTTCCACAACATGTTTTCGAGCTGCTTTCGTAGTTGCTTTCAAATCTACACTTGCGAGGGGGGCCTTAAAATGTTATCACATTGAAAATGACTATCCGTGTCAAGTCTTTTTATCCCGGAGTGTCCAGGATAAAATGCATCACATGTATATTAGGGGATCTTCCCTGGTATGTATAGCAGGTGGTACTTCAATTTTTGCGAGTGGAATCAAAACACTGTTATATTCATCATCAGTTAAAATGCTTTTGTTAGTAGGTGGAGAGGTTGCTAACGAGTTTCAACTATACCTAACTTAAATTTTAAGTGATCCATTTTGATTTTTAAAAAACTTTTACTTGCTATTGCATCTTGCTTGCACATATACCAATAATTTGCAACCGTTGAAGCTATGAAATGAATGAACTCAAGAGATTTAGATGGCAAAGAATGATCCAAAGTTGTTTTTCCATTTTAAATATTTCCATGTTTTTATTCATTGCTCTCATCTGAGCTTGATTCTACTTACATATTCTTCGCAACAGTGTTATCATCTTAGCAATATATGAATTGTTCTATCTGATTTATTCATCAAATACAAAATTTCTTCTTGTGAGAAAATTCTTTTATATAGCTGGAAAAACTTTTGGTTAAAAGGTAAGCCAGTATTCTATGCAAAATAATAAAATGTATCAAATGTTTTATTATTAAAAAAATAATAAAATATTTAAACCACACCATACTAACTCTCTCTGATAAACCCAGATTTTGTTTTTGCGTGGGTATGAGTTAAAGTTGCAGATATCTGTGTATATGATAAAAATGTCATACCCCTCTTAAAATGTGTAAAAGAGAAAATGAATTGCAAAAAAGAGCAAGAGAAAGAAAAAAAGGACTCATCCATGACAACCTCAAGGAAATATGTTTTTCATTATATAACAATACATTTCGTGTTTATTTATGTTTCTTTTCAAATTGCTGAAACAGAAAAACAAACTCATTTGGCTAGAAACTACATTTATAGGTTAAATTACTCAAATAACGACCAACCCGCTATATCGTGAGGGTAATGAAATACCGAGTACTACAAGCCACTTTATTGAGTATAATTATTATATTTTTTTCTATTTTACAATTGTCTAACATTAATGCAAAAATTTATATCTCAGCAAGTAGAAATATATTGATAATTACTTTTTTAAGAATAAAAATAAGACATACTTTCGAAGTATTTGAAAAAAACACTTGATTTACCAGTTGAAATCAATGGTTGGACTACACGCACACCTTCCTTTGATAAAAAGTGATACTTAACACTTTCTGCAAACAGGCCCAATCATTGGATTTAGGATTTTCTTACATACGACTATTCCATATGCAAAAACGTATAAGATTATCTAACCTGCACGATCTTGCGGGTTGGGTCTTAAAGGGAAAAGCATAATGCTACTTTCACACACATTTTATTTAAATAAATGTATTTACCTTTTACAGTAAGACTTGTCGGTACCCCTTATACCGACAATGTTTAATTCAGCCAATTTAGGATCCTGTTTCTCAGAAACTGTTAAATATAAAAACTTCAAATTTTGTCTATATGAATTAGGCTTTTCTACTTAAATAATGGTAAAATATTTAAAATGTATTGTTTATTTTTCAAAAAAAAATCATCGTAAAAGTATCGCTGTGAAAGTTTTGAAAATTGTCATTTTTTTACGATAACTGAATTTCAGCAAAATATTTTTGGAAAATCTCCAAGAAAGTAGCTCTATTATATATAGTTACTTATTATTTATGTGCAATAAAAATTGCAAGTACTTCCATTTCGAATTTTCTGTGAAAAAAGGTTTTGAAAACAATCATTTTGAGAAAATTGCACTTTTAGTGTAAGAAGGCATTTCAACACAAAAATAATGAAATGCAACATTTATTTGCCCTTTTTTTAAAACATTAGTATTTTCTTAATTTTGTAAGCCTAAAATAAGAAACAAAAAAGCCTTAGAGTGTTCAGAAAATACATATATAGTATTTTTCAGTTTTAGTTCAACGAGATTATTTTTAACATTTTGCATCAATTTTTACTAATTATGCACCAATCTGTGCCGAATTTTTAGCTTCAATACATTTCAAATATCAAATTTGACCCAATAACATCATAATTATAATGTAAACAGGTATCAATATCTAAAAGTAATGATTTGGAAGTATGCGATTTTATAAAATTGCGAAAAGTTATTTTATGGATTTGTATGTTCACATTCAAACACAACAAAAAACAAAATTCAAAACTTTCTCTAAACTGTACAAGAGATTTGTAAAAAATTGAAAAATAAAACCGTTTTGGTGTTTTTAAACATGAAATTTGTGTATTTTTAAGCATGTAACAAGCTTTTCACAATGACAAAAAGCATTACACATCTGAGTTATAAAATGTTATCATTTATTGTAATACCTTTGAATATTAAAGCTTAAAAACTTGTCTGAACAATAAATAAACATTAATATTTGCAACATATTGAAATATTTATAATATATTGTTTAGTTTTCTCAAAAACATGTAACATAAAAATATCACTATGGATTTTTAAGAAGTTGACATTTTTTGTCACGAGATATATGGATTTCAGTCAAATATTTTGGGAAAATCCCAAAAAACTCACATGAATATGTATAGTTAGATATAGATATCAGTAACATGAGGAAAAAAATTTATATGCAAACATAATTTTTTTTTCTAAGAAAAAGATGCACTTCGTTTTAAAAACATCATTTTGGAGAAAATTCAATTTTTAATATAAAGTGTGACTTCATCAGAAAATAATGAATTACAACATGTATTTGTCGCATTTTATTAAGCATTAACATCTTTGGAATTTATTTTGCATAAAATAGTAAAATGAAAAAGTTTTAAATTGCACAGAATATAATTTTTCATTTTTTTAACGAGATAATTTCTAGTATTGCATAAATTTTCTCAATTATGTATCAATTTTGGACGAATTAGTAGCTTTCATGCCTTACAGATATTAAATTTGAATATAAATTATCATAAATATAATGTGAAAATGTATCAATATGGTTCTGGTTTGAATTTGAGGTGGCATTTAAAAATACCTGAAAATACGACATTTTAAAAGTTTTCCCTGGGTTTTCGTAAAGTTATCATTATGTTTTGTTGTTGCTGACAGTTTCTAAGTTTTAAACTTCAAAATTACTTTAAACTGGGCAAATGATTTCTAAAACAGCCAAAATAAAACTGTTTTTTTGTAAACATGACATTCATATTTTTTTATGTATGTAACAAGCTTCTCGCAAAGACAACAAGCATCACATTTGATGTGTCATCTCATACCTTTTTCTCGGAAACTATTACACATAAATATTCAAATTGTTATTGAGTATCAATTAGACAATTATATTAATACTGAAGAGAGAGTGAAATGTTTTTAAATATATTAATTAGTTCTTACAAAGACAAACTGTTAGTTCACCGCGCATTAATATTATGAATTTATTGAAAATTGTTATTTTTTGTTATATCTACTTTCTATTTGGATGTTTTAAGAACAATTCAAAAAAGTCATTTCGGTACACACAATTTCATTTAAAAAACATAGAGTACATGCATAAAGTACAACTACAAATTTTTAAAAATATAAATATTAGAGAACATAATTTTTATAAAAAATTATCTTATTAAAAAAAAAAAATTGTATCCTGTAATTTTGTTATGCAAGGTAACGAAGGATAAGAACCTTGGTTCTTCAATTTCTATTGATTTAATGAATGATTTGAAATGTGTTTTACTATTGTTTAGATGAAAAGCAGGTGTTTTACGTCTGAAATATTTTAACAAGTATTGCCTGTTCAGTATCAAAATTGGTTACAATAAGTACACTCTAATTACTGCCATATCCCTCATTTTTAAGCTACTGAAATAATTTTATAACTATCATTTTTTCAAAAATCACGTTTTCAATCCTCACATATAAGTTATTAAATATTTATAAGTATAAAAATTTCGAAAGGATAAATAATACACAACAAAAAAAATTCACACAAGTACTAAATTTCAAATTAAAAGCAAATATTTTGATCATATTTACAAACTTGGCTCCCAAAGTACCTAAACAAACAACAGCTAAACTTGCAGTTAAGCTTCATTTAATCTACAGTTAATTGTGTATGATTAAATGAAATTTTGTGGAAGCTTTACAATTTCTCAGATTTAAAAAGTCAATATTCACACTTAATCTGCCAAAGTGAGCTTGGCCTGTGGCAGCTGATTATTTCTTAAAAGTCATTTTCAAATACTTCTAATTCATATAATGGCATTTATGTTATATCATTGGAAAGGTAATGATTTGATAAATTTTAGAAATATCAAAAATTCAAAATTGATTTTCAAAAGGTTTTTACCCAACTGACTGTTCTTAAGTTATGTTAAACGGTATGCAAAGTAAAAATAAAAATTATATTTATAACTGTATTTGTGTGGTGCATATATTGTTATTTCTTAAATCATTATGTCCATTGGAAATTATATTTAAATATATACATATATATATATTTATTTGTTAGTAACAAACAAGTGAAACATTTCAAAGAAAAAAGCACTTCATTTACCCTAAAGTCTGGCGTATATTATGCCCTTTTGACACAAAGAATAAGATCGAAATTTACGGGTGCACATTATATGCCGGGGGTATAAATAAGATACGTTTAAAAATAAATAAATAAAGTGTGTGTGGTCATGACCATACGATAGAAGTGATAACTTCAAATTTTGTAATGTTATTTCAGGGTTTAGTTAAGTGAATAAAAAACAAGGAGATGTTAGTATTGTCCTATAGAATTATTTATTCATACGTCTGTACTCATAAAGTAATATTTTTGTGTGAAATATACACTCATATTTGGGAATTAATTGTGTATTCTAAGAAGGAAAAATTGATTTATGGTAGCAGAAATAGGTTATAAATCCTTTAGATTCAAATTTTTATTTAAATATCTATTAAAAAACTCCGCCAAGCGTTGTTCCTTACTTCCTCGTGCTTCATTTGGATCATTTGACAAAATTAAATTGAATTTTGATTTAAAAAAAATCAACTAAAGGATTTGATTTGTCTTTTTAAAACTCTGCTTTAATATTCCCACTTATAATCATAGGGAATTTGTTGAGAAGACCCGATCCGGCTGTGTGAATTTTGGTTGTAATTTAACCATATTTAATTATATCCATGAATCAATTTAAGCAAAGGAATAGTATGACTGGTAGTTGATTGGGAAGAGAGGAATCTAGGTCAAAAACTTTAAAAAGGGTTTTAATCAGAACATTTTTGTATCGCCTAATCTCTGGCTTATATTAGCTCTTTTTTGTCATTGTTCTGGAGTTTTGTACAAATATATCCGGTGCTGTTTCAAGGACGGTCTTCTTAAATATATTTTATTTTATGTATTTAAATTATTTAATGTAACTTTTTCTTAATACCTGTATTCCTAATTTTGCTATTTCAAATTTTCATTGTTTTAATTTTCTTTTTAGACTCAATGTGTATTTAAGTAATGTGATTGATACAACTATTTGATCATTGCTATTCCGATTCGCTTATCGATCTATTTTTATTCATAAGATTACTGCAATAGTCCCAATGATAATAATAATATTTACTTAGTTCTATAAAAAATTGTCCTTTATTCTACATTTTGTTTAATTTTATAGTGTAGAATTTTATTTTCTCTCTAAACCTATTTTTAAAATTTTGCGTTTCATTTTAATGCTTCTCAACTAGAATTAAAAATAATCCGCATTCATTTCCCGATAACAGGGCTATCCAACCTGCGGCCCTGGGGCCGCATGTAGCCAGCTTTGAATAATTTTGCGGCCCGTGAGTTTCTTTACAACTTTACAAAATCTGACTATTTTGTAAAATATTTTTTGTTTAAAAAGTGTTTTATTTATTTATTTTTATTTGTAAAAAATAAACCCCATGACTGTTATTTTTATCACGCTTCTTCTGTTACTGCGAATCCTTTTTTTTTCCTAAATTGAAATTTATCCAACATAAATCGTGCTGAAATGTAACGCATGAAAATCTGCATCATCAATTACGATACGTAAATTCACATGCATTTAGATTGACTTGCAAAAACTAAATGAAAAAGTTGAGAAACAGATATCTCACTAATTAAATAAATTAAACAATATTTGACCATTGCATTATCATTATTTTTCTATCTACGTTTGTATACATGAAAAACAATGAAAACAATAATAATATATCAGTCTTAAATTTTATGTCTAATAAAGTTTGTAATGGATCCAAATCTTATATAAAGATATATATTTTTATATGCGGTCCACGGGATTGTAAATATTTTTCGAAGTAGCCCGTGAGGTCATATGGGTTAACTACTCCTGCCCTAGAAAGAGGAGAGGGGAAGTTCCATTTAGATCAAAGTTAGGAACTCTCCTTTTACTTTTATTGGTGGGGATAAAAACTACCGGCTTCAGAATGGCAGGGGGAACGTCCCTCCTTTCATTTTTAGGAATGAGTTTGTCCGACTGAAGAAGAAAAGAGTCGAATCTGAGTCACATTTCCGAGCGTGACGTTCATTCAAGTTAACTCTCAGGCAAATAGTGCCAATAGAAGTTATCACTCCAAAAAATAAAAATATGATAGTAGAAAAAAAATCAGACTTATCTCTCTCTACATATATTGAATTACTGTTTATTTAAAAGAAGTGTTTCTTTTCATGAACTGAAAGGGTTGCGGTTCTAGAAATACACCAGTTTAATTTCTAAATGTTTGAATTATACTTCAAATATATCACTTTAAAACACAAGAGCATTGCGCACTTACATTTCAGGTTCCTTCTGAAATAAGAGGGTGCGCATTATACGGCGAATATACCAAAAATTTCAAAATTGCAGCTTGAAAGTATAGGAGCGCGTTATATTCCAGATTTTACGGTATATATAACGAGATAGGGATAGAGAGGTTAGGTATGCGAAGACTTAGATATGTACGTTTGTCGGGCTTTCATGAATGCAGAAATGTTCACAATTCCCTCCGGAGTTTCTAAAAGCACAAGAAAAAAACTAGGAAGATTACCACAAAATAAATCATTTGAAAGAATACAACAACAATGAGTTTTATTTGCATACTTTACAGCTAGGAAACCGTCTTTACGCCGCAAGCATCAAAGCCATAGTGCATCCTGCAACACTCTACTCAACACAGTGGCGTAGCATAGGGGGTGTAGAATGGGCCATTGCCCCGTTTGGCATACGAAAAGGGGCAGCGCCAAGCACCACGATATGTAAATTAAAAAAATGCTTCAAACCCCAAATCACGCCCGTGCGATCAAGCTGACGGAACCGTGTAATAACTTTAATACACGCACAGACGCTGGAAGTTTATTAGTCGGTGTACAATCACATTCATTTTTACGTTTCTGAAGCTTCTGGCAACCCGTACTGTGTGAAGTCAATGATTCTCAAAATTATTTGCAAATAAAGGGACTAAATATCCATCAATGTGCTCAAAAAATACCGCAGCAGACGCAAATTGAAAGGAATTCGTGGATGGCGCTTTAATATATGGTAAAAGTTTACGTGAAGAGCTTGAAATTTCTTTTGAACCCCAAAGACGAATCAGGATGAAGCATATATTTGGCGACGGCAGTAGAGATATCCAACTGTCGTACGAAGATCAGTTGAAGCGAGCAATGTTTTCTTCAATAGACAGAGTAACTGCTGAAATTTGAGAAAAAATCCAACAGTTGCAGAATCTAGCGCAAAAATATGCTTTTTTAAGGCCTGCTGTGATATTGAGACTAGACGAACTTAATTTAGATCAAGCTCTTCAAATTTCCAATTTGACTGCATACGTTTACAACAGGAGTTGACAACATTTTAACTGTGGTGTGCCAATCCAATATACCAATATGATTCCGCGTGCCACACAGTAGTGCCCTTTTGAAACAATTCGATACCTGCGAGAATGCATTTTGTGTTTATGAACAGAGATCAACAATGTAGATATACAGCTTTAGCATGCATTAATTATTTATGCATCATTAAAAATATTGCTGAACTTAAAAATAAACAGCGTAAAATATAACTATTTCTTCAACAAAAGTAAGAAAAATTAAAATTGTACATATAAACCATGCTTATTAAAATAAGAAATAAACAACATAAAATATACGTATTATCCAATTCAATATAGTTAAATAAATACGATAAATGCAAATTTTAATCCGAACCTAAATCTCTTGTTCTGCCCTATATTAATATCGCAAAATCAGAGGTATAATGTGTGACTTTCAATTTGTCGTGATTCTCTAAGCCTTCAGTTGTCAAACAATTTCTTTGCGGACTCAAAATACTTTTCGTATGAGGAAAGTGTTGTTCCCTTAGATATGTAGACACCAAACTGGAAAGCAGAGTGCATGAAATTTTCTCTCTTTAAACAATTAAATATCTGCAGAAATGGAATTCAATAATTTACAAAAAAGCTGTGAATTTATCTTTATATACATTTCAGATTTTTTCGTAGTTCCATAATTGTCCATAATTCTAGAGATATTTGTCAAATAAGTCCGTTATAAATTTATGAACTTAAAACTACTTAAAAAATTAAACCTTGGTAAGTAGTGCAGAGTGTCACTGAAAATTGCACTGTGTGCCACAGGGTGCGGATCCCTGGTCTACAAGCTTCCGTAGCTGCAACAGACCCGGACTAGTGAAACCGAACTCATTGGATCCGGCCTTATGGGTTTATTAAACTATATAATTAATACCAATCTTGAAGATGGCTTACCAAATATTATTATAGTAATGCCAGTTGAGAGAAAGGCTTCTCTAAGATAAAATTATTTAAAACATTTCTCAGATCGGCTAAGTCCACGTTAAGCCTAACAAATTTGCTATTCAGGCAACTTAACATGACATACATATTGATACTAACAATTGTACAAAAATATTTTGTTATGAAAAAAACACGAAAAGTACATTTTTAATAAATATAAACGATCCAATTATTTTTAATAATTTTCTTGATTAATAATTTAAACTAGAGAGACGACAAATCTCTGTTCGGCCCTAGTTCTAACCTAACACTATGCCACTGACTCAACATGGCACTATAAATTTTACTGACATCACATATTATCCATTCAAGCAGTTCTACTACATCACACGGCAAATGGGAGCTAAAGTTGACCTTATGTAAAATACCAAGTATTCAGGTAAGACGGATAACACGTAAAATGTTATATATATATATATATATATATATATATATATATATATATATATATATATATATATATATATATATATATATATATATATTTTACGTGTATATATATATATATATATATATATATATATATAACATTTTATATAATATATATATATATATATATATATATATATATATATAGCATTTTGAGTCCCCAGAAGGAACAACGTCAGCCTAGTAGTTATATTCATTAACTCATGGTTGCATGGTTGGCGTGTTATGAGTTCTAACTTAGTGCCACTGAAGATCCATCATGTACAGGGGTTAATACACAACAAATCTTTGGAGGCTCAAATGTCTTCCTATCGATAGAATAAGGAATTTAATGTTACACTTTACCTATTGTCTTCATCACTTGACCACGATTCAAAATTCCATGGTCCATCTTTAATATCCCTCGTGTTGCTTTATAGTGCTACAAGAACAAAATATTCACTCACTCGTAACCCCCAGGTAAATATACATAACCCTACATATAAAAAACTGACTTCTCTATTTTTAGTAATCTTTTTTTTTTAATTTTGGACACAATTCCTTTGTTTGAAATGCCGAATTTGTGCGATATTTGTGCTGAAATTAAGTGACATATTAAAATATGTGTTAACATAAAGATAAATCACACTTACAAACATTACCTAATACAAAAAAATAGCACTTTATAATTCAACTATTTAAATAGTTTGAAATAATGTGTTTTCAACTTATTTTTTAGTAATTAGGTAAGAAGGCATTTGTCACAAATGGAACTATTTTATAGCTTATTGATGATTGATAAGTGTTTTTTTTTCTCTTTTGTTTCCTACAATACATCTTCATTAATCAAGTCTGTTGTTTAGCAGGAAGGAACAAAGGATTTATATTTAGGGATGCAAAGGAAATGTGCTTTAAGATGTGCCCTTTTCACGGAGTTCTTAGCTTAATTACTATCCGATAAATGCTTGATTTTTTTGGTACCAGGGAAATAACCATAAAGTCATTTCTTCTAAAAAATATATATATTTAGTCAAATACTTTGCATTATTATCTTTCGATTGATGTATCACTTTCGTAAGCCTGGAAATTAGAAGTTGGATAAACCGTCAATTGAAAAATGTAAACAAGAAAAAGAAGCAATAAAAAAAGCTGAGAAGGATGTTTTTATTTTTCAAAAGACCTTATTTAAAAAAAAATAGAAACCATAACACTATACAAAAAGACGTTATATTTGTAGCAGGTAATTTCTGAGACATTACAATAAAATAATTTATTTTTCGTGAAATGTGTGTATTTATTTTTTTAATTAAGTCGAATTAAATCTACGAACAACTGAAAAATTGAAAGAAAAATATTTGGAGATTTTTTAATACAATTGGTCAACTAAAGAATTGCGGTTAATTGATATTGTTTTAAAAATTCATTTTTTACACATATTTTATAGATATTACTTTGTTGAGAGATACGTTTGCCACGTATGAGTATTTTAATCGCCAATATAAATTAAAATCTTAGTTTATATGTAAACGGTGTGCAAATAACTTTACAGCCCAATTTAATTGCTCTTATTCCTTCAAAATAGAGACACATTTGCTGATTCTCCCCCTCATTTTTACTTTATAAAAATAACTTTAAATATAGTATTTAAATTGAAATGCATAGTTGATAAAATATAAAGTAACAAAATTATAATAAATGCAGAATACAAATAATAAAAAAAATCAGTTAGTCATATATTATATTAATTTCAAATGGTATATCTAGTGAAATAGAATGTTCTCCTAAAAAAAGGAATTTTGCTTTTTTAAAGACCAATTCGGAAAATTAACGACAAAGTTTTATTTCCTTTATACTTCCAAGAAACCATATTTAATTTAGATAAAAAAATAAATAAATCAATCAAAATTAAATATTTGAGTGATAAAATTTTAAATCAAACGATAAAATCGAAAGAGATACTTAAAAAGGAGGAATAGAAATTGATTTTTTAAGTATGAAGAACCTGGCTTATTAAATTTATTACTTTGTAGATAAGTGTAGAGGATATTCTTACGGATATTATAAAATGAAAGTCAAGAACTCATAGCTATGATGTCAATTAGGAAGAAAATAATCTTTAGCTGTAATGGCAAAACGGAAGAAAAAATTTTTTATCGCAATGGTAAAAAAAATGGTTGTGTGTAAATTATTTATCTTTGTGATGGCAATATGAAAATACAAATCAGAATGATATAATGACAAAGCTGAAATAAGAAATCAAAAATCTTGTAATTTTTAAATATATATATATGTGTGGGAGTCCGAATAAATCTTCGAATAAAAATCAGACTCTTCAGAAGGCGGGATTTTAGATTGGCGAGGTGGCTTGTCTAGGGGTAAGTATTTTTAAGGGTGAGTGATGAATTAAATGAATCTAAGTCATTAAAACACAAATACTTCTTTTAAGTAAAAGAGAGAATTTATTTAAAGTTAAAGGAAAATATTTACAAAAAAAGATAATTACAAATAGAAAGAAATGCAGGAATTAAGTTAATTAAAAGTTGAGTAATACCTTTAGAAGACGGGGAAATGAACTTTTCTCATTATTGGACGTTACGACTGGCGGTGCCGCGTTGGGCGCGGAAATGCGGTAGACGCGATGTGTTGATCAAGCAGTAGTTAGTTGGTCTCTGCCGAAAAATTATTCAAGCCGGAGCTACGAAAGCTCACTCAGGTGGCGCTGCTTCGGAATGCAGTAATAAATCAAATTGAGATTTATGGTCCTCTGAAAAGGATATCACTCAACCTTTTACAAATGTTTCAAAGGGAAAATCCTACAGAATCACACCCTCTCCCCTGACAGAGCTGGTCTCTCAGCTCTTACAAAATGTTGAGAGCTTAAGTACTTTAAATACAAACTATTTTTAGTTACAACTATAAATTTGATGATTATTGGAATATGAATGTAATAAAGACAAATAATAAGATTCTTAAAGATAATAAAATAAAATATTACAGATGAAAAGATGTATACCTAATGTTCACAATTCCGGACCTAAAATAAAGCATATAAAAACAAAATATTCCATGTTGTGATCTACAATTAACTAAAATTAACTACAATTATCTACAATTAACAATTATCAATAGAAAGATAATGAATAATACGAAAATATAATAAATATTACAAGCGAATATAAAATGATTAATGGAAACGAGTGTTACCATAGAACATCTATTAATTTCTCAAGAGAGATATGAGAACAATTAAAAATAATAACTAATATAAAAATTCAATTAAGCATAAAAAGTTTCATCAAATCAGCAGAGGTGGTGGTTGAGTTCGGTCCATCGTGCTGACCAACCTTTTCCACTTCATACCTATCCTTGAATTAACTTTTGTTACTTTGTAAGGACCTAAGAACTTTGGTCTTAGTTTCAGTCCAGCTCCAAATTGGGTTCTTTGGATGGCAACTAAATCACCTTCTTTGTATAACGAAGCTTTCTTTCTTCTTCTGTTATACGTCTTTCTATTTTCAGACTGCAGGGTTTCGATGTTCTTTTTTGCATCGTTTCTTAAAAATTCGCGTTGTTCTAGTAATTCTTTCGCCATTTCTTCTAGAAGTAATTCTTTGATTAGGATGTCATCCTTGTTACGCATTTTGATTCCCACTAATAGTTCGAATGGTGTCCATTTTGTACTGCGACTTATAGTACTATTTAGTATTCTCTGTAATATGTCGACGTATTTGTACCATTTCGTTGAGTCGTCTAATGATAATTTGGTGAGAACTGGAATCAAAGTTCGATGAATTCGTTCAACTTGTCCGTTTCCTCGAGGAACACCTGTTGCTATTTGTAGATGTTGAATGTTCTCTTCATCACAGTAGTCGTTGAATAATTTTGAAGTGAACGCTGAACGTCTTTTAGAGATAATTCTGATGGGATTACCAAAGGTCTTCTGCTGTTGTTTTAATTTTTAAAGGGGCACTTTCAGCAGATACAGTTTTGACGGGATATAGCCAAGTAAATTTGGTAAATGCGTCTACTACGGTGAAAATGTGTTGATAGCTTTTGTTTGTGGAGGGTAAAGGACCAATGAAGTCAACATGGTACGTACTTAAAGGAATGCTTTCCTTAGAAATAGGATTCAAAAACCCTTCCTTTTTGCCAGTTTTCTTATTAGCTAAGATACATGGAACATAATTAACTATTACTTTTTTAACGGCGTTGGATAAATTTAGGATAAAAAATTCCTGTTTCACAATTTCTTCTGTTTTTCCTACTGAGAAATGACCATTTTCGTGAATCAATTTAATTAGTTCAGCTTGCATTGCTTTAGGTGTTACAACTAATTCTCGACCATTTAAGTACTTGTAGAGTATACCATTTCGCTCAAAAAATTCTTCTGATTCTTGCTTCTCTAGAAGTGATTTCAATGTTTGGATGTTGTCATCTTCCTCTTGTGCGTTTTTAAGCTTTGAAGTTAATGTATCATTGCATACCATCATTACGGGATATCGGCTAAGAGCATCGACGTGCTTCATACGACTTCCAGCTCTGTGCTCTATTTCATAATCAAATTCTTCTAATTGAAGCGCCCATCTGGCTATGCGAGTAATTAGTCCCTTTTTTGCATAGTCTTCTGAAATGCTGAAAAGTCAGTTACTATTTTAAAGGGTTGTCCTAAAAGATAAACACGAAACTTCTTTAATGCGTTGATAATTGCTAGTACCTCTAATTCGTAGCTGTCATACTTTTCTTCTGCTGTATTTGTTTTTTTTTCGACATGTAGTAAACGGGATGTAACTTTCCATCTTCTGCTTCTTGTAACAAAATTGCGCCGTACCCTTGTTTACAGGCGTCTGTATGCAGTTCTGTTTTTCTTCCATACTTGTAGAGGTGCAAGATTGGGCCTTCCGACATGATTTTCTTCAATTTTTCAAATGCTTCTTTTGTTGAATCCCGAAAACAAAGAGGTTTTCTTTTCTTGTTTTAAATCGCTAAGTGGTTTAGCTATCTTTGAATAATCCTTGATGTACTTGCGGAAATATCCAGTTAAACCAAGAAAACTTTGTACTTGTTTTATTGTTGTCGGTTCTGGAAATTTTCGGACAGCTAGTGTCTTCGTGGGAGATGGTTTAATAGTTCCGCTTTCTACAATGTGACCTAGAAATTCAATTTTCTTTTTTAAGAATTGGCACTTCTTGAACTTAATTTCTAATCCGTATTTCTTTGCGACTTCAAAAAATAATTTTAAGTTTTTCGAGACCTTCCTGTTCGTTTTTCGCTGGAATGACGAGATCATCTAAATAACTGATTACAATTCCTTTCCGAGTAAGATCTCTAAATATACTTGATACGTATCGTTGGAAAACTCCTGGATTTGTGCTTAGTCCGATAGGAACTTTGTTGAATTCCAATTGTCCATCTGGGACGATAAAGGATGTATACTTTCTGCAATCTTCGTCAACATCGACGTGAAAGAAACCATTGCGTAAATCTAATGTAGAATATACCTTTGCTTCTTGCAAAGTGTCTAAAGCATCTTTGATGATAGGTAACGGAAATTTATCTTTCACAAGCTTCTGATTCAATTTTCTGTAGTCAATGCACATTCTCGAAGATCCATCTTTCTTTTTTTTACCATTACGATTGGACTTGCATATTCCGCAGAACCTCGGACGTATAATGCCTTCGTTGAGCCATTCTTCTATCTGTTTGTTTACTTCTTGTCTTTCTGTGAAAGCAAGTCGACGAGGAGGTTGACAGACTGGTTCTTCGTCTTTTAAAATAATTCTCACTGTGACGTCAGTAGATGCTGTTTTTCTGGCTTGTAGTCTTGAATTAACTTTTCAAGTTCCTTCTTGATTTGACGATTTTCAACATGACGTAGGTCTAGTTCTTCTTGAAGATTTTCAGCAGATATTTGCATAAGCTGTGCATGATTCTCATATTTGTTGAATTTAACTCCTTCTTTAGTAAAACTTATCGATGCTTGTTCCAAAAGATCTGATCCAATAACTGCTTCGAATTTTAATTTATCAGTCGGTACAACATGCCAAGTTAACCAGTAATTTCCATCATCTATTTTGAACTCATGTTCAAAGGAACCGATAGTTGTCACTTGTGCTTCACCAATACCCTGTGAGAAGCATCTTGTTCTTCGATAATTTCGTTGATCCATTATTCTTCTGCTTGTGTTTTCTCGAAGCAAACTTACGGTACTACCACTGTCTATCAGCGCCGTGATTTTTACCTTTCCAAAAAATATTTCTTTAGTACGTAAAACTTCCTTAACGATGAGTGTGCAAGTTTCTTTTGGAGGTTCTTTGAATTTCTGTGATTTTGAATAGTTTGTTTGAGCATGCTTGGAAGCATTGTGATTTGAGTGTTTCTCGTAATTTTTGTTGTAATACCCTTTCTGCACGCTGTCTTGATATATTTGAACAGATTCGTACTTGGTGACAGAAGCTTCGTAATGTTTGTTGTAATTCGTTGACGCTGGAAACTTCTTATCTTTCTTGTTATACTCGAATTTTCCTGGTGATTCATATCTGCGATTCTTTTCTGTGAATCTGAATTCTTGTTTCTTCACATTTGGACCACTCGATTTTTGTTTCAGAGTCCTTTTAAAGTCTTCGAATTCTTCTAGTTTTTCTGCTAATTGAACAGGGGAGTTCATATTTGCCCATTCATCAAGATAATATTCTTTAAATTCAAAAGGAGTTTTTCGTTTGAGTTGATCTGTTATGATTAGATCTGATAACTTGTTGAAAGTATCTATCTTCAATCCATCTATCCATCCGTTGAAGTAAGTGTTTAACTCATGGTAAAAATCAATCCATGTTCTTTCAGATGCTTTTTGGTGAGTGACAAATAGTTGTCGAAACTTTTCTGGAGTTAGTTTAAAGCCTTTCAGCAGTAAATCTTTAACGTGTTCGTAAGAGTTAGCTTTATCGTCAGGCTCTCTCGCTATGATGTGAGATACTTCCGTCGGTAACAAGCCTAAAAATGAGAAACCCAGTTTTCTTGATCAATATTCAATCTCTGCGCTTGACATTCAAATAATTTTAGATAAAGACTGATGTCTTCTTTCAAATCAAAACGATGTATAAACTTTGAAACTTCTTTGACGATAAATTTAGTATCACTTTCTTTGGATGTATCAGCGCCTAACTTGGATTGTGTTTGATTCTTAACTTTTCCAACTCAAACTCATCTTTGCGTTTTTGCTCATCTAACCTCAATTGTTCGAAGCGTAATTTTTCTTCTCGTTCTTCAATGCGTAATTTTTCTTTTTGCTCTTTAATGCGTAAATTTTCTTCTCTGGCTTTGCGATCCTCAACAATCGTTGAATGTATGTTTTTGGTCAGTTGTTCGTCATAATCTTCACTACTAATAATTAGATCTTTAAGTGTGGCGATGGTCATTGATTTATCGAATTTTAAATTTAATTCCGTGGCTAAGACAAATAAATCTTCGCGTCGACCTTTGCCAAGATACGCCATTTTTAAAATTTAAATATAAGTTTAGATAGTAACCAAAGGAATAAACAAAAGTGTTACGCGTTCAAACAAAAACAATGATGTTGCTATAGGCAATTCTCGTTTGCATTTACAAAAATGCTCAAGTTAAAATGATATTGCATCAAAATACACTAAATATACATTGACATATTCAAATTCTATTCATTTAGAAATATTTTAAACCAGTAACGTGTAAAGACAACAATGCGAGCTAAAATACGTAATGTTTAATTTAAAGTAGTCAAATCATTAATTTCAACTAAAAACAAAACCTTTTTTTTAAACCATTTAATATATCAGTTATTTCATTTCGTTATAACAAATGCAAAAAAAAAGAATTTGAAAAAGAAAAAAATAAATATAAATCTTGTTTAGAAACAGTGATTAAATTAATTGCGATATGAAAAAGTTAAGGAATATAAAGTTCTTTGCTGAAAAAAAGCAAACAATTAGAAGTTATTCAATTAAGAAAATCTCGTATGTATTTTTTATTACACTAATAAAAATAAAATCTTTTTAGGATCTCATCAGCAAATTTAAAGGATAAACACATGTTTCAGCATAATAATTCTGTCAAAAATGAACTCAAAATACTTATATATTAAACGATAAAATACACAACATTAAAATAAGATTATACACACGATCCTTCATCAATTCTAAAAACATAGCATATTTCTCTCAAAAATATATTTCTGGAATACTGTAAAAAATAATTAATTACTAAACATCTGCAAGAGAAATGTTAAACTATATGAGTCATCGAAATTACGATCGCTTCGAAACGGTAATGTTTAGGAATGGAAAACATTAATTTCTTAGTTCAAGGTCAATGACGCAACCCAAAATGAAAGCTTTCGCACATACATGAAATGCAATTCCTTATTAAATGAGATAGCAATTCCTTATTAAATGAGATAGCGATTCCTTATTAAATGAGATACAAACTTGAATATTGCGTACGACTTTCTTAATATTTTAAAAAAGATATACTTGTAGAAAATTTTAATTGATACGATTTCTATACACATAGAAAAATAGTATTTCAGAAAAACACACATGATATTTAAAAAATATAAATTATTCCATGAAATCGACTACAACAATTTTTTCATAATCAAATTAACGGTGACTCACGTATTCTTTAGATTTTTTTTTCCTTTTGAAGAACAATATAAAAAGTACCTGATACAGTTGACGACGTGTGATTAATTACTTGAAAACAAACTTCAAAGGCTCCCTGGATGTGTTCACTGGACTTGAGAAACTCTTGTAGTTGTTGTACACGGCTGAAAATAACTTGAAGCACCTAAATGTTAGTATGTTATGAGAGGCAATCCGCATTTTCGATTCAGTCCGTTTATAAATTAGGCGTGCAGCCAAAAATGTTTTTTTTTTTTTTTTTTTAAAGAAGAAGAGAGAAGGTTATCAACTTATTATTTAGAGAAGATTTTTCGAAATCAAATCCCAGGCGATCCCCCCAATTATTTCTGTGGGAGTCCGAATAAATCTTCGAATAAAAAATCAGACTCTTCAGAAGGCGGGATTTTAGATTGGCGAGGTGGCTTGTCTAGGGGTAAGTATTTTTAAGGGTGAGTAATGAATTAAATGAATCTAAGTCATTAAAACACGAATACTTCTTTAAGTAAAAGAGAGAATTTATTTAAAGTTAAAGGAAAATATTTACCAAAAAAAAAAAAGATAATTACAAATAGAAAGAAATGCAGGAATTAAGTTAATTAAAAGTTGAGTAATACCTTTAGAAGACGGGGAAATGAACTTTTCTCATTATTGGACGTTAGACTGGCGGTGCCGCGTTGGGCGCGGAAATGCGGTAGACGCGATGTGTTGATCAAGCAGTAGTTAGTTGGCTTCTGCCGAAAAATTATTCGCCGGAGCTACGAAAGCTCACTAGGTGGCGCTGCTTCGGAATGCAGTAATAAATCAAATTGAGATTTATGGTCCTCTGAAAAGGATATCACTCAACCTTTTACAAATGTTTCAAAGGGAAAATCCTACATATATATATATATATATATATATATATAGTTTAATTAATGGTAAAACTGAGAAAGCTACATGTTCTATGCCATGTATTTAGGTACAGCTGCAGAAGATGGCTAAAGAATTCAAATACCTAAATAGAATGGTTAGAAGTACATTATTTTAAAAGTTACTTTTCCAGAAATAGTATCAGGAGCCTGAATTAGTTTTATTAGGATTTTTTATCTCTAATTTTTGTGAAAAGAAATCATTTTAAATTTAAATATTTATTTGCAATAAGGAGTTTGTTTAAGACTTGTAACTGTAAAGAGATAAAATTTTTAAGGAATAAGTTACAACGCATAATTAAAAACAGTTTGGGTTTAACTTAAAAGTAGTTTAACATTTATTGGCTAATGAAATTTTGTTTTAATTTAATATTTTTTTTCTCTTTTTTTAAAATTTTTTTAAAGTAAATATGATAACATCAAAATTTAAGTATATGGTATTAATATAGATGTTACTTTTTGATAGTTTTATTTATACAATTTCTATTAACACTTTTTATCATTCTTGGTTTATTATATATGATGTGGTAATACAAGCTTTATTTTCTTTCATTGTTAAAGAATTAAAATTAAATTTATCGATAATTGCGAGCTATTCTCTATTTGGTTCTATTATATCTTATGTAATATTGTTAAGTATTTATATTTCAACTAAAAATCTGACTAAAAATAGTATTTTTTTACCAAAGAATGAATATTATTATGATTTACTTTTACCAAACGATTCCTAAGCAAAGAGGTTTTATTTGCATTTAATGCAAAGAAGAACCGTTGAAAAATAGAAAATGATGAAAATACTCATTCAATATAAAGTGTAAGCAAGAGAAAACTTTTCGTATGTTTTTTTTTTTTTTTTTTTTTATAACTTACACAAAGTATATTTTGCTTTAAATCTGTCGTTTATGTACATTGCAACTTGAGTTTTTCAGACATTCCGATTTTTTCTGCATTATATTTATGGAAACATTAATTTGATATAAACAAGTGTTAGTTTTCAAATGTTGCTTATTAATTTTTTAAGGGAACCAAACTATAAGGAAAAAGAACGTTGGAACTTATGAAAACAGTAATGTAGTATTATCAACAATTTTTTTTGTTTTTTAAAACACCGACATATTTGTAATTTATCCTTGAGTATAAAATGTTTGTTTTCATTATTAGATAAGGGCTGAAGTTCTCTAAGGGTGAAAATAAAAACATTATGTGTGTGCTGTACTTTTTTTAATTTATGGATTGCAACGCTATCTTTACTCATTTTTAAGATGAAAATCAGAATATGTGAATGAAAATAAGACATATTCATTAGAAAAATACCTATAAACAATTTTTTATGGAATATTTTAAAAATATTTTCTATTATACGAAAGACCACCATTTCTTAATAACGCAGGCTGATTGCTTATATTATTGGTTGAATCACTTGTGCTTGTAGCCGACGTCATTACTTTTGAATCCTGATATAGATCATGCGTACCAAGTAAGATATGTCATGAACATGGTCTGAGTCTCGTAAAATGCCTCAAAACTTGAATTCTCATATATACATAGTGTGAAACTTGAGAGTCGGCTGCTAGCCAATTCAGATATCTTATTTGTCACTTGACTTTGATTCTCAAAAACTTACTCATCAATGTCCTCAGGTAGCATTCAAATATGTAATTTTTATAAATAATCATCATTGATTGACTAGAACACCATGCAATATTGCATACAAGAAATTAAAATATAATTTTTAAGTACGTACCATTTACTGATACGAGACTTCATTTACAACAGTTGCTCTCCAGGCCCCTCAAATCATGGTAATAAAATAAAAATTATAAGAATCATATATTCACACACATGAAATGTATCGTTCTACTATTTACTATTTAATAGAAAATAATTGTTCATTCTTAACAATTTGTGTGTGCGGGAAAAATTACAGTAAAAATGATGAAAAAGGACTCGTGTTACATTCATGAAGTGAGTTCATGTTCTTTTCAAATATATGTGTCTTTTTTTGAGAAAGTCGCGACTTCTTTATGATATTTTTAAACAAATATTATTGAAAAGGCCTTTAATATTTCTGTAACTTAAATATAGTTCGTTTAGAAGCTTATATAAGGACAATAGAAGCATTAAAAACTTCTTAAAGTAAGTGTGAATACATTCTGGGAATTTTTAACCGAATTCTAGTGTTGTGTTCTGTATTTAAAAGATTATTTTTCTACAATAATTTTTATTGCTTCTAAAGAATTGTCTTGTTCTATGAGAAATAGCCTAAAATTTTCGAACGCCGATCTATTTAACACAGTGTTTCTCAAACTGTGGGGCGTGCCTCCTGGGAGGGCACGATAATCTTAAGAGGGGGGCGCGAGCATATCGAAAATGAAAGATTTAAAAAATAATTAGTTTACTGGAATTAATTAAAACAAAATACTTTCAGACATAATAAAAAATCCACTTTTACTCTGATATAATTTATAAGCGCGCGCGCGATATTAAGTCATCAAAAATAAAAACCTTTTCAATACCTCATTAGCTATCTTTGATCCTTTAACCAAATAAAAAAACTTTCATTTGATTTGCTGTAATCCCATGGAGAGAGATTTTTTTTACTACCATTTTTTTTTAAACTAAGATACTACTCTTTCAAAGAAAAAAGAGATCCCAGACCCAGAATCGAAAAAATTTAGGAACATAAAAAAATCATCACTGTCATTATTTTTGAAATACTGCACATTATAGCTGTAATCTGTTTGACCTTCTAAGTTATTGGTACAGTTAGTTATGACCCCTCTCTTATGTGTTTCTCTGTTGCGCTTTTTTCGATGCAAAAGATTTTTATGATGTTTGGAAAACCACGAAGAGCAAGCACTATGAATGATTACTTGGTCAAGACATATTTTTATAAGTATTCTCAACATATAAAGCATAAAGAAAAACGTTTCACATAATTTTTAGCAGTAACATACATATTATAATAATGAATATACTTAAAACCCGAAGTGGTCGCTAAAGACACACATATTTCGAAATCGTTAGTTCTGGCAAAACTGTTTATTTGTTACCAAAGAAAATTGAAAAGTCCTTGAAAGTAGGTAAGTAAACTTTCTCTTAATTAATTAGTGCTGCACAGAATATTTTATAACTAATTAATTATTACTAAATTAAGAACAAGTTTAATAAGTATTAACGACTTCCATGAGCTTGTCTTGGAAAGCAAAGTTTTTATAAGGAATGCTTATGATTAGAAATTGACCCTCTGAGTTATTTTACTATATTTAGCAGATATCTATATACTGTCTTCTAAGCTGCCACCGCATTTTGCAATATGTTCAATTTAAAAATTAGAGAAAGGAAAAATAACATAATAATTATCTTATTATTTTATGTATTTATTTATTATTTTTTTGCTTAAAAGTAGTATACAGAATTTAATACTTATGTTACTAATTTGTATGGTTTATAATTAAGATCGTATATTGTAGCTCTAGCGTCAAAGTGCATTATTAATGCATTCAGTACATTATTAATGTATAAGGAGTGCGCAATAAAAATTGTGATAGAAAATGGGGGCGCCAGTATTGAAAGTTTGAGAAGCACTGATTTAAAAGTTTGGTCCTAATATGTTTCAAACCAGCATGTTTCATTTGATAAAACAAATTTTATCAAATAACCGTTTTTACACTGCATAATAAATTATCTAACTTTATAATTGTCCACAATATATCCAAGGAATGGTGAACCTTTAAAGAACAACACATCATTTTTTTTCTAAAGAAGTGTTGAATTAGGTATAGAAGAGCCGTCAAAAAAAAATTTGTTTTGTGGTTATTGGAAAAATAATAAAACTAAATTCTAACAACCCAAAACTCATCTTTTTCCAAAGAATATACATTTTTCTATATAGTGGTAAATGTTTTAGTTCAAATTAAAGTAATTAATTAGTTTAATTCAAATAAAAGTAACAGTGGTGTGACTTCTGATGTCGCAGATTAGATGATAAATACATACAGGAACATTCAAAATAGCGACCCAAGAAAGAAGCTAAGTACAATCGCAAAACTTTGCAAATAAGTAGAGCGTAATGTGACATGCAAATGATCCAAGTTTTGTGCCAATACGCACGTTCATACACGCCGAGGTGGCGCTAAAATCAGGAAGAGGGTGTTATATAAGCCAGCGCAAATTCGAAGATTCATAAACGTGACGATTATCTGCCGATTGTAGGAAGACTATGGTAAGCGAAACATGCCAGTTTAATGTGCTAGAAGACTTTGCTCACAGTTAAGCGAGTTTGAGAGAGGACTGATCATCGGGGTTAAAACTGCAGTCTGGTCGACGTGCCGTGTTGCTAGCCAGGTGGATAGTTCGGAGTGTGCCGTTAGAAATTAATGGGAGCAGTGGACACGAGAAGGTACCCACGCGCGGAAAACCGCGTCTGGAGCGACCAGGAAGATCACGAGGAGAGAGGATCGAAGGATTGTGAGGCAAGCACTTGTGGACCCCACAGTGACTCGTTCAAAGATACGAGCAGACGTAGGCGAATCAATTGTTCCACAAACAATTTCCAGACACCTTGCAGAAGCAAATCTTAAATCCAAGTGCCCTTTCCGTGCACTCCCTTTAACACCGGAAAATCGGCAACTGCGTCTACAAAGGTGCCAAGCGAGATCAATGTGGAATGTCACGGATTGGCAAAAGGTTGTGTTTAGAAATGAATCCCGGTTTGTTTTGGGGACAGATGATAACCGTGTACGTGTGTGGAGGTTCCCTGGTGAGCAGTATAATTCCCCACACACTGTTCTACGTAACACTGCCCGCACAGCTGGTGTAATGGTCTGGGGGGCCATAGCCTATGATAGCCGGTCCAATTTAATTTTGATGCATGGAATCTTAACGTGCCAATGATACGTTGATGATATCCATCGTTCCCATGTATGATCTTTTTAAATGGTCTCTCAGAAGCAATTTTCCTGCAAGAAAATGCTCGTCCGATTACAGCAAGAGTTGCTCAAGACTTCCTACGTAATTTTAAGATTCTTCCATGGACGGCCCGCTCCCCCGATTCGTCCCCTGTAGAGCACGTGTGGGATCAGCTAAAACTGCAGATACCATCGTGTCACTCTGTACATGATTTAGAGTTGTCTGTTCAAGATTTTTGGGCCCATCTGCCTCAGGACAACATACGGTGTCTTATCAGTTCAATGCCGGATCGTGTGGCGGCATGTATTGCAGCTGGAGGTGGTCCAACTTGCTCTTGAATTTGCCCAGAATTTGTGTCGTTGAACACCTTTATTCGTTTAATTGTCTTTTTTTAGATCAAGTGTATCTGTCATCTGTGTCATTTATGTGTATTAAATTTCATTTCAATCCGATGCTTTCTTCTTGCGTCTCTATTTTCAATGTTCCTGAGTGTAGCTTATGTTAAGGATTGTAAGATATGACTTTTAGCAGAATGCTTGCTGAATTTGATTCATCTGTTAAACGAGTTTAATACGAGTTTTAGATGTTGTTCATCTCTGAAAACAATGACTCACAGGCATAGGTAGAGGAATATATGGTTAATATAGCATAAACCAGCTTCTTTAAACAGTTAAATGTGTGTGTCTGGAATCAAATTCCATGAATCCAAAATTTTGTTGCTGGCAATTGCTGCGTGGTGTGACTGATCATTCACGCGTGTTCTTAATATTTCATAGTAAACTGTAATTTTGAACGGAAATGCAAACCATTTTAATCGGTGGAATGCCGAAAATTTTATGTCGTTTGCCATCAATGGCACCCGTGCCATTGGTTCACCATCCATGATATACCCAATCCTAATAATTTAAAAGCACCGCACTTAATGATTTAAGAAATGACGAAAAATTTACTTATTGTAAAGCAATATTGTGTTTCGAAAAATTAAATATAATTCTATAAAGAAGTGGGAGCAGACTACTATAAGGGTAGCTTAAGATAAGCTCAATAAAAATTATAACTTTATATGAAATCAAAGGAAATCCTGCTGGGGGTTGTATCACAAGTCTCAAACTTTTTGGTGGTAGCTCTGTGTTTTTCTAGAAAGATTGTGGTTATTTTTAGGTAAGTGTAGCCCAGCTCTCTTTACTTCATCGTCCAAATTGAAACGTAATACTGTCTCAAGTGATCTTAAGTCCTAGAAGTTACATATGGATATATAGGAATGTTATGATGTGTGTTTCCTAACACTTTCCAAAGGCTTTTTTAAGTTGACTTAATTTCATAAAAACATTGTATTAAATATCTGGTTGAAAAAGCTTTGTCAAAAAATCAAATTTATCAAGTTTGCTTTTTTTCTGTTGATGTCACCCATCGGTGAATTGATATTCTTTTTCTATATTTGTAACAGTTGTGGTTAGTGATATCAGAAAACAGTGTAGTAGCGACCATTTTTTGGGTGGAATTAATTTTTTATTATCTTTCATATCTTGCAAGCGAAAAATATTCGAAGAAAATATATCGTTTGAAGACGATTGGGAGATTGACTGTTTTGTAGTGAAATACAATAATGGATCAGTAATTGTTTGATTGGACACGAAAGTGCTGCATTTAAAAAAAACACACCAATAAACGGGAATCATTTAATGACAATTTTCCTCAAATATCTGTTTAAAGAGGCAATACATAGGCTTTTTTGAATAATCTTTGCAAACAAAGTGTTTTGTCAGTGGTAATGTCACAGTGGTAAAAAGATGTGATATGAAGTTTGTTATATAATTGGTAATCATATGAAACCATTTACTAATGCAGAAATTGTGAAGGAGTGTTTCTTGAATACTGCCAATTTAGTGGTAGTGAGAAAAATAAACAATATAAGAATTAATAATAAAAAAAGCAAAACAGGAGTTATAATACTTTGATCAATTTTCTACATTTCCAACGTTATCTTGGTCTTAAAACATTTCTCCCCCTTCCCCCATTTATCCTCATGTTGTAGCTTGCGTGAAACCGCTGACAAATGTATGCGGCCCATCAGAAAAAAAAAAAAAAGCTGAGTACCCCATATCTAAACAGTGAGATCCACATACTGTCACTGTCCGTCAATAGATATCTCGATTAAACTCAGCTCCTGCAATCAAAAACTATAATACCACATGTTATTCCGTTATGGTTGCCTCCTTATATAGTATGGCTTTGTTTTCGTATATTTTCCTTGACCAGTAAAAGGTTGTTTTTTTATATTTACTCAAAACATAGTACGCGGCTTTTTCATATTTTAAACATAGTATACGGTGTATACTCCCTACCGTCCTTCGTGTTCATGTTTGATGGCTCTGCTATAGCTTTACTCATTCTGACGCAATTGCAGTCGTCAAATTTTCTTTTGGGAGATCACTATATTTAATATGCATTTTTTTAATATTGCCAAATTAAAAAAGTGTTATAAACTTATAAGACTTTTGTTACATTTATGCATCAAATAATAATATATCGCGGCAGTTGAGTATGTAGGTTATATATGCTATTCTAAATGTATCCCGTCTAAATAACATATGTATTTAAAACCGAAATATGTGGCATTTCTCTTTAAATGAAATTGTATATTAAAATTATTAAAACGGAAATATGTGGCATTTATCTTAAGGGCAATTAAATATTATAACAGCAAGACACAATTTATATATTAAAAAAACCCGATTATTTTGTATATCAAAAGTAACTCGGCAATCGATTAAATTGTGTTGAGACATTTATATCCTACTCTACTCTCCTTTTGCCCAGCGAGTAAACTTCCAAAATGAAGAAAAAATTAAAATCCTCGAACTTTTTAAAATTATCTCCCAATGGTATTTTAGTGGTATAGAAAGAATAGAAATTAAACAAACAGACGAAGAAGAAAAAAACTGGACCCTTGAAACGAAAATATATGATGCGACGCCATTTTAACTTCTTTAATTTCTAAATTGTGAACCCAGTTTCCTAATTTCAAATCACATCATGACCATAGTTAAAATAAGCAAGAATCTATAAATTAACAGTAAAATAAACAAGAATGAATAATTTAATAGAACGAACTTTAAACGTTTAAGATAAATTTATTTTAAGCACACGTAGAAAGGATTTTTACTTCTACAACAAGAGATCAAAATTAATTAAACTTAGCTTGAGAGGGAGAGAGTCCATGGGGGAGTGAAATGCTTGACGCCCGGTCCGGATGGAATTTCGGCGTCTTTTGTTTGAAGGTTCTTCTGCAACTCTAGGAGAGGCTGTCTCATTGAAATTCGGGTGCGTTCCCTTTTTATTCCGCACCTCATCCCCAAAAATCATGGAGCTGGACTATTTGTCTTGTCCAGTATAATTTATCCGATTGGTCTTGAGGCCGGCATAGTGTTACACCACCTCAAAATTTATAGGTTTATTGAACTTTTTAACGCAGCAACTTTTTGACACACCCCACCAAAAGGAATTTCACCACATCCGGTCAAGGGGAGACTCGTATAAAAATTCAAAGCCGTTTCAGGGGTGATTTCTAAAACAGGAACAAATCTAGCCTCCCATCATATATGAGATTTTCAAAAGTGTTAAAAATTCTTTACAGGCGGAAAATTAAGTTTCCATTTCTAACCGAAGATATCTCTAAACTTTTCAGTTGCAGAAAAATATTCAAATAAAGCATTTTCGCTCATGAATGGAAATATTTATTTTTCAAGATTATATCTATCAGTAAAATAGATATACTGTCGGAAAATGTGCAATGGAGCAAAAGTTTTTTTACTTCACTATGCTTAAAAACGCGTCGAAGCCAACAACGGCAAGCAATTTTACAAATTAAGATACATCTTTTGCAGATATATATATATATATATATATATATATATATATATATATATATATATATATATATATCTGCAAAAGACGTATCTTATGTATTATATATATATAATATATATGTATATGTGTATGTACACTCAGGAACATTGAAAATAGTAACCGAAGAAGAAAGCATCGGATTGAAATGAAATTTAATACACATAATGACACAGACGAGAAATTCACTTGATCTCAAAAACAACACAATTAAACGAATAAAGGGTGTGCAACGACGCAAATACTGGGCAACTTCAATTGCGAGTTGGACCATCTCCAGCTGCAATACATGCCGCCACACGGTCCGGCATTGAGTTGATTAGACATCTTATGTTGCCCCGAGGCAGATGGGCCCACAAATCTTGAACATCCAAATCTAAATCATGTACAGAATGACACGATGGCACCTGCCGTTTTAGCTAATACCGCACATGCTCTACAGGAGTCAAATCGGGGGAGCGGGCTGGCCATGGAAGAAGCTTAAAATGACGTAGGAAGTCTTAAGACACTCTTGCTGTATGCGGAAGAGCATTATCTTGCTGGAAAATTGCACCTTTGAGATCATTTACGAAAGGTCCTACATGGGATCGAAGAATATCATCAACGTAGAGTTGGCCCGTTAAGGTTTCACGCATCACAATTAAAGTGGACCGGCTATCATAGGCTATGACCTCCAGATACATGCACCAGCTGTGCGGGCAGTGTTACGTAGAACAGTGTGGGTAGAATTATACTGCTCACCAGGGAACCTCCACAAACGTACACGGTTATCATCTGTCCCCAAATCAAACCGGGATTCATTTCTAAACACAACCTTTTGCCAATCTGTGACATTCCACATTGATCTGGCTTGGCACCTTTGTAGACGCAGTTGCCGATTTTCCGGTGTGAAAGGGAGTGCACGGAAAGGGCGCTTGGATTTAAGATTTGCTTCTGCAAGGTGTCTGGAAATTGTTTGTGGAACAATTGATTCGCCTACGTCTGCTCGTATCGTTGAACGAGTCACTGTGAGGTCCACAAGTGCTTGCCTCACGATCCTTCGATCCTCTCTCCTCGTGATCTTCATGGTCGCTCCAGACGCGGTTTTCCGCGCGTGGGTACCTTCTCGTGTCCACTGCTCCCATTAATTTCTAACGGCACGCTCCGAACGATCCACCTGGCTAGCAACACGGAACGTCGACCAGACTGCAGTTTTCATCCCGATGATCAGGCCTCTCTCAAACTCCTTTAACTGTGAGCAAAGTCTTCTAGCACATTAAACTGGCATGTTTCGCTTACCAAAGTCTTCCTACTATCGGCAGATAATCGTCACGTTTATGAATCTTCGAATTTGCGCTGGCTTATATAACACCCTCTTCCTGATTTTAGCGCCACCTCGGCGTGTATGAGCATGCGTATTGGCACAAAACTTGGATCCTTTGCATATCACATTACGATGTACTTAGTTGCAAAGTTTTGCGATTGTACTTAGCTTCCTTCTTGGGTCGCTATTTTCAATGTTCCTGAGTGTATATATATATATATATATATATATATATATATATATATATATATATATATATATATATATATATATATATATATACACTTATATCTAAGAATAGGTCAATGTAGAATATTCTTCTAAAAAAACACAATTATCTAGATCCAATGGGGAAAAATAATAAAACAAAATTATTATTAATTTTTTTATAAAAATACAGTAACATTTAATCAATTTGGGGGAGAGGGGATATTGTATCTGTGGCAAATGTAGATCTTAGTATGAAAAAGAAAAAAAATGAAAAGGTAAAAAATAACGAGAAGATGGCGTACCACTTGTCCACTTAATGGTATAGATCAGTTGTGTACATTTATTGTTTTGTCTTTTTTTCTTCTGTAATTATTGTTTCCTCTTAAAATAGTGTAAACAGTTTATATCCGGATATTTAGTACTTTAATATTACTGTTTGTTCTATTTATATTATGTTAAAAATTTTGATAGTCGCGAGACAACACCATTTATTACATTAATACACCGTTTTAAAGGAAAACTGGTAATGCAGCTAATTTGGCAACTTCCTTTAATAAATGCATCACCCCACCAACGGGAGGATATCTGAGCCTCGAAAAATTAAGAATGCTTTGTTACTCTTTGCAGGGTAGGCAGACACGCCTACCACGAGTCTGTTATCTTGACCACTAAGCTACCGCGACAACTAAAACACGTGCGATTTTATTGCAGTGTTAGAAATGATGAAATAATTTTACCTGGATCTGAAATACATTTTTGTTTCCTTTGCAAACTTGTATCCACGGCATAATAAATAAATACATTAGCTCGGAAATAAATCCTTCATAAGTTCTATTTTTGTACTGTAAGTTAGTATATAATTGCATGATTTTTTACGGTAAGATAACCGAGAATAAAATCTCTATCTCTCTGTATAAACTACTGTTTATAAAAAAAATCAAGATCATAATGGAATCATTAGAATTAAAGGGAATTCGATAATGCAAACGACTTGTATTAGTACAAATAAGTGACTAAATTTTCAAAGGAAAAAAAAACAATACTAATTGTTCAAAATCAGCCACCACACGCTTTAAGAAAAACTGCTATACGACATGGTATGACATTCAACATATTCAAATGTCTGTTTGTGGAAGAGAATTTCATATTGATTGTAGGCGCAGCAAAATTTCGTCTTTTGGAGCTACAGTACGTGGATGAAGGTCAAGACACCGATCACCTAAACCGCACACGGGATCAATAGGCGATATACCCGGCAAATAAGCTGACCAACGAAACAGTTGCATGTGTTGGATTGAACAGAATTCTCTAACAGTCTTTGCAATATGTGGGTGTGCATTATTTTGCTGAAAGTTAGCTCCAGGCATGCCTTGAAGGAAGGGAACGACTTCGAGCTGTCGCTCTTCATGGACGTACCTCTTGCTATTTTGATTACCCTCTATTCGTAGCAAATCGGATCGTCCATGATACGAAATTGCTCTCAAAACCATAACTTTGGGTGTTAGGTCAATATGTTCTTCGATAACGCTCTCTGAAAGGCAGCGTTCACCGACATAGCGTCTAACACGAATGCGGCAATCATGGTTCTGAAATTGAAGCATGATTCATCTGAAAAGACAACTTGGTGCCAAACAGCTTGTCAGGCTCTGTGTTCATGGGCCAATTGCAGACTCAGTCTTTGATTGTTTGGTGTGAGGGAGATCCTGCATTAAGGCACCCCCTTGCACGAAACCCACGGTGCAGCAGACATCGAATAATTGACGAAGTGGACATTACTACACCTGTAGCAGTAAACCAACGTGCTGCCAACTGCCTGGAGGAGCTATACGGTCATTCACTGCCATGCGGAGCACTCATTGATTGTTTCACGCTTACGTCACCTTCCGTCGTCCACTGTCAGTTTCTTGAGTTGGTCGGTACTCTTAGGTCAACTGCTTCCAAACTCACATTACTTTTGGAATTGATCCACTGCAAACGAGTTCCTATTGCGTGATAGGAAAATCCTCTTTCTCGAAGTCCGATAATGCTCTCCGTTCGAACTCCGTAAGTTGTTGGCACTTCTCTTTTTTTCATTTTGGAGGCATAATTAGGTCTCAATAAACGCTTGCTACTAACAAATAATCATTAACTCTTTTTAACGTCCCTCTACATGCCTTTACGCTTTCACCATCATTTCAGAGGGCGCTGCGCACGCTACGAATGCGCGGTGGATCTGGAACTTTACTATTTTACGTAACATTCTATAATTGACATTTGCTGCAAAGTTTATTTAAGGTATCTGACTACTTGCGACAACTTTTGTTTTGAAAAAATGAAGATATGGGAATTTTTTGTGATTTTTAGGTTTATTTAGTATATTTTAAGGAAAAATCGTAAAATTGAAATTCGAAAAAAAGTTTATTATTATTAAAATGGGAAAAAACTGGTGAAAATGTACAAAAAATTACATAAACGGGGCCCGCTCTCTACAAAAATGTTTTGAACAAATTTTCAATTTTTCAGTTTTAATGTGTTACTTCGTTATTCATGTTTGAAATGACCTTCAGAATAATAGATATTTAAATTTTTACAAAACCTACAGCACTCTATCTTAGTGACTATATGAAATTGCTTAAAAAAAAACAGTGATTATATTCACATAAATGACTGTAAATTTTGAAATAAAACAGTGATTGATAAATCTGAAGATCAAAACACTTCTACTGTTATACGAAACATTTACAAAAAATTTCAGCAAATTATAGTCAAAACTTTTTGAGCAATCGCTGTCCTCGTTTGAGTTTTTCGAAAAAACCACATTTCGAGTAAAACGCATTTTAAAGTTTGGCATCTTGTGTAAAGTTATGTCATCTTGTTTTATTAGAACACTTGTAGTTTTTGTTCTAGTGAAAAGACGTTAAAAAGCTTGGTATTTTTATCAAGCTAATAAGATGATCTATAAAATAAAATCATAAAAAAAAATTGTCAATTTTTGAAAAAAATCATGATTTTAGGGTAGTCGGATACCTTAATTCTGACAATTACTTCATGGTGTTGCACTTTTTATAAACAAATGTATATATTTAATATTATCCACTATAGATATATGAATAATGAGAATACTGTAGCTGAATCATAAGAAAACAGAAGGAATGTACAGATATTAGAATTTAGAAACATATGAGTTACAGTCATGAAAACTAACATTTTACTTTATACATATATATATATATATATATATATATATATATATATATATATATATATATATATATATATATATATATATAATATATATATATATATATATGCGATATATATGCATATAATTATACTACATGTCAGTTTTCACAATTTATAACACAAGCGGATTCATTTTTGTTATTTTCTCGTAACAAATTTGAACTAGAAAAATTTTATATAAAAAAGCCTTGTTATCTTTTCTATACCGTAATAACGAGAATATCGAAATATTTCTTTTGAGGCTGATTTGAATTTTTACTCTTTAGCTTTTTATACTAAATTTTTTAACAACTGAACTTTTCTATTATTTGTATATATGACTGAAAAAAATTTACACCTTACTGCTTCTTTTTCCAAGTGTGCTTGATGATTAAAACTATTAATACATTTATTAGACTTCATTATAATCCTTTAGAAATAAAACTTATTTTATACATTCACTGTGTTACTTCTTTCCAGAAAATGCTCCAGTTTTTTTTTTTCTTTTGAAGGTATCTAACTTAAAATAATTAAAGAAAATGTATAAAGGCAAATAATGTCTTAAAGTTATTGAAACATAAGTATTTTTTAAAGAGAATTATTTATATTTTTTAAACTTATTTTTAGATATTGTTTTTATACGTTGATTCTACACTGAAATTTTTTTATTCTCGTTATTTAAATTAAATTTTTCTATTTTGCTTCGATTCCTACTTAAGTCACAGTTTTGATAACGGAATATATTTATTAATTTCATTTACATTCAATATACCTTATTTACAATTTATCATAAAAAATTAATTAATTTGATCTTGTGAATAATTTAATTGTATTTCCTACATTTACTGTAATTTTAATATATATTTTATATATATATATATATATATATATATATATATATATATATATATATATATATATATATATTTCTATACTTTTGTTCTTCGTGTTCAGCTTTTATATTTTTATTACGATATTTCTTGTTATGTTCATTATCTATTATTTCTTGTTTTTGATATGTAATACACATTTCTTTCATTATATATATATACAGAGAGAGAGAGATAATTAAACATTAAATCACCCCTTAAACATGTTAACTTAATCAATATATATATATATATATATATATATATATATATATATATATAAATGTTTCTTCTTTTTCAACCTGGAGATATTTATTACCGAAGTCGGAAATATCTAACCATGTTTGAACTACTAAGAATTGACGATATATTTTTGCTGATTGGTTGCAATCACCTCTCTCGTCGTGTCTTCCGCAACGTTGATTGGTCTTCAGTTGCTAACGATGGCAAATTATCTGGGGAAAAAAGAAAAATGGTGTCTTTCCTTCGGAGTCATGTGAACTTGACATAATAAGACATATCAGTTTCCTAATGAGTAATATCATTTGGAATTGGCTGAACTTCACTCATTTCGACTTGCAATATGATATGTTAATTTTGTTTTGCTCTCAAAATTTGATTGGTTATTTTTGGAACCAATCAATTTTGATAAACATGAAAACAAAATTTGTTGCCATAAAGTTATATTTTTTTAGAAAATAATTCTAAAAAAAAAAAAAAATCGTTGAATTTTGATTTCTCACAATAAACGTATAAAAGTATTTCCATTTAAAAAACGTGAAAATACAATTCTTATAAGTCTTTCTTTCTATATTTCACTGTGATATATAAGCAAATATTGAAAATAAATAAGAATAAATCAGAAAAGTTTTAAAAAAGAATAACATATATGTATAAGTATTATTGCTATTAATATTTATATTTATACCTCTCACATGTTTTTTTTTAAATATGTACCTTTTCTTTTATACCCCATGTTTTGGTTCTTTTTTTTCCTTTCTTCGGCGAGTTTTAGTATGGTTCTGCAAGGGATGTATAGTCGGGGGATATAGGGATGTATATATATAATGTATTTTTATATTTAGTTCCTTATTGTTTGGTATGATTTTATTTTCCGGTATAAAAATTTTTTTTGAGTATATTATCTGCTAGCTATAATACGAATCTATTATTATGAAGGAATAGGAGGAAACACACACACGAGCTCTTATTCTGCATGTCAAATAGATTTGAACAAGCTAATCTTCAGTTATAAGTACGGAAATTAATTTTTATCAATTAATATTTTTAAAGTGTCATTACTGCGTTTGCTGTTAGAGTTTCGTTTATTTTAGAGCATTTTCATTTTTGTATTCCTATTTCTTAAATATTCATACTATGTGTAATATGCGTTTCCAAGTGATGTAATGTATTGGTTTGTTTTTGTTGAAATATGATTAAGTATGTATATATATATATATATATATATATATATATATATATATATATATATATATATATATATAAAGAGAGAAAAAACCCGCCATGACTCTCTTTTAAAACTGGGGCAAATGTAAGGATAATTAAATTAGATTAAATTTTAAATTCCATATCTAGCACTTAACTCATTTTTTCCATTTCATTTTCAAGTATCAAACTAATCACCCATTTATTTCTTCCGAAGATATGGTCTAGCCAATAAACATGTCTAATTCCAGATCGTTAGATTTAATAGCCTTATATGTAAGCAATAACTTTCAAGTACACTCATAAAATCAGATATACTTCTCACATCTGGCTTAAGTGGTAAAACACTCAGATTTTACTTTGGCGTTATTTTTCTCTTTGACACTCTGCGTCAGAACTTGTATAGATTTCATCAAATAAAGATCCTTTTTTTAAAAATTAAGAACGATTCTGGCTCGAAACATGACATATATATATATATATATATATATATATATATATATATATATATATATATATATATATATATATATATATATATATATATATATATATATATATATATATATATATATATATATATATGTATATATATATATATGTATTTACAAACCAAATACTACGTTCTACCGTGATTATCTCAAGCTCCTTAAAACTAACTTCAACTCTAATATGGTGGAATTCTTGGATTTAGACTTGCATCTTATTAACAATAATGCAGTCAGTAACATTTTTGACATAAGAGATTTGTTTAAGTTCCATGCAATTAAAATTCCTGTAAGGAATAGTAACTTGCATATATCAATTTACAAAAATATTTTGAATTTTTTTATTTAGAAATGATAACTTAACTACCCACAAAATAGATAAATACAATAATATAAAAAAATGTTCAATGTTGTTTAGATCATGAATACCGTTTTAATTTCTTAAGAACTTATATTCATCACACATACATTAACCGTCTTGCTACTTCGAATTCCAAAACCACCACACAACAATAGGATTTCAAAGTCAGCATGTTAGTGGTCTTGCTGTGGAGATTATATCATAACACTCATATCACAGTTTATATTATTTCCACACTCATCTTGAACATCTTACACATTGTTGACAACCAACCAAATTAGAGCCTAGCAAATTTACATTTTTGACAATCAACCAATTCAAATTATACCATATTTGATTGTCGTCTTTTTTGATATCTGTCTTTGCTGGCTGGTTTTAAAGTTAGCTCAAAAGATGTGTTTATGTATATTCGAATTTTTTAACTTGTCGAATAATTGATTTTCATTGATGTCAAGACACTTGATTCTCTTCGTAAAGGCTTTGTGAGTAAAGAAATTTTGTTAAATTATTTTTTGAAAGATAATTTTCTTATGTAATTGCTTTAGGATTTTTCTACTTTTCTTACGTAATTATTTTGCGATTTTTCTGCATTAAGAGTTTGGGAGAGTTTGTTACATAATAGTAGTGAGTGGGTTTATCATACTCTCTGAGTTTTCCATACTCTGAATTTTTGTTTATTTTATTTTATTTGGTTTTTCCTACCAAGTTGCAAAGGGGGAAGGTTGGCGCCTTCAAACTAGTTTAACCCCACTTATTCGGTCCTAAGTCCGAAATTGCTTTCTGACTCGCTAGGTTCTTCATTTTTATAGTTTCTTTTTTATTTCTCTATAATTTTGTTCTTCATGTTCAGCTTTTATATTTTTATAACGCTTTTTCTTGTTATGTTCATTATCTATTATTTCTTGTTTTTGATATATAATACATATTTCTTTCATATATATATATATATATATATATATAATAATGTGTGTGTGCAAGCGTGCATTTGAATGTTTTTAAACGTCGAAATATATAACAATTAAACTATTTTTTAATATCATTTGGACATTAAATTCTTTCATTTGCCATATCATGTGGATAATGGAAGCATTTCACATTAAAAATGTTGATCTAAAAATCAACAAACTTATGCGTTCTACTTTCCAACTTCTTACATAATACTCGTAAAAGTAGTTGTTCATATGTTTCTTGCTTTGCTTGCCCGCCTACAAAATAATCAATTTTCATTCTAAGCCTGTGTCGTAGGGCTTTTATATTATATATATTTTTTAATAATATTGTGTTCAACACTGAAGCAAGAAGGAATATTTGCTGTATATGCAACATCCAAATCGTTTGATTAGATAAAAAATATCACCGTGTGTCAGCAAAGATCAATGGATATAATTTTATGTGGATACAATTCTTTTTTTAAATATTTAATGGATTTTTTAAGTAAACACAAAATGATTCAATTAAAAAAAATCATTGAAAAAATCAAAATTTTTTTTAGATTAAATTATTCTCTCAAAATTTGATGTCTCTATGTTTAAAAAACGCAGAGTTATTATAATTTTTACATTTGATTTTAATCACAGTACAATGGTAAATAAAATTTTTAAACTGACTTATATCGCAGAAAGATAAAATAACTAGTTTGTCTTCATCTAATATGCTAAGATTTTATTTTTCTATTGTGCTAAATCCTTCAATATTTCTTCCGACAATTGATAATAATACATACGGCAAAAAATTAGTATGAAATTTTTATCAAAAACAGTACTTGTTTTTTTATAAATAATTGAATTTAGAATTTATTCATTTCATAAGGAATTTTAAGCATTTATAAAAATAATTATTTTACGAATATCATCACTTTAGAACAAATCCCATACCAACCTATATTATGACAGTTTAAAATGCTGAGGTATATCAAATTTAATATGTGTACGCCAATTTTTGTAGGATTAGCATTTTAAAATTTTGGTTTTTTTCTTAAAAAATCAGATTGTTAGATGTTTATGGTATTTTTAGCGCAAAATCGGTTTTTTATAATACATACACATATCAAGTAACCAAAATACCTTGAAAATCATTAAATAAAAAATATATTTAAATCGTACCATTTCCCCTTAAAACCTCCTACTACAAGAAGGAGACTTTGCTCAATTGATTTGGTAAAATATATTTGAGAATAGGATATTGATGAACACGAAACATCATGATTTCACGCGCGCGCGCGCGTGCACACATACTTATCTTTGAACACCTCTTAACATAAAGTTTCGTATTCTATACGCGCAGACATTTTCTAGTTCCTGTGAACCAAATAAGCCTTATGTTTTGTTTCAAATTTCCTTGAATAAATTTGTTGACATTGGTATAGTTCTATAATTTTTTTTTGTGAAATCGAAACAAAACGTCTGATTTGGGGCAATTAAGAATTATTTTTGGAACTTACTAATGTGTGTTTGAAATTAATTCTATAGAACAATAAAGGTTTAATGAGAGCTATTGAACTAAACACTCTTCTATCTCGTAGACTCTAATATTTAATTCTCTAACGATAGAATATGATGATCTCCTTGGAAGTTCTAAGAATTTTCTTGAAATTAAGAAATAAATTTACATTCACTTATAGTAATTTTGAGTGCAACGTTTTCAGAAAAATGGCAAAAATATTTTAATGAATAACATCTTAAGTAGAATAAGATATCATATAACTTTTTCCCTTCGTTCCAGATGAAAACTAAAGCAGCATACTAGCAACGAAACTGCTTTGAATATTATGCCTGTGCAATTAGCAAAAGTTATTTTAAAAGAAAATAATTTCGTGGGAAAGGAAACGATGGTAGCGAGAGAGATTTATGAGAACGAGTAATGTATCTTAATTAAAGTTTTCAAAATTCCTGACATCAAGACATTATTTTTAATTATGTCTTAACATACCGAGAAAACTACTGAAAGTTTTAATGAATTATAGAGCTACTTTTTGAAAAAAAAGGACGCAGTTATTTAAATTTTTATAGAAGTAAGCACTGTGTTATGCAAGCGATACTTTATAAGTGCTATGTTAAAAGTAAGTTGAGTGTTGCAACTTATTTTTTACTAATATATTTTATGTATATACATTTATTTTAAATTACAAAAGTTCATAAATTTGCAGTATATTTTACTATATATTATTTGTATATATATATTGTTACACACAGGCGCTTTTTGTCTTACTTACATATTCAAACTACACTGCTGGACAATTGCTAAGGACGGATAACACTATCATCCATAGCAACCACAAAATTAAAGGAAGCAAAATGTGGAAAATTAGAATAAGTGCGGGATATTAGTAAGAAGAAGAAAGAGTATATGCAATTTTTTTTCCACGTCTGTTCATCACGTGATAGCGTTCATAAGAGCTTTAAAGTTTTTGACGCGTGTGGACAGTTGTTGTTTCAAGTCAAAGTTTTACAGGAAAGATTTAATAGACGAACTTAAAATTTTTGGCATGTCTTCCCGACATCACATAGATGATTTTATGCGTGGCTGAATTATGGGCAAGATCGAAGAAGGGCGGGAAATAACAGATGATACCAGGGAGTTCGACATCGCCCACAGCGTTGTTTCGCGGCTGTGGAATTCCTTTAAAACTACTGGAATGTTTATTAGACGGCACGGGGGAGGTCGTGTTAGAAGTGCGACACCTGCAGAAGACAGATATATCGTCCTATCAGCAAAAAGAAACAGGCGCACCACAGCTCAGCAGGTGGCAAATCAGTTTCTTGCTGCCTCAGGAAAGCAGATCTCCCGAAAAACTGTTACCAGACGTTTGAGGGGAGGAGGACTATACGCACGCTGACCTGTTCTGTGTGTCCCATTGACCAGACAGCACCGTACTGCCCGTTTGCAATGGTGTCATGAGCATCACAATTGGACTGAACAGGACTGGCCATGCGTACTATTCTCGGATGAGAGTAGGTTCAGTCTGTCATCGGATTGTAGACGCCAACTGATCTTGCGCGAGAGTGGTACTGCTTATCGTCCAGAAAATATCCAGGAAAAGGACCGATGATATCCGACATGCAGTATCATGGTGGGGCCGGCATCATGATCAATGGCCGCACTCGCCTACATGTGGTTGCGAATGGGACTATGACGGGCCAACGATACATTGATGAAGTTCTACTTCCTCATGTTCGTCTTTTCCGTGGTGCTGTCGGTGATAAATTTGTTTTTATGGGCGACAACGCAACATGTCATCGAACACTCGCTGTTCAGGATTGTCTAGACAGCGAGGGTATTCAACATCTGGTATGGCCAGCGCGTTCTCCAGATCTAAAACCCATTGAAAATATGTGGGATGCTTTGGGGAGGCAAGTTGCTGGTCGAAACTATCCTCCGACAAACAAGAACACCCTCATCCGTGCACTCACAGAGGAATGGGATAAATTGCCTCAACAGCTGCTGGATAATGTTGTGCAAAGTATGGTACGACGTGTGGAATGTTGCATCACACTCCACGGTGGACATATCCCGTACTGATACTTTTCTTTAAGGTGCCTGTTTACTTTTAGATGCATTGTTCCATTTCTCCGTACGCAGATCAAATGAACATTTTTTTTTCTTTCAGACGTTTCACAGCTTTTGTACTTTCCAGAACAATAAATATTCTTTATTCTAATGTCTGAACAGTGTGGCAACTATATTTTATCCTACTAGGCCTCATTTCTCGCTTAAGGCGACTTGGTACCCTAAAAATCACAAACCTATCGTTTTTTTATTTTCATTTAATCTTATTCTTTGCATTATTATCTTTCGATTGATATATCACTTGTGCATGTTGGAAAGTTAGAAGTTGAATAAAACTTCATTTGAAAACAAATTAGGCATTTCAGCCATACCCCCTTTTTAGAAAAAAAAGCTAAAAAATGCGTTATGATAAAAAAAATCTATTTTATAAATAGAAATAATAACTATAAAAAAGAATGTGTAGTATTAAAAGCAGAATATTTCCGAGGCAATACAATAAGATAATTTTTCTTCCTTGTGAAATGTGTGCATGTAAAATTTTTAAATTGAGGCATTTTATATTAATAATTTTATATAATTTCAGTTCTTATTCCTGATATATTTTTCATAAAAATGTGATACTTTAATATTATAAGAAGAAAAACAGCTAAAATTTCTGTCGTGACAGAAAAAAAAAATTTAAAGTTTTTCTTGAGTTTTCTTGTGCAATTAGTACTCTCTAAAAGTTGATCATTTATAAAAATGTGTGGGTTGAAAACATATGAAAATGCAATTATTTTAAATAAAAACGTATAACCAATATCTTAAAGTAGTATTTTAAGTTTAATTAAGCTTATAATGATATTTTTTTCAGAATTATAAACTTTAAAGTGGTTTTTCTCACTTTGGGTTTTTCGAAACCTTAGTGCATTCAAAATGCTACTCCTTCGACAATTATTTACCAATCACTTCAATTTTTTCCTGCGTGTTAAAAATAAAGCATGTAATAAAATTAGTGATCCGTTTTGCTATAAACTGAATATTTTTTAAAAAAATAAAAATGTAAGACATGTTGGCTTTTTCGTTGATTTTTAGCCTGTATATCAACATCTTATTTTTTTTCTCAAAAACGAATGAAGTTATTCTAAATTCGATCCCTAAAGTTGTTAAGAACATCCATAAGAACATTATAAAAAAATTTCAGGTCAAAAAATTAATTTTTACAAAAGGAGTAGGATTTTAAAATTTTCCCAATTTTTTCTTCAAAAAATTTAAATTTTTAAAATTGTGTGAATAATATATGAAAATTTTCATCTGGCAACATTTTCTTGAATAGAAACATTGTATAAAATGTTAAAATATAATTTTTAAATACGTAAATAAAGAAGTTTGCTCAAAGGGTGCCAAGTCCCCTTAATGTTATGCTACATAGCAATTTGTGATCCGTCCTTAGCAATTGTCCAGCAGTGTATTTATTTATACTATTTCTAAAATTTTTAAATGGTTCTAACAAAACGTTTTGCAAGATAAACGAGGAAGCGTTTCATTTAAAAGATAATTTTACTTAAAATCACAAGATTTATAGCTTTTACAGATTTAGTATAACATTTTATGGTAATTTTGAAACATTACTATTATGCTCCGAAAACACAAGATTTCAGACAACTTGAAGACATATGTAGGTGGTTATCAAAATAATGAAAGAAAAAAAACAACCTTTTTTTTTTTTTATAAAAGACCATTTCTTAGTGTAGTGAAGCACTGTCTTTGGCAAATAATACAGTTTGGGTTCTCCAAGGAATCGAATAATACAACTTCAGAATAGTGTCTAGAGAAATAGTGTAACATTGTTTATAGAGATTTTGTGAAAGTTCTGGGAGAGATGCCGGTCGAGGAATCTATTCCGTATTGAACGCACTAAAATTGACCATAACGGTTCAATTATATTGAGGTTGGGTGAATGTGTGTTTTAAGGTAGATGTTTAACTATATACCCGTGTTCACGAAATCATGATTGGACAAGAAATCCTCCATGGATAGGTGCATTATCATTTTGGAAAATTTCATCTCCTGCATTAAACAAAGTTTGCATCATAAAAAGGTCTAGAGATCAGCTAAAAGTCCTCTATACTTATCTTCAGTTAAACTTCCGACTGGGGGTTACGACTGATTCAAATCAAAAACCACATCACAACATCCCATATCATGACAGATCCATCACTTGCATGGGGATGGATGCAATCAGGATCTTACGCTTGTCCAGGTGTCTTCCAAACATACACCTGTGCTGTTGTGGGAAGAAGAGTGAAAGACGATTCATCAGACCATATTATGTTTCTACTTTTTAAACGACCAGGTTTTGTGAGTGTGAACTTCTGTAAACGACGTTTGGCATTAACATCTGCGAAAAGTGTCTTGGGAATTGCTGCCCTGCCGTAAATGTTCTGTTTCTGAAAGTGTTGACATTGGAGGTTCCAGATGGTGATTGATCACTTTTACGGCAAATGTTCACTTTTTAGACATAATCCGATTGAGTACCCGTAAATTTCTTTCACTAAGCTGCTCTTTTTTGTCTGCAATTTTGCTTTTCCAAGCTTGTCTTATCACGCGGTGTGTATGCTGTTGTAAAAAAAATAGACACCCGTACCTATAAAAATGCCTAATATTTTGGATACTTCGGTCACTCTTGCGCCACACCTAGGTTGGACTCCTGCAACCTGGTATCTTTCCGAAAAAACTAAAACATGAAGAAATTCAGAAAAGTTATCACATACTAACAGAATATATATATATATATATATATATATATATATATATATATATATATAATACATGTACAAGTGGTTTTATCATACTCTCTGAGTTTTTACATACTCTGAATTTTTGTTTCTTTTCTTTTATTTGGTTTTTCCTACCGAGTTGCAAAGGGGGAAGTTGGCGCCTTCAAACTAGTTTAACCCCACTTATTCGGTCATATGTCCGAAATTGCTTTCTGACTCGCTAGGTTCTTCTTTTTTGTAGTTTATTTTTTATTTTTCTATAATTTTGATCTTCATGTTGAGCTTTTATATTTTTATTACGCTATTTCTTGTTATGTTCATTATCTATTATTTCTTGTTTTTGATATATAATACAAATTTCTATATATATATATATATATAAACTGGTGGTCATTATTATAAGTTAATACATGCGAATCGCATTCAAAAGTTTCCTTTTAACTACAGGTGTTCCATCTTTTCGATAACCACTTGTACAAGTATGCTAATTTTAAATAATTTGAAATATTTATGAAAACAGTCCTAGAGAAAATGCCCCAAGTTTCCTAAGCCCAAAAAAGTTCTTCTCGAAGCACATATTGAAGTGGTGAACTGTCCACTAAAAGACAAAACACCACCCAATCTAATAATGAAAAACCTAGCACAGTGTTTCTCAGACTTTAAATAATAGCGACCCAATATATTCAATCATTAATTTCCTCGCATCTCCTCAATACAATAACAATGTATTGATTTCAATAGCGCTATACTTTTACGCTAATGTTACAATACTACTGTAATCTCTCAAGTACCACCGGCGTATCGCACAGCCAAAGCCTTAATTGCAACGGACGTATATATGCCCCGGATATTTCTGTCTTTCCGAAGTACGATTGTATTTGGGCACTGTCATCCAAAATATTATTACAAAGGCTTTGGAATGCATTAAAAGGACTTTGACAGTGTTTGCGAAGGTTTTACTTATTTCAGAAGATTTGCCTATTTATTCCTTTTCTCCCTCCTCATACATCAAATAAACGCGCCTACGTAGAAAACGACGAGATTGGGGAGTGAATCGGAAAAGGTTTCAATCGCAGTTAAGGGATTAATTTACAAAGCGTATGAATTATCAAGATGAGGGTTGTCGCTTAGTATACAGCTCACAGAGCGAGCCTCCCTCCCATATCATAGTTGTTAATGGTGCCTGATGGAGTAGCAGTCCTTTGTGGAGAAGGAACAACCCGTCTGTACGTGCAGAGAGGGCGTAGCTATGAGGCACTTGAAAACGAAGTGAAATTGGTGAAAAAGTCCATCCTGGAATGGCTGAAAGGCTGCCTTGTGATTGGACGAGGGAGATGAGTGAACTGGCTCTACATTGGCGGCCTTGAAATTATTGAGAGAACTACAGAATGGGAAGTTGCGTGTGTGAGTAAATTGTGAACTTAAAAATTAAAAGAAAAATAGGTAAAAAATAAATTTAAGAAATATTAAATTTAGCAGGTCATTTGCCAACAGGCAAATGAGGTCCGTTACTGTTACGGCGGATTATAGGAGTCAAAAAGGATTCTCCTTGGCCTTTTGGTATTGTCTTGGGGTATATAGTTTTCCAGATTTAGAATATGGCAATTATTAGTGAAAGGTAGGGAATCAAAAATTTAACAGCAAGTTTCTTAATGAAATTTTTAAATTTCGGGAGTTTAAGAGCTTTTTTTGTAAATATCGGAGTTTTTCATATACATATTCGCATGGACAATCATGCGAATAGTTTTATTTTGAGATATTTCTAACTTTTTAAAGTACTTTTAGCAGCATATCCCCACACAAGACAACCGTAGCTCAAAATGAGCCGCAAAATGGCAGTGTAGAGAAGTACTTTACTTTCAATTGTTATTGTGCAATTCGGGCAAATTAGGGGGTAAATTAATCCCAGTGCACTCCGGAATTTGTTTCGCGCATAAATAACGTGTTGTTTCCATGTGAGTTTATTATCCAGTATATATATATATATATATATATATATATATATATATATATATATATATATATATGTACATATAAGAGTCCTAGGTTTGATTGATTGATTGAATATTAACGTCGCACTGTTCAGCTACACGAGGGCTTTTGGCGACGGACCACGTAATTTTGAACCATGGTCAAGTGACGTGGACGACACCTGACCTGGCACCCCCCTCTCCTAACTACCACACCACACCAACGGGAGGACGTTTCAGCTCTCGACAGATTTAACGTGCATCGCTGCCCTACACGGCGGGTCTTTAGTGGTACTGGTCTCGAACCCGTGGCAAAGCAAGCCACAGTCCGATACCTATACCACTCGGCTACCGCGGCCATAAGAGTCCTAGGTAAACTGTGTTTTGAGACCATTGGAGTGGTGTAGATTATAAAGTTGGCTGTGTTGCAGGTTTCTTTTCCTTGTAAAAAAGTACTGCAACAGTTTTGTCAATAGTAATTTTAATTTTCCATGTATTAAAGTATATTTCAAGTAGCCTAAGGTGATAGTTCAGTGCATTGGTGATATATTTGTGATTTTTGTGTGTCGCAGCTATGGCAGTATCATCAGCATTGTTATTGAGACTGGTCTGGTGGTGCGTAGTTATGTCGTTTATTTAGATGTTAAATATAACTGGCTCGAGTAAACTACCTTGTGGGGTCCCGATATTAACATTATATGAATTTGAGAGAGTGTCCTTAACTCGAACTGGATAGGATCTGTTAGTAAGCTAAGAATTGATAATGTGAATTAGAGCAGGAGGGAAGTTGTAAATTATTAGTTTGTAAATTGGGTCACTGATCCAGACTCGATCGAACGCCTTCTGATAATCCAGAAAAACAGCGCCAATGGATCTGTTCGTCTGAAGTCCAGAAAAAATTTTCTCAGTCTGTCTGAGGAGTGGATGAGGCTCCTTGTAAAACCAAATTGATTGGGCTTAATTAAGTTAGTATCCGAACTGCAGGTGTGTGTGTGTGTGTTAATCCTATTATAAGAATGATGCGTTCAGTAATTATAATGAGGGATTATAGAATATAGAATATAGAATATAGAATAAGAAATAGGTCTTAAACTTTTTGGATGATGGTTATTTTTACCAGGTTTTTTTATTGGGAAGATAATAGCATTTTTCAATTTTTTTAAAAATGTATAAATTTTAGAATTTTGTTAATTAAATGTGAGAATTAAAAATGCTTTGAGCGGGAACATTTTATTCTTTTTATTGGAAATCATACCTGAACACAGAGATTTAATATTTTTTGTTTACTAGCATAATTAATTATTTCATTCGGATCAGTTGGGGTGATGGGAATAGAATGTGGGTTTGTACAGAAATTTTCTAACATATTAGTTACGAGTGAATCTATACTTGTATTAAATTTCTCTGGTCTTTCAATATCAGTAAAGTTATTCTGAAAGTCGGGGCTAGTAAGTTGGCTTCTTGCTCATCATTAATTGCCGCAACATTAAGTGATGGAATATCCGAGTGTTTCTTACGGAAAAATGTTTGATAATGCCATAAGATGTTGTCTTGTGTATCCATTGCTTCTAGTTTTATTTTCCAGGTTCCATCTGAGTATTTTTGAAGTTCTTTTTTTTTTTTTTATTTTTTTCTTCTGAAGTCTGTTATAATTTGTTTTAAGAATGGGGTTTAATGTATTTTGAAAGGTTTTTCTAGCTTTAATTTTCAGTGTTAAAAAATTTGGATGTGCTGTGGAGAGTTTTTGTGATTCATGTTTGTGATTGGTCGGGAAGCGTGTTCATGGGCGGAGCGGGCAGCTTCGGTGAACAGATTGATTTTACTTTCTAAAGTATTTGGATTTTTTATGTATTTAAAGTCTGAAATATGAATGTTTTTATTGATATAATCTGAATATGTTGACCAGCAGGTGACAACTACTCTAGTATTATCCTTATGTATATTAGAATTAAAGGGGAAGTTAAGAATTAAGGGGTTATGATCTGATGAAAGTTCCGGAATGGATAGGATTGTGTATGGATATTGAAAATTGTTTATGAGCGCAATATCAAGTGTATTAGAGGAGTTATGCTTGAATCTGGTCGGGGTTTCGGGGAAAGCAATTTCAATATCTAGAATATCTGCAAAATGTTTAAGTTGATTTCCACGAGTGGAGTTGTGGGAGCAGTTCAACGCATTGTGTGTGTCTTTAAATTGCCAAAAATCACACAATCACTGTTGATCTGAATTAGATTTTCTAAGTCGAGAGTAAAAAGTCTATTATCATATCTAGGAGGAATGTAGATACTAATGATTGTAAGAGGATTAAAGTTTGGAGGATTAGTTGTTACAATGTTAGCTTCCAAGTACTGAAGTTGGGCTGTTGTTGGGTTGAAGTGATTTATGGAATTTTTAATTAAGATTATAGTGTGCCACCGTGAGCATGTCCTTCCGCAACACGGTCGTTTCTATACCATATGTAGTTTGCGATTCGAATGTTATGTGTTGGTCTTAATTTTGCTTCTTACTCTAGAATAATGTCGGGAGAGTACTTCTCTACCAAAAGATTAAATTCAGTTATTTTACTAAGTAAGCCGTTTGCATTCCATGAACACAACATAGGCCAATCAATGAGCGACTAATCTTCATCTTCTACAAGTGCTTCAAACGGGGCGTATAATTCTTTTTTGCGTTGGGGTTTCTTTGATTTTTTAGTCTAGGGTGGGGGTGGGGAGACTTGTTACAATACTGATATGTTGAGTAAGCATGGCAATGTGGTTAGAATTGTTTGTTGAAGTGTCTGGTTAATAACGTTGAGGTCAAACGTTCCTTTGTTATTATTATTAATAGAAGGGGGAATGAGCAAACCAGATTGAGTGGCCTGGTTTGTTACCGAAACAGCAGGAGTTCCCTTATCATGTGGAGCCATCTGTTGTGTGTTTTTGGAGTTAGAAGTGCTTGCGGCTTGTAAATACGGAATTCCTGGTCGAACTATGCTGTTGACAGTGTTTGTGTCGTTGTTAACTTGAGTGCCTTTACGGGGTTTGGGGAATTTGGGGCAACCTGAGTAGTTTGCCATGTAACCGTATATTTCGCAGTTGATACAATATATTTTTTCAACTCTTTGTATTTGATAGTCATGCGTTTGGTGCACTTCCCCGAATTTAAGGCACCTTGGCGTGGTGTAGCAGTTCTCAGCTGTGTGGTGGAATCGGTTACAGGAATAGCATTGGGTTACCTTTTTGTCATCGTAACTGTCCACAGTAACGTTAGCATCTTAGCGTTTTGTATGTTCCTTAGGAAGTGAGACGAGAAAGATCGGGAGTGGTTGTTTAGTTTTTCGGCCGATAAGTTAAGAAACATTATCGACCGTGTATCTTAGTTCAGTTAAGTCATTGTGGATGTCTTCGGGTTTGGAATCTCGGGGTAAGCCCTTGATTACCACTTTAATAGGTCGTTCTGCTTTTGGTGTAATTGCGAAATATTCGAATTTAAGTTCGTCTAATTTGTGGATTAATTCTCTTCGTTGTTCGTCCGTATCCGTGTATAATCTAATGTAATCTCCAGTGAGTTTACTGCGAATGTCCAGGTAAATATCGTCGAGTGTTTTCATTTGATTTATGTGTGTATCTGTAATTTTAAGAAAAACTAGTGGTGGGAGATTTTTGATTGCGGGGTTATTGGCCTTAAGTTGGAGGGAAGTATTTCTGGTGTTGTTAGAGTGAGAACTTCCTGCTGCTTTGGTTGTGACGTCAAGCATCTTTTCTTTAATAAGTCCTTAGGGTTCTTTGGGTCAGAATTAATGCAACTATTTTGAAACCAAATGCAAGAAGTGAAGTGTGAATAAATAATGCACCGTGTATCCTAGTTCAGTTAAGTCATTGTGGATGTCTTCGGGTTTGGAATCTCGGGGCAAACCCTTGATTATACCACTTTTATAGGTCGGGTTCACACCTAGGAGAGCCCCCACCCTTGGCGCGAATTACTTTGGTTGGCGATAATTGCGCCGTCATGGTAACCTGGCTTTTAAATACAACATATGGCAACCCTAACTTTTTCAAGAATTTTCGTCATTTGTGGGCGCGCATTTCAAATTTCATTTTGTTGTTGGGCACCGGGTTGAAAGTATGGCTGCGCTTGTAAGTGAATACATGTTAGAATTTTTTACGTTATTGAATGCTAGAGGCAAGAAAGAATTGATTGAATGGTGTATGAAAGAAGGATTAATTGCTTCAATTTATGAATGTCCTAAATGTAATGAGCAAATGGGATTAAATGAACGAAAGAGTGTTGTTTTGGATGGATTTGAATGGAGATGTCGAAAAAAAGGTGTGAATACGCATTATGTTTGCAGAAGTATAAGAAAGAATTCGTGGTTTTCCAATAGTAAGTTAATCGGCAATATAAAACGTTTTCTCCGTAATCACACCAGCCACGTAGAAGGCATGTTCGACCATTACCTCGCTGAGTATTTATGGCGGCGCTCTCTCTCGCGATCACTCACTCAGCGACGAGACTTTCCAGAATTTTTTAAAAGCAGTTGTTACACTTTATCAACAATAAGAAAGTAAGTGCTGTTGTGTTATATTTTTTATCTTAAATGTTAAATTTCTGTATTGTTTACATGTATTTTCATTGCGCATCCATCTTATACTGCTATATTTACTTGTCACCGTTGTCGGGTTTGCTTGGCGCCATTTCGGTTTCGCTTGGCGCCTTTTCCGGTTTGGCGCCAAGGGTGGGGGCTCTCCTAGGAGTTTACCATAGGTCGTTCTGCTTTTGGTGTAATTGCGAAAAATTCGAATTTAATTTCGTCTAATTTATGGATTAATTCTCTGCGTTGTTTGTCCGTATCCGTGTATAATCTAATGTAATCTCCAGTTAGTTTACTGCGAAGGTCCAGGTAAATATCGTCGACAGTTTTAATTTGATTTATGTGTGTATCAATTGATGTTAGTTTGTGGCAGTTGATGGTTATTACAACTCGTAGTTCAAGTCTGAATAAGTTTTGCATGGCGTGGATACAAGTTATTAGGAATCGAATACATGAAACGGCCAAGTTGCACACCAGTGCATACAAAAACAAGATTAAGCATAGAACAATATTGATCGTTGCTCCAAGCTGTAATAAGGTAGGATTGATTATTTAATATTAGAATCGGAGATTAGGTGGTTTGCTTATCGATAGTGGTCTGAATTATATTATTAGGGATATATATATATATATATATATATATATATATATATATATATATATATATATATATATATATATATATATATATATATATGTATATATATATATATATATATATATTTATATATATATGTATATATATATATATATATATATATATATATATATGTGTGTGTGTTTGTTTTAAAAGTATTTCTATTAATTCATTACTAAATTAATTATTTGTTAATTAAAAAAGTGCATTGTCTATTATTTTGGATAATAATACACACACATTTCAAAGACATTTTTAATCTAACTAAAGAATCGTTTTCTTTTATTGCTTCACATTAATAATTTTTTTAACTAATGCAATATTGTTTTTTTAAAGTCATAGATCGAAATTTGAAGCTATATTTTATCTGTGAGGGGGAGAAGAAGAGGAAACAGTAAAATTTTACACTAAACAAACCGTGTTAAGCCTGGCTAGAGGGAAGGGAAAAAACCTGTCTTAAATCGAAAATATGTGGAACAAATTTCGAAAAAGGGAAATTTAATGAAATAATTTTAGAAATCACTCACATTGCGTGCGTACAAACACACATATATTTGCTGGCGTCATGCGGGAAAGAGAAAGCCCGTGCAAAGCCGGGCCATGCAGCTAGTAGGCTATAATTTATAAGGATATTGCGTGAAGTGTCCAAAATATAACGATATTTGTCAAGTAAGTAGGAAAAAGGTCTGCCATCTGCAAGCAATTCCGGCGTGCGCGGCAAAAAATGCCAGCGACTGCATATATCTATCTTTTGTTTGTGAAGAAACCTTTTTTTTTTTGTTTTGAATTCGCAAGGCGCTTGCTTCTAATTAATGCCTGTGATTAGCATAATCCCTTTTTTTATTTCAGAATAAAACTAAGTTTTAAAGGGAGAGGTATTTATAAATTTCTCTTTATTTGAATGTTTTTTTTATGATTTTATTATGCACATTTGGTAGTAAAAAATTGAGCTTTTTTTTAAATAAATGCTTTTATCGATTCTGGTACTTAAAGTAAATAATTTTTTTCTTTCACACTACATCATTTGGGCAAATTTTCAAAATTTGTTTGTGGTTAGTAGTTAGTTATAACGCTATAATTTTAATTGAATATTCCGATATTGCATTTTTAAGTATAAATATAATAATAACTAATGTACTGTATTTTTTGGAGTTAGTGAATTTTAATGTCGCACTGTTCAGCTTCGCGAGGGTTTTTGGCAACGGACAACGTAATTTTGAACCATGGTCAAGTGACATGGACGGCACCTGAGCTGGCACCCTCTTCTCCTATATACCACACCACATAGAGAAAGAATATTCTACCACAATACTTAGCAGCACGGGTTCTATGATGAGTGTTTTAGCGTGGAAGGCAAATAGTTCTGTAGCAGATATTGCGTTTTCTGCGAATTGCAAAGATTATTATTTTCGTTCCAAAAAAATAGTTTCTCAAAATTTTAGTGTCATATTTTTGTATGTTAATGAAAACCTTAGAGGACGATTTGACTATTTATTTTAAGTGAGTGGTGTATATAGCGAATTTTACAGTGGAATATCTCTAGTTAATTTATTAGCTCTAAAGGATTAAATTTCCCAAAGTGGAGTATTTTGTTTATGTATATCCCTTAATTTTCAATGTTGTGATCCAAAAAGAAAACATTGCATGAAAAAAAACTGCAGTAATCATAATGCGTTGGATAAAGTATTAACGTGCATCGCGCCCCTACACGGCGGGTCTTACAAAGCTCTGATAAAGCTCGAGCTATAAAAGTAGCTAGGCATTTGCTAACTTGACTCTATAGTTAACATTTCGTTATGTTTTTCATTGAATCGCCATTATAATTTAAGAAACGATGTTGCTTGCGAATATTACAATTTTAACATAAAATGAATACAACAGAAAGTAATATTAATGTATTACGTTTTCAGATATAAATTATATACACTATTTTTAGCGTTCATTACACAAATCTTTTAACAATGTGTTACTTTTGCTGAGCAGAGATCAGCTTAGGGGAGTATTTTCAAAAATCAAGAGTGTTACGGGGAGTTATAAATAAAAAAAAAATATTTTTATCAGCTATTAAATCTACGTACATAAAATTTAACAAAAATGTTTTCTTTCTTTCTGTTTTTTTGTTTAGCTGATAAATGCAAAAAGCCTTTTTTGTTTAGTTTGCAATTCACGCAAAATTTACTCATTAAAACTTCTTCATCCTCCCATCTGTGTTGTTTAATTTTTCAGTTCACCAGTGTGAAGAACGGGTATACCAGCTAGTATCTTAATAAAGTCATATTAAGAGAACCGGGACGTTCTCGATGACACAAAATGGGCAAAATTTAGCTTTTCGAAAGAACATTATTTTCCAAAACAGAAATACTCCATAAATAAAAAAAATGTGTCATACAATCTATGTACTTTTCTTAATATACTACAACATAAAATTATTAAATATATAAAATATTTTACGAAATATAAGGATTCGAAAAAGTACACACCAAAAGAATTTTTCGGATACATGGTGCTCTTTAGGTACATGTATCTTTCATTTTATGACATATAACACCACAAAACATGCTGTTTTAGTTATAAAATTGTACGATTATTTAAATGTAATAGTTCTTTTCATATTTCCTTGCTTAGAATTTTTTAAAAAAATTTTGAATTTTGACTTTTTGAAATTTTGATAAAAATGGCAATTTTTTTCAGAAATTGAACAATAAAAGTAAAAATACTAACTTTTCGGAAATAAATTTAGTAGCATTAAATACATTATTATGACACAAAAGCTCATACCAAGTTTCATTAAAATATATAACAAATAGATTTTTCTATACATGTACCTAAAAACTAAAAAAAAACCATTTTGAGAAAATTGAAAAAAACTAAATAAAATGATACACTTACCTAAAATTTAAAGTCTAAAAATTTCCAGCACTGTACTCATCTTTCATTGACTGTTCTAAAGCATCATGTTTCCTTTTAATTTGCCTTTTTGTTGTCCTGGCTTCTTTGGAAGCTTTTTGAACAGCCATCTCAGCTTCACAAATTCTGACGTAGTCAATTTTACGAAGGCCTTCACAAGTGTTGACGCCTGGATTGATTTTTAATGCTTTTAATACTTCAGTTCTTGCATATGCACCTTCATTGAAGTATATAACGGCGTCCATAACATCCATTTGCAAAGTTCTTTTGCTTACAAATGTTTTTTTCGGCACACGATTCCATACACAGTTATTAAAGCTTTCGTTGGGGTTTTGAGTTCAGCCATGCAAACATTTTAATAACAGTTCTTTTGCAGTTAAATCTCTAATTTTTTTTTTAATTTTAAAAAGAACTTCATCTGGGAGGGAATGTTTGTGGGTGTATTTTTCACCTGATACAATGCTTTTATTGTACCCGCACCAACTTTCTTCTCCCATAGGGCACAAAGCATGTTGTGGATTTTCATCTGTCGACAGTTTATGGAAATATATTGCCCAGATGGATTTGGACATATCTGCGACTAATTTTCCAATATTTCTTCTTATGGCTAGGCCATAATATTCTTGCAGCAGAAGAATTTCTGCATCTGTCAGCCTTCCTCGTCCAGTTATCGGTTTGTTGTCTGACAGCTTGGTGGATTTTAAATTGTTCTTTAGGGCTCTCAGTCTTGCTCCCATCCTCTTTTGGACGTGGCCGATGCACTCTAGTTTTTCAACAGGAAATTCATCACCGTATATGTTTGATTCTTGAACCCTTAGGAACCCCTCCGAATCTCCATCTCCAAGGTACTGAACATACCGAACATTGTAATTTGGTAAGGATCGACTGAAAATCCGCAATGCTCCTTCACTCTCCATTCCCGCACTAAATCCATGATAGTTTACCTAGCAATTATCACAGGTTTTGTTCGTACTTTTGCATTCAAAACAATATTTTGAAAGGCACTAAAAAACAATTACTTTTCCATTATCGAGAGAAGTTGCCGTTACAACGCCATTCTTCGAAGTGTGTCCTCTTTCCTGCCAGGTCCCATCAAGAGCAATTGCTATGTTCTTATTGTGTTCATTTTCAATGACAGCTTCATTAACGCTGTTAAACATTGAACGAGATGAAACAGTTTCCAATGCTTTAAAAATTGGCGTATACAATCTTTTCAAATTTAGCTGGAGGAGGAGGTAAGTTCATCAGCGCACAAAATATCTGAGCTGCACTTTTACCAATTCCAATGCACCTCATGCCATAAAAAACCTCAAATTTACTTCATATCCATCTGACACGGTATTTGAAGTCATTGAAGTATGACCAGAACCACAATACTTGCAAGTTGCTGACACATTAGTCGCAAAGCCTTTGCGACTACTTTTATTTTCAGCAACATCAAAGCAGAAAGATTTATCACAATATCTGCATTTTTGCAATATTGTTGAAAATATCATTGAGCATATTTAAGTCAATAATAACATACCTGCTTTGAGTATCAACTGAAAAATTATCTTCATAGTCCTTAAAAGACCCTTCACTCTTCTCAAATTTCGGTAAAATCCTAGGAGGACCCACTGCTGTTTTTGGCGCCAAAAATGTTTCGCCAAAAGCGCCAAATTGAAGGTTTTTCAAAAAGGCGTCAATGACGAAAAACTCTTGGGAAGCGCATGCGTCAGCGGGGATGAAATGGGCGTTTCGCAAAGATGAAAACGAATAAATACATTAAATTAATCATTATATAAAGAAAAAAACGGAGAAAGCAATGAAATTCATTTTAAAAAAGCATTCTAAAACCAGTGTGTATACCATGATTTACATTTTTAAAAAAGGATGAAAGGGGCGTTTCACAAATATAAAATTGAAGAAATACATGAAATCATTTTAAAAAATTTTAAAAGGCACTTACCTTACTCTTGCATTTTGTCATGTGTCGTTGGTGGATACACCCTTGCGATGGATGCAAGGAATTCATGAAAATTGTCATCCACCAACTTGTGACCTATTCTTATTAACTTTCAAGTCATTCACCACGAACGCATTCATGCTCTTGCCAAACCAATATCTGGTCAAACGCAAGATAATTATTATAGCAAGTTTGCTTTCGCTAAACCAAGTGCCCTTTCTCACATTCCGAACAACGTCGTGGCGATTATCTTTCGACTGGTTGCGGCAACGCCATTCGTAGCCGTCAACCGTTCCCTTTCGTTCTTACAAACGCATATTTTTTTTAAACCTCGGACATTCATAACGAGAAGCAATTAAAAATTAGCTTTCATACACCATTCTAATGTCTCTTTCTTCCCCTTTGTGCCCAGGAGCACAAAGAAACCTGTCGTAGCCTCACTTTCAATTAATTTCCTTTCACACGCCATTCTTAACAACAACCGGTGGAGAGCAAACGAAGTCAAATGTCAAAATGACGTTTTTTCGGAAAAGGCGAAAAACGTTGTACTTTTTTAGGGTTGCCATTTTTTAGGTGATTTGAAAATCCAAATTTTTCGATGAAATGGAAGGGTTACCATATTGTAACCTTTATCGCTCAAAATTTAACGACAAAAAAATTTGGCGACCAAAAGTGGGTCCTCCTAGGATTCAACCCAAATTTCTTTTTAAAGATGCACTGACATTTACTGAATTTTTACTACGAATGAAACGACGTTTGACTTGGCCAAATTTTTTTGTTAGAGGCATTGTAGATGTTTAAAATTTTCGCAAATTACAAATTGAATGTAAACAACAAAATAGTATATAAGCAGTCAAAATAAGAAGTTCGTACTTCACGTGTTTGTAAACCAAGAACGAGGTAGCAAAACGTTTAAAAATCGCACAGCTTGTGTATAAACAAGATTGAGTTGAGTAGTTATAGTCCTTCTCAAACCACAAGAATAAAATAAATAAATCATATTAAGTGATATAAAAACTCCAATCTACATAAAACATGCTTCGGTAAGCTGTAATATGGGCGTGGCAGTTGACGTGCGATAACGTAAACAAGAGGCGTGACAGCTGTTGCTTGCATTTTAAAACCGCAATTACTGGGATATTAAGTTTTAAACCTACACATGTGATACATTTTTGGAATCATCATTAAATCTACTTTTTTTTAAGATGAAAATTGAAAAATCGATATTTTGAAGGCTTAAAACGTCTCTGCTATCTTAAGATAATGTTTGATCTAAGTTATTTCGTTAATCCTACGCCTTTAGCTCACTCTGATACTTCGAGAGATGTTCTTCCGGAAGCGTATAGATTTGCTGTTGATTATCCAAAACATAATGTGATCACAAAGAATCCTGGGTTTCCTCTAATCTTTAATATACGAGTTAATAATGAACATACTTCATACAGCGATAATGTCAGCCCCTGACCTTAGGTCGAAATATTTTCCAATAGCTGCGAACCCTAGTGATATAGTTAAGACGGCGTTTGTCACGAAAAATGGTACATACGCTTATCGCAGAATGCCATTTGGCTTGTTCGGGGGCGGCTCCCAATTTTCAGAAAGCAATAGATATAATTCTCAAACCCGTGATAGGCAAGTTTGTGAGTGTTTATATGGACGATGTGATTATATCATCTCCGTCACTCACTCAACATATTAAGCATTTGAAAGAAGTTTTTCTATTATTACATGAGGCGGGGTTAACTCTGAATAAGGACAAGTGTAAATTTGGTTGCGGAGAGTTAAAATATTTGGGTTTAATTATTAATAAGGAGGAAATTAAAAGTGATGAAACAAAAGTTCAAACTAGAGTTGGAATGAAACCACCGCGTAACTCCAAAGGAGTGTCGAAATTTTTAGGAATGTCCCAGTGGTAAGCAATTTTTTTTAAAAAATTATGCCGATATTGGGGAACCTCTTTATAATCTAAAACAAAAATTAAAAAACTTTATTTGGTCGATTGAGTCGCAGAAAGCATTCGACGTGGTCAAGGCGGCTATAACAAAAGCGCCAGTTTTAAAATTTCCAGATTTCAAAAAAACTTTTGAGTTATTTACGGATGCAAGCTCAATATAGGTAGGAGCGGCTCAAAACCAAGAGCAGAGACCAGTAGTATTTGTTTCCCGTACGCTTAGTGCTGCGGAGAGGAATTACACGGTAACAGAGAGGGGACATTTAGCAGTGGTTTGGGCTCTGAATAAATTCAGAACGTATTTAGGTTCATTGCCGATTAAGGTCATTAGGGATCACGCTGCATTAACGCGTTTAACACATGGAAAAATTTGTCAAATAGAATGATCGGATGGGCGTTAAAATTAGCAGAATTTAATATAGAATGAGAGCCTCGTCCTGGAATACAGTAGCTGACGTTTTGTCGAGAAACCCAATTGCAAGTATAATAGAGGAGAAAGTTCATTGTGCAATAATCAGGGATTTGGTGCTTTCGCCACGAGATCAGTTAATAGAAAAGTAAAGAACAGACCCAGAATTAGGTCATATCTATAGATATCTGGAGAAACCAGAAGATAGCTCGGTTAATGCGACAATATGTGAGAATTGGTGCCGAGATTTTCGTTTAATTGAAGGCTTGTTATTGTATGCGAAATATGCAACGTCATTAGGAGAAATGCGAGTATACATTCCCCCCAAAATCTTTAAGGAATGAAATAATGAGAGAATTTCACGACAAGCCATTAGCAAGTCATTTTGGACGTTTTAAAACTTATAAAATAAGGGATGTTTGTTGTTTCCCGTATATGAGAAAATTTATTGATCAATATGTCTATACATGTCATATGTGCCAAGTTAATAATTATAAAAACGCGTTACCAGCTGGTCGATTAATTCCAATTGTATCAAATTATCCGAACTAAATAGTAACGCGAGATTTGTTAGGTCCGTATCCTGTGTCGAGAGTAAGACGTAACAGATATGTATTAGTAATTACGGATCATTTCAGCAAGTGGGCTGAAATCATACCCCTTAAAAAGCCTCTGCTCAAGTTATAGTAAATAATTTTTTTGATACTTATATGTTCCATTTTGGAGCTCCAATAAAATTATTTAGCGATAACGGTCCCCAATTTGTCTCCAATATTTTTGAGAATTTAAGTGAAAGATTAGGCATAAGGCATGTAAAGACTGTTGTATATAGACCTCAAGCAAATAGAACAATTTACGATCTGGTGTAAATGACTGCAAATTATATCAATGAGCAACATGACACATGGGACCAATTCTAACATGAGTTTCCTTAAACTATTCGTACGGCAGTAAAATAAACAACGGGAAAAACCCCTGCCGAATTAATTTTAGGACGAAAGTTGTTAACGCCTTTTCAGAAATTAGTGATGGTATCAGACGGAACGGAATTTGCAGTAGGAGGTATTGAGAGATTATTTGAGGAGGCTAGACGAAACACAAAAACTAAGCATGAAAAATGGGAGAAATATTATAATAGACGCAGGCGTGATGTGTAAATTAAGGTGAATGATTGGATTTTGATAGCAACACATCCTTTAAGTTCGGCAACAAGAAAAATGGTACCTAAATTTAAACCAAAATTTGAATTTCCGTATAGAGTATTAGATGTAAAGAAAAACAACGTAGTGGTATGGAAGGCGGAAGAAATGTTAACAATTAATGTAGATCAGGTTCGAATATATCCTCATAGGAAATGTGACGAGACGGAGATAGGAACTGGTAGTTCATTTAACGGTAGTTTACGCGATGAATCGAGTGGGTTTGACAGAGTACAACGAAGATCAAATGAGTCGCAAGATGGTAAAAAGAAAGGGTCAGAGGTAAAGCGTGAGTTGGAGGAAAAAGGGTTAAGTTTTAAAAATGATCAAGGTGAGAAACACACAAATAAGACCAATAAGCGCGAACCACTTATCACATTAATACCTAGTTCCTGGTCTTAGAAAAGTACAAAGAATAAAAGAAACAAAAATGAAATGTTAGGCTATAAAAGAACAAATGAATCGGGTCGGGAGGACCAGAAAGGAAGGTTCAGAATGGTTCAGAACATAGAGTACCTAAAAGAGCTTTGTCGTCTAATGATAGGCTTAATAATAATCTGCCAAAATTTAGAACGAAAAGCCGGAGAGTATTAACAGTCACGCCCACCACAAGCGGCTACAAACTCAGACACCGAAGTGAAAAAAAGTGGAGTCCCGACCAAAACCATAGAGAGGAAAACACAACAGGAAGGACCAGTTCAATCCAGAAAAGGCAGAGGAAGGAACGGCAGCCCCCACATCGAAGAGCAAACAAGATCAAGCAACAGGAATGCTAAAGGAGGGGGTGATCAACAACGTCAGGACCAGGAAAGGAAAGGGGCGTGTACGAGGAAGTCTTTATCCCTGGAGGTCCTGGTAGGAAACGCCAACTACAAGTCATAAGAACCAGGTTGTATTGTTTCTTTTTATATTCTTTCGAACAAGTGGTCGAAAGAATAATTGCAATGAAGCAAGTCACGGTCGGATATTTAAAATTTAAAAAGCCAAGCAAAAGTGGACACTACAATGAGTGTGTTTTTCTAGAAGAGAAAAAAAAAACTTTTGTCTTGTAAATTTTTATATAAATATGGAGAAATCAATTGTAAAAATGCATTTGTTTACTTCTGTGTATGACTACGCTAAGATGCGACAATTCCTTTGGTTATTTGCTTTAATGGTTTATTAAAACATGTTTGTAATTGTACAACGTATGCATATATGTTGTTACATTGTTTCATATTAATGTACATCTGGTTTTGGGAAACGCGGCGTAGACAGCATACCAACATAACATTAACAAGCGCTGCGTGATTTGAGGGGACGTTTTTGAAAAAGCCAGATGAGAGAGAGAGAGGGAGAGAGAGAGAAATATATGTATAGAAATTAGTTGTGATTTAAAAGTGATATGTATTGTATAAAATTATGAAATGTAATCATAATGTGTGAAACTTGGTTTTTTCCAAATGACTGAGGAAATTTTTGTTTCAGGGTGACTGAACCTGAAGTCTATAGAAAATTTTCATTTTGCTAAGGACTTGAAGCCGATATTTATATGTACAATAGACAACAAGATTGCGAAAAAGCTGAAGACTATGTGGAAAAATGAAGATTGTAATGGTTAATTTTTCTTTGTACAAAGAACAATGAAAATATAAAGAAGCAGAATTGTTATACTTTAAGTAGCATTTAAGTAGAATTAAGTCTAGCTAAGGGACATGCGGATCTAGTTCTTCTTACAATTTAAGTCATATATGGTTTTTCCCCGGTTCCTTCACATGGATGGGGCATGTCCATTTATTTTGTACATGGGAGAATCTACCGTGATTAAAATGCATAAATATGAATGTTGGTCTAGTTAATTGAGAAAAATTTTTGGTGGCTGTTGAAAAATCCAATTAAGGAGAAATATTAAAAATTAAACTTAAGATTAATAGTGACAATTAAAATTTAAGTGGAGCATTGGAAATTAATGGTTAGAATGAATGTCCGAAGTTAAAATTTAAAGCGTGGAAAATTAGAAGTAGAAGAATAAAATTTATGCACGTAATTTCTTAAGGGCCATTAAGACCCTCAAATAAATCACGATTTCTTTTTGGAGGGGATTGTGACGTCTGACGTGTTTTTTCATTAACAAGTCCATTGGATTCTTTGGGCCAGAATTAATGGCAACTCTTTTCCAAACAAATCCAAGAAGTGAAGTGTAAATAAAAGATGCAAATGAACAAAATTTATATATCGGATCTTATTTTAAACGATATGGCAATGTAAGGGAATATTTGACAATTGATTTTAGTTTGTGGCAGTTGATGGTTATTACAGTTCGTGGTTCAAGTCTGAATGAGTTTTGCGGGACGTGAATACAAGTTATTAGGGATCGAATATATGAAATGGTCAAGTTGCGCACCAGTGCATACAAAGATAAGATTAAGCATATAAAAAGATTGATCGTTGCTCTAAGCTGTAATAGGGTAGGATTGATTATTTAATATTAGAATCGGAGATAAGGCGGTTCGCTTATTGATAGTGGTCTGAATTAGATTAAGTCTTATTATAAATATATTTATATTGTGTTATATATTTTGCCATCGTAGATTCTCTCACATTAATTATTATATTTTAATTTGTTAAAGGTTTAAGTTGAATATCTTATTAAAGTCATATTAAGATAATATTTGATCCTAGTTCTTTAGTTAATCCTACGCCTCTAGCTCACGCTGATACTTCGAGAGATGTTCTTCCAAGGGTAGGAACATCACATGGTATCCTTAGATTGAATATTTTAAAATCAATTTTCTAAATTAATTTTAAATTTTTCTTTATAATTAATATTATGCTTTAAGACTTATCATTGGGAAGGAGAGGATAAAACGTCTTCATCCTTTCTTTTAGTTGGATGCGATTTAGCTGGGGATGATGTAGGGGTTTCATGTACAGGGCAGCCAGGGGTATCACAGTATTGTAGAGACCCAAATTCACTCACCGCTTTTTCAAGAAGATCTTCCTACGTGGAGCGCTCTTTGATCATCTCTACAAAACTGGGATCGTGCTCGTCTTGGGTATTGGATTGGCGAAGAATTGTTGTCATGTTCTCGAATCCTTGAACAATGAGAGTGTAGTGACGTATATCCGCCTTGGTAACCTCGAGCGTTGCACAAGATGTTGGTCCGGTCGGCCGTTTAGGTGATGAGTTTCCAGATTTTGGGAGAGTAGCATTCTGATAGTCTATATCCACGTGGAGGTCGTTATTCAGTTACATGGTTGACAACGTATGATTTGGTTTCAATTCAGCAAGTCGACTCAGCTCTAAAAGGATCTATAAGTACAAACTAGTAGAGTATGCGGTAATGCCACACGTGGGAACTCGCTCGAAGCAAATCCGCGAATCCTGCTACACTTCGAGACAGAAGCTTATCATCAAAATTCGAGATATGACGTCACTCCATCCAATCTTTATCATACAAAGATGTGGTCTGTTATAATGATTGTTATAGAATCCCAAGATGAGTGTTAAGTTCTGTGTATAATTTTATATACGACAAGTCCATGGAATTGGTAATTATTAAACCTGTTCTTAACTTACTATAGGTTAATTATCAAATACATTGTGCAGTTCTGATACATTTATAAGTGTATTATATCAGTGCAAATGTATATTTTATTTTTTATTATGTCAGTTTGAAAATACATTTATGCTTTCGACTTTTCAATATGCTTGCGCCCCATTTGTAGTGTCATTACGCCCCCTCAGGGGGGCGTGCCCCACAGTTTCAAAAACGTTGACCTAGCAAAAACTTTTTAGGATTCCTTCACAAAGATAACAAATCATCTGACTTGGTTCAATGGCTCGAACTCTTTTCCATAATTTCCGATCACATCGAAATAAGGTGGCCGCGGTAGCCTAGTGGTATAGGTATCGGATCGTGGCTGGCTTTTTACGAGTTGGAGCCCAGTACCACAGAAGACCCGCCGTGTAAGGGAGCGATGCGCGTTAAATCTGACGAGAGCTCAAACGTCCTCCCGTTTTTGTGGTGTGGTAGTTAGGAGTGGGGTGCTAGCTCCGGTGTCATCCTCGTCACCAAAAGCCCTGGTGTAGCTGAACAGATCGACGTTAATATTCACTCACTCGCTCCAAAAAAAGAAGACATAATATTTAACTTTACTTTCTTAAATTTAAACGGCTCAAACAGTTTAGGAAAAAACTTGCCTTCTTCCGGAAGCTATGATTGAATGAAAGAAAAAATTTTCTTTGACATTTAAACTTAAAACCTCTTTAAATAGTACTCTTATTCAAAATTTTAAATTCTTTTAAATTGTAATTCATATTTTTTTATATATTATTTTCGTTTTTGTTCTTAAAATAAGTTCTAGTGCAGCCTACCGTACGCTCATTATCAAATTCCAACAGTCTATCAGAAGACAATAAAGAACTTTCTCCCCCAAGTCCCCCCATTGTCCCACTCCTTTCAAGCCACGCCTCCTACTTTCCAGCCAAGTTTGCAACACAAAGATTTTCAGTGCCAGATAGAGCGCTGAAGATTGTTGACGCAATACAAACTCCTCATTACCCCCAAGTCACCATCAATAGAACTAGAACCTTTATTTTTATTTGCACTGTTTAAAAAAAAGGCTTATAAAGAAAAATCCTTATAATTTTTACACATTTCACTTATCCTTCTATAAATAATTATTTCGTGCATTTTTTTCCTTCTGGTGTTAAATTTATTTTCTGATTTCTCTATTACACACTATTACCTTAATCAATATAATTTCAAATTTTTTATCCTTAATAAATATTTAAAAAATGTTCACTTACTTCGAAGTTTTTAAATACTTTACACTTTAAATAAAAAAATACGAGATATTTTTGCTAACTTTTCATTCTTTATTAATGCACATTTCCATTATCTTCTAAAAATGCACTTAAATTTATTCCTTCAATTCTTTTTTCCCTTCAAACGTACATAACCATACATTACCAATACAGTTTGTATTTGCTTTTATTAGTTATTTCTGGAACCATTAAAAAAGAACAAATATTTCATGATACGTCAGAAGTGGTATGCTCTACGATTCAATTATCATATTTTTATGTAAAAAAGCTTAAGTATTAATTTAATTAAGTAGGAATGAAATATTTAATTATATGTAACCAGTCGTCATTTCAGATCTTTGAGATTTTAATGAATAAATTGTCTTCCCGTTTTCAAATTAAAGATTCAAAATTCCTAAATAAAAATATATAAATGTGAATTACAAGTAATTATACATCATTCTAATTATACACAAAATACGTCTGATAAATGCCTGGAAATTCTCTATTTTTCCAGCAAAACTAAATGCGATAACAAGACAAAAAAATACACTGAATAATAGTCTTACATTTTGAAATGATGTCGAAATCATAGCTTCAAAATTTTAAAAGTGTTTATACATGTGATAAAAATTCATTGAAATTTCCCTATTTTCAAAGAAACATAATTTTTGAATTGCAAATATTTTTCGTATGGAATCCAATTGTCTGATAAACAGATTCTATTTTTACAGATTCTTTAGAAATCTGATAAGCAAGCGGTAATTTTTCTACAAAACATCTTATATCAAAGTGTTGCTTTAAAAATAACTTAGAATGAACACAAAAATGTGAAAGAGGGGGAGGATTGGAAAAATAAATTAGAGTTAGTATTTCAATACAAACATTGCCAAATATAATCGTATACTTGATTATATCATAATTATCTGAATCGAAAAAACAATTTAAGCTATTAGTATATAATTGCTGCTAACCACAATGGCTTTTTTATGGAGGAGATATATAAAAGAGTTAAAAAATTCGCGTGTCATGAAGGAAAACAAAAAGAAAGTCTTTTTGTTATTAAGATGTTCGAAAATAACTCTACTGTGAAATTCTCTTATATTCTTTGGTAATACTATATTCTGTTTGATTCACAAGGTGATCTTCAAAATTTGTTCTTCCATAGAAGCCTCAAAAATATAAGGCATTTACGGAAAACTCATTACCCTGATACATTCTAAGAAGAATATATCCTAAAATAATTTTTGTAAATCAACATGTTAAAGGTATGTTATGTAAATACTTTTTTTTTCAACAAAAATTTATTATTTTACTTATTAGATAATTTTAACATAAAACTAAAGTAATCAGTTCAATAATAGCATTAATATATTTAGGTGTTATTTTTGTTTGCATTATATTTAATGGCTGTGTGTGTGCAATGTAAGTGTATTTTGTAAACAAAAAGCTATCTTGGCCTTTCAAAGGCTGTATTAAGCATTTCGTACACATTTACATTTAAAATAATGTTCGAAATACATATTTCAATTGGATACAGAAAAAAACATGTTATGTTGTAAGTTGAAGCAAATGGTTTTTAGAAATTTGATATGGTTTTTTTATATCCTTCTGCAGACTGTTAATGGAAATTTAAGAATTAAGAATGACAAAATACTATTGCAATTCGTATTTTGTATCAAAGTTATATCACTTATTATGAAATCAAATTTGCGAATAATTCATTTAAATGTTTGATGTAAAGTCAGAAGGAACAATTTTTACGATTTTTTTCTCTTGTAATTTTTGTTGATATTTAAAACTAAATTTATTATTTTTTTAGCCAAAACTTCTAAGTATATTGAAAGCTTTCAGAAAAGAAAACATTTTATACACACACATACACAAAAAATAAAAAATAAACTTTTGAACCGCTTTCAAGATTAAAAACGTATTATTTGATTTGCTATTAAGAAAATGAGTCTTTCAGCTACACTCAATCTTATAGCCACTTTACACAAAACAACTTCACTCGGAAGATGACATGAGAGCATAATTAGTGTTCGAACAAAAGCTTTTTCATTTTAATAGGAACTTCTCTATCATAAAGTTGTTTTTTTTCCTTTCCTAAGTTACTGTAATGAGTTGAAACTCTACACCGAATACAATGAATATTAATGAAAATTTCAAGTACTAAAACTTTCTTAAAGTATTTTATTGACCATCTTCATCATCAAAATATCCCATATAACAATTTTATTTTTGGATTTTAATACTGCGAGATGCATTACTATGAAAAAAAGAGCATCGTAAAAGCTGACATTTTTTTAAACTGCCTACATCGATACGTATTCTAAACTATCATTACAGTAAGTAAGAAAAAATGTATTATTTATCGTGAATAAATAACAGTTTTGGATCTTATGAAACATATTTCATTTGTTTCATATCCTTAAGAAGCATATAATTCTAATATCTTACCATCTAGAAAAGGTGGTTCTTTATTAGCAATTTGCAATTGTAAGATTTGATGCATCTTCAAGTATGACGAAATGAGAAATATAAATATTCTTGTATAATTTTCCAAAATTAAGAACTATAATATTACGATAAATATTGTTTTAATTTTTCTTTCAATTTACTAGATACATTTGATACTCTTCTTTAATCAAAAACCCCGGAATATTCTTTAGTAAGACATTGAAACTGAATTTTCGAACAGTAAAGGATTTTGAACATTTTTGAATTTTCACAAAGTTTCATTTGAAGCAATGGATTTTTTTCTAAGTCTATACTTACTTTATTTATAATAGCAAAGAAATTATTTCCCCCTTTATTCGTTTTCAAAGATTAGTTAGAAGAAATCATTAAAATAGATGAAGGTATTTTTTTCCAGCTTTTTGATATCCCGACTAGGAATAGTTGTGTACAGGGGATTCTTCCTCTCTCACATTCGTCCTTCCTCCCCATCCAAAAAAAAATTCGATTGCCAAATGGTTTTTGGTATTCTAGCGAATCAGTTGTGAATATATAAATTGTCTTTTAACTGCAGCTGCGAATAATATTTAGTTATAATGTTTGATTTATCTTTTTTCAATGGAATATCACCTATCTGACTATGATAACACGCATAATATTCAGACAAAAAGTGTTAAGAATACAGATCAACTTTCACTCTTAAATACCTGAAAACTAATATCTCTCTGATTCTGAAATATAATAATATACAAAATTTAAATGGATAAATAATAAACAAAAAAGGACAGTTATTATTATTTTAAATTACAGTTTTATATCAATCACTTTTTCATTAAAAGGAATGAACAGAAACTTGCGTTGCCTAAAGATATAATCAAAGTATAGAACCCGCAACATTTTTATCTGAAGACCAGTAACATGACCACTACTCAAATGGGTCACTATTGTTTGTAGTACCTGTTTTCTTCTGACAGCGATTGGGTGCATGCACAGAACACAGCGTAACGCAACTTTGTTGACGTTTGTGCAAATTTCGCTCCTCATATAATTTCCAAACCGAGGGCTTTATATGAAAATCAATTCTTAAGGAGTAAACTGGAAAAAAAAATCAAACATTTTTTTTAACATATCTTAAATTAGCGTCGTTTCCTTTTAACCCTTATGATATAGACAAGAATGACTTAAATTGCAAGAAAAGAATGTCACAAATAAATATTAAGAAAAAAAATGTCGTTATATTTGCTATTTTTCTTCCTGTTAGAGCTAACTTCCAACGTTCCATAGCATTATATATCGGTTTATATGTACTATATTTATGTCGTAACTTCGTTTTGATAGGACTAATGACGGTGTTTCCATTTTAGAAAATGTTACAGAAACGTGACTTAAAGCATTTCTTCTAAGAGTTTATTGTTGTTTGAAGAATTGTACTTACCCTGGGAAATATTGCATTCGTGCCTTTCACCAATTCCTCAAGATTATGTTAAACTTAAGAGATTTTGGGATTTTAAGTGAGTTTACTATATGACAATTCTTTGTTTGAGATCAGGGCTGAGTTTCTCAAACTTTGGGACCCCTTTTGTGAGCGTTATATCTCCACGAGGGTTGCTGAAGCATATCAAAAAGTCAAAAACAAAGGATTTACAAAAAAAAATTACAAAGTTACTAAAAGGAAGCAAAACAAAATATACTTCAGACATAATAAAAAATAAAACACACATTTTTAAACAGATATAATATACATATAAATGTATCAGTATTGCACAAAGAATTTTATAATTTTAATTTAACAATTCTAAGTTAAGAGCAAGTTTTTAATAATAAAATGTGCAGCCATGGGCTTGCGATACATAAATTTTCATACAAAAATTGACACTTATGTTGATAATTTGTTCGGTTTATAAGTAATTCCTTGATTGCAGATTAAAAGTTACGTGATTCGATCCCCAATGCCACTGTTTTCCACTTAGACCAGCGTAAGCGATGTATTTAGGATAGGGGAAGAAAGGGAATAAATAAGGAAATCCTCTGATATAGGTAAATCCTTAGCAAGTACTGTCAAGGTCCTTTTTATTGCAATCCAAAGCCTTTGGAATAATTTAATGGATATCAGTGCACAGAAAATATCGTATTTCGTAAAAGCGTATGTATATGCTCGGGCAATTAATGCTTGGTCTGAGTCAGACACATTTACATACGCTGGTGATACATAAGCAAAAGTCGTTGTGTAGTACACTGGCCTCAAAAAGTTAAGGTACAACCGGGTTTTTGTGTCTAATTTGCAAATGAATGAATGTAGAAACAAAAAATTTGGAGGATATGTGCATTAAATAGTTTTTATTGAATGCGTCATAGAAATTTGTATAAGTGTATTGCAAAAACGATTTATAACAAAAAAGCAATCTCTGCGGAAAAGTCCATTCTTGGAGAAAACAGCACATCACAGTGTTATGTGGTAAAATGGCATAAAAACAATACAAAAATGGGTTCTAATAAGGAATGCGTCCACCCCTAACTTGAATGCATTGGCGGCATCGATTTTCCATGCTGTTTATTAAGTTGTCGGACACCGGAATAGGAAGCGAAGACCAGACACAGAGTAAGCCTTGTTTCAGCTCATGTAACGACCTTGGAGGAGGACTTAAAGCAGCAACCTCTCTGCCAAGATAGTCCCAAAGATGTTCTATCGGATTCAGGTCTGGAGATCGAGCTGACCATTCCATTCGTTCCAAACCGTGATCCTCCAGATACTCCTCAACAATCCGAGCTCGGTGAGGTCGTGCATTATCATCCATCAGAATGAAGTCGTTACCAATAGCAGCAGCATATGGGCGGACATATGGATCAAGGATCTCATCCCGATATCTAAGACCAGTTACGGTTCCTCCATGGAACACATGCAGGTCAGTGTGGCCACCGAGCGAGATCCCTGCCCAAACCAGGATTCCACCACCTCTATAACTGTGTCTTTCAACAGTGTTGGATTGATGGTATCTAGTGCGCTGTTCCCTCCAGATCAGTAGACGCCCTGAATCACTCTCCATTGTAAATCTGGACTCGTCTGTGAACAGCACAGAAGCCCATTGTTGCTGCGTCCAAGAAACATGTTCTCTTGCCCAGCATAAGCGGTTCCTTCGCTGTCGTCCGTTGAGGGGAACGCACACAACTGGTCTTCTTGCATACAGACCTGCATTGTGAAGACGATTTCGCACCGTAGTAGCGGAGATTCTTCTTCCTGATGCTTGAAAGTGGTCTGCAACGAGCTTCGGCACAGTAGTGGTTCTTCTCCTTCGTGCCGAAAGAGCTAGAAAACGGTCTTCTGCAGGTGTTGTAGCTCGTGGTCGGCCTGGAACAGGTCTTCTGGACACAGAATCTTCGGATTGGTATTGATCCCAAAGTCGCTGAACAACACTACGAGACACATTGAGACGTCTAGCAGCATCAGCCTGCGACAATCCCATTTCCATCCATCCAACTGCCCGCCACCTTAACGAATTGGGTAAACGACGTCTCTGAGACATTTTCTAAACTCTATTGACTATTGTCACCGAAACTGCCAACAACTGTTGAAAATCAACACAACTTACACACAAAAGTACGAAAGCTTGATATTTGCATATTTTTCTCTCACTCATAAATATACGTTCTTTTCTATAAAATAACAGTGGTAGCAATCGTTTTTGCATTAATGTTTTTAAAGTTCGTTATTATCATTCATGTAAACTATGTATTTTATTGTTACGGCCATTTTTTTTATGGTGAGCTTCGAAAAACATGTTGTACCTTAACTTTTTGAGGCCAGTGTATTTTAGCTTTAGTGTCCGAGTTGTTGATTTCAATTCATTGTTATTTGTATGGTGGGATGGTGGAGGGCGATGAAAATTATACTTGAATATTGGTCGCAAATCTTGAAAGTTTAAGAAGCACTGGCTTAGAGTGTGCTTCTTACAGCACTGATTCTCAAACTGCGAGACGCGCTCCTATAGGATTGCGTGATAACAGTATAAAGGGGGCAAGCACATCCAACATTTGAAAATAAAATATTTTTTTTTTAAAAAAAAAACTGTAATAATTATTTAAAGGTGGCAAAATAAAACATGCATTATGCTATAATAAAAAATATAAAATACACACACACATTTACACTTAAATAATATACAAATAACTTTATCAGGATATGCTATCATGTATTTAATTGTGATAGTTTAAGGCCTCATAGGAATCTGAAATTTCATTTTCTTTGATTTTTTGAAAAAAAAAATATATGTTAAAGCCTCAGCGTTTCTGAGCATTTTGCTACAAAATTTTGTTGATACTGTGAAAACTTCCGAAGTTATTGAGAAATAACTAGTAACACGTAAACAAAAACTTGCATCTGCCATGCCCACTTTTGACATCTGTCAGAACACATTCCAAACATTTTAATATTTCGCCGATTAGTTTTATTAAAAGAGCCACACCTAATATCTAATTGATTTCGGGAGTAGCATAACTACAACTGAACTTTTAACTTCGTTTAATCTAAGCGGGATTGTTTATTTACATTTCGATTTTGGATTAGCATTCTTTTTCATTTGTTATTGAAAGCTTTTGAACATGGATTGTGACGAATCTATACGGAACTTTATCACTAACCTTCTGAACCGACCTTTTTAGGGAAATTTAATTCCCTACCTATTTCCAATCAACTCCAAAGAGCGGACAGGATTAATTGTTATGTAGTTTAGTTTCAGTATTTAAGTCAAACGAAATAGTAAAGTTAGAGCAGTAGGAGATAGACATTGAAACATAGAGTTATAGTGATTTTGAATTGAATTATTGTTGTTGAAGATAAATTATCCTCATGAAGAATTGAGATTCCTAGAGGTAATTATCATTTTGAAGTTAAAGTCTCATTCAAGCTTTAAGAGTCGGATTAAAGTTAAATGTTCAATAAGAACATTATTAAATATAACTCTGGGATCTCTTATCGTGGTAATTTCTGCGTGATCGTTATTTAATAAATTAATTGATTAGATCATTAATTAAATGAGTTAATTTGAGGGATATTATCTTTAAAACCTCATAGTATTAAAATTACTGTTAATAAGTTTATTTGATTCTATTTGGGAAAATTAACCAAATAAAGAAAGTTATTTATAAAAATGGCTACTAGTTCATTTATGTCTCATAATTATTCTAGTTCTCAAAGTGAGGTCCCCAGAGACCATTACAGGATGTTCCATTGAAAAAACCTCATCCGGAAAGAGAGCAAAGAAGAAAATATTTCAAGGAAACATGTATAGGAAGAAATCTTTGTCTGAAAAAGGTATTATTTCTTTTGAAAATGTTTCGCCAAACAAAAGTTCATCGGCAAAAAAATTGCCAAGTGCACACAAGATTTCAGAAGCTTACGAAAATGATGTTTGCGTTGAGTTTCAAGGTTATAGACAAATCGATATTGGTTTATTATTTTCCCAATTGAAAAGTTACATTGTTGCTCTGTGTGATATGGCAAAATAAAAATGAGTGAAAAATCCACTGTAGGATTATTTTCCACATTTCAGTTCACATGCAGAAAATGTAGCATTGAAAAAAAACTTAATTCCTGTGAATTGATTGGTATAAAAAATATACCTGAAATCAACAGACGGTCTGTTTTGGCCATGCGCTATATAGGCCAAGGATTGTCTTTACTCGAGACATTTTGTTCTCTTATGTGTTTGCCAAATCCAGTGTCTCAGAAAGCTTACGACAGAATAAATGCAAAGATAACTGATATAAGTGAAGCGCTTGCAAATGCATCGATGAAGAAAGCTGCTGCTGAGGAAAAAAATATTGATGGCACCGTAATTCTGTTGTAGTAAGCGGTGATGGGACCTGGAAGACCCGTAGACATAGTTCTCTTATTGGAGTCTCTGCATTGATTGGAGCTGACTGCGGGAAAGTTCTCGACAAGGAAGTCATATCCTCTTATTGCAAAGGATGTGACTCCTATAAAGGGCCAAAGTTTGGACCAAAATATAGTGCTTTTTTGGCTAAACATCAAATTTTCTGCAGAAAAAACCATAGCGGATCAGCTGGAGGAATGAAAGTTTGCGGAATGCAGAAATTTTTTTTCCGATCAGAACAAAAACATGGATTAAAGTATCAGCGATACATAGGTGATGGTGACTCAAAGACATTTTTGTCTATTGCTAAAAAAGAGCCGTATGGGGATAGTGTTCCCATTGTAAAAATAGAGTGTGTGGGCCATGTCCAAAAGCGAATGGGTAGCCGCTTGCGGAAGTTGAAAGCTTTACGGGGGAAAAAGAAGCTTTCCGATGGGAAAACAATTGGTGGGAAAGGTCGCCTAACCGATGCTATTATAAGCAAATTGATGAATTTTTATGGCAATGCTATTCGTGCCAACTCCCATAATGTGAATGAGATGAGGCAAGCTGTCTGGGCTGTGTGGGCTCATACATCCAGCACAGATGATGAGCCGAAACATTGCTTTTGCCCAAAAGGCAAAATTAGCTGGTGTAAGTACAATGTTTCGGTTCACAACACAATACAGTGAAAGAATTTTCTCACAAGAACACCTTACCAAAAGCAGTTTATGAAGTGATTAAACCTGTTTTTAAAGATTTATCACACTTGAAATTGTTAAAAAGGTGTTTAGGGGGGAAAGCTCAAAATGCTAATGAGTCATTGAATTCACTGATTTGGAAGTATAGCCCGAAATTGATTTGATCAGTAATTAATGTCACAAAAATAGCTGCATTTATAGCTGCATGTGAATACAATGATGAAAGTAAGAAGAGAATTGATCTGATGCGTGCTTTGAATTTAAAAATAAGTAAAACAAATGTTTTGAATTGTGTAAATATTGACAAAGTGCGCAAGTCAACAGCTAAGAGATAAGCTTCTGAAACCTCATTTTAAGCTCGTAAAGCGAAAAAACTTAAAATACTCAAACAAATTGAGCAATGCAAGCTTGCAGAGGGCAATATTTATGCTGCTGGGACTTTTTAAAATATACTGGTATGTTTAATTTTATTTTTTGTTATTTTTTATCTTTAACTTCATTTTTCTCAAAATGAAAAATTTGGCCTTCCGCGCAGAATTTTTCAAAAACTATTTATCATATCAATATGAAATTTCATACACATGTTCAGAATAAGGCTTTTTATAACTTATATAAAAATTTTAAACAAATTTGTATATATTTTTTTTATTTGTGTTTTAATTGAATTTTTTCATAAAATTTTAAAATTTTCTTCATAATTGTATTTTAAAAATATTTTTTTCTCTAAATGCTTTAAAAATGTGTATAAGTTCAAAAAGCAACATTTTTATATCAAATAAAATTAATTTTGTGATTTTTGATCAATTCTGTTCTTCAGATTTCTGCGCGGTGTAAAATGCATATTTTCATATTTTTGAAAAATTGACCAAATTTTATTTCTTAATACCTTTTTAAATGTTTTCTCAAATTTTCTGAAAATTATTATATATGATTATCATGTGGTAAAAATTTCAAAATATTGTTTTGTTTTATTGCTAAGTTACATTGGTTAGAAGAAGGTATTTCTTCGAGTGCACGGATATCTGTTAAGGGTCCTATGACCCCTTACAACGCAATATTAAGAACAAGTTCATTAGTTACTGTTGACTCCCATGCCCTATAGCAGAGAAATATTTTTTAAAGAATGTTTAATAGCAGAAATTAAGAACCTTAAGTTATTTTTCAATATTTATACTTTATCTTTTCCATTTAAAAATTAGATTCAGATAAAATATAACTATAAAAAAAGAACTTATGGTATCAATTTCTAATATAAAACTTTTCCTTTAAAAACATGGCTCTAAATTTTGCTCTAGTAATTAAAATATCTTTTACTTAGAAGTAACATATTTTCAATTTAATATTCATCTTGAAAATTTGCATGGTTTATATAATTGAGGTCGTATTGTAGCTCTAGTGCCTAAGTACATTATTATTGCATTCAATACATTTTTATTGTATAGGAAGGCGGCTGTGAAAATTATGACTGAAAATTGATTTGCTAATTGTGAAAGTAAAAAACACTGTCTTACGTTATTCCGATATAAAATATTCAATATTTGTTAGTGAAATTCTTTAACAATCCATCAATGTAGTTGTCCCTATCTTGCAATAATTTTAAATATTTTAATATGAAGAAGTATTTATTAAAGTTCGAGAAATTGTCTAAACATTAATTTTAAAGATATCTTTATAAATATGACTTTCAAAATACTTTTCCGAGAGTAGAAAGAACAATAATTCTACAACTCTAAGCGGATAAAAATTTTTTTTTGCTATTTTTCCTAGCATTTTTTAATTTATATATATATACATTATTTGCCTTGCGAAATGAAAACAACAATGATACACACTAAACTTACATCATTATTAGTTCCACAAATATTACTAGATCTAATTCAATGGTATGTTTATTTAAAAAAAATGTATATGTTTTTATGTGATAGTATAAGTTAAAAAAAAAAAACCCTCTTATTTATTTAAATGCATTCAGCTTAAATAATTTAATGACTCGACGCTAATTAATTAAATAAAACTCTTCATAAAAAGCTTCAATACATGGAAAATATATACATAAAAGTAAAACTCAGTATGAAAAGTTTGTTTTTAACACAAGTACATAATTTTAAGAAATTAAAGTAAAATACACATTACACATGCTAATTCATATTTTCATAAGATCTAAATAATAATTAATTTTTAACTTTACATACATATATATTCTTTTTTCTTAACTATTTTCAAATATTTTTTTTAAATCATAGCCATTTTTTTACTAACACCAATAAACATTCTTTCAAGTTTATATTTAAAAATTTAGATTGTTATGATTAATTCTCAAAGTAAAAAAATGTCCAAAAATAACTGGAAAACAATTCCAATTTTAGAAATTTCAGTAAATAAAAATTAATTTTTTTATGAAAAATTGTGCAACGATACAAATTTTTATAGACTTTTGCAGTCCCCAATGACTTCAAACCAAGAATAAATAATAGTTGTTGTTGATTTTTCCCATCAAGTACCTACTTGGCCGTTTTTGTGCCTGGTACATATTAACTGAACATCCAGATATTATAAGCACGGTCAACTACGAGATCCCCACATAATTTACTAATTTAACAGTAAAACATCCGCTGGTGTTAATTGGACACCGGGGCCTGTTTAGTGGTCTCCTTACTATATTTTTACAGGGAATTAGAAATATTTTCCTGACTTTTAAAAATTTTTTGGGGGGATTCCATAGAAATATTTTTGTGATTCTAAGTTACATATATGTATATATATATATATATATATATATATATATATATATATATATATATATATATATATATATATATTTAGGAGAGATTTTACTTTTAAATATACCTGGAACATCCGATAATGACGTTTCAAAACTAAGGCAATTTTTCATTTAAAAAGCTATCGTTCACTAAAGATAGTTCAACAAACAGATAAAATTAGTAATAAAAACTTCTCAATGCAGTATCGCACATTTATTTGACCTTGAATGCAGGGTCAATTATACTAAAATCGTTGTGTCTAAGTTTTTCGCTGCATAGCATTTGCTTACTGTCTAGTTCTAATTTAGATTCCGCTGCCGACATAAGACTGCTTGAAGGAGACTGCTAAGAACCATGTGAAAGACATGTGAAATTGATAATATCCCAGTAGTTCCTGATATAGGGCGGTATAGAATGAATATTGAATAATGGTAATGTACATGACAGATTTATGCCTCGAAATGTGGCTTTGCTACAGAGATCCAAAAAGGCTTCGCGAAACATAATGTCATTTCGTTTGTCTCGAGTATTTATGACATTAAATGTCATAATATATGGCAATTTCATGAAATAATATTATAAAGTCTTAAACCTAAACCCAACCGATCAATATTCCGATTTAGTAACTACAATTACCTTAAGTATTTTATATCGGGGTGCCTAAATAACACCAGATAACCTTTAAAAGCAATCGAAATCCTGTACGTTTCTGGAGGTTAAACACACAAAGTGAAGATGAAGAAACCGAGCTAATCCTGTAAAAAACTATTCAGATAGTAAACATATTTTTTTTTAAGAAATTTTCCTCAAAAATCAGATAAATAAAAGTCCTTAAAATATTTCCTTATAATTTATATTCAGATCCAAAAATCGTGCATAACTTTCTCAAAAATAATTGCAAAGCTTTGATTGCTTAAAATATTTTAATTACTTGAATAGAGAGATGAGATTAATATAAAATTTTATTTTTTTAAATTTTTGGCATCATATTTTTTTATCAAGCAATATAGAAATCAAAATCAATTGTTGTTGAAAATACATTATAAAATAAATTAAACAATTCATGTTAAAAGTTTCTTTTCTTGCAAGTTTCTGTAACTTAAGAAAATCAAGTAAAAACGTGAATACTTTCTTTTAGAAAATAATATAAATTTTCAATTTTGTGAGTATTCTCAAATTCCCTCCTAATTTTTCTTTTCTAACTGTTTAAAGAAGATTAAATAGTTTGTATGCGTACTTTTAATTTAAAATTATATTTCTGCTTAACACGTTATGTAAGGAATTTAATTTCTTATTTATACTAGTACACACATCTTTCAAGGGTTTTTTTGTTGGATTATCAAAATATGAAAAGATTCCCAACATTTTATTTTCATATCAGCTACAGAATAAAGTGTTCGAGGTAAAGTTCTTCTTTCATGTTTTATGATTTTTTTTCTTTCTGACAGGTAGGAAAAAAATAAATACAGAAGTAATATCTTTTCTTGCGGTTCTTTGGGTATAAATAGCTCAAGAAACGCAATGACAGGAGAATATACCCGTATTTCCAAAGTTCCACAGTACTGACATTTTACAAATATGCTGCTTTCGTATTTCAGTATCGATATTTGTTCGAGTGTATATTTTTTCATTTATGCGGTGTTAAGGAAATAAACAACTCAGAAAGGTGAATAATGGTGGTGGAATTTAATATAATCGAGATTTCGAGTTTTTTATTCTATTATTCGATTTTTTTTGGCGGGAAATTTGTTTTTTTCATTTTTCTTTATTGAAAGAGTGTGTGTGAGAGGGTTAAATCCCTTTTCTTTAAAACATTTCTAAAATATATATGACATTAAAATAATACATATAAAGAATTGTAATTTGTCATGTATTATGAATAATTTTCATGCATTTAAGGGAACCAGGACATGCTCGAAAGAGTAAAATGCCAAAATTAAGACCCTTTGTTTATGAGACATATATCATTTAAAATTTCCAATAGAGCTTAGACTTTTTATATCTATAATAAAGATAATTTAATTATTCTGTAGAACTACAAAAATAACTTTTTACTCCAAAAGTTTTTTTTACTACTTAATTTAAGTAATACATAATTTTTTGAGAACTCGTAATATATACTTATGTTTAGGTACCATTTTTTAAAAAAGTATCCTTTTTTTTTTATGCAAAGTATTTTTTACACATATATAAAACAATACATAAAAATACAGTGAAACTCTTTTTTTAGTAAAATTTTTGTATAGTTTCTTTAAAAAAATTATGAAACTTTGAAATTTGAAATTTTTTTATTTTTCTGCTTTTTTATGCATAAAACAATTTTTAAAAGATTAGGCACTATTTTAATAGAAAAAATTAGGTTCACTATATGCATAGGCATCTTGTATAGAAGTATAAAAAATCAGGAATCATACAGTGCAATAGTTTTTTTTTTTTTTTTAAATGTACCTAAATGCAAAAAAATATGCTTTTGAGAAAAAGTGAAAAAACTAAAAAAAAACAATATTTTCACATATTATACACTTAATTAGTATTTCCTTGCCTATTTTTATAAGACTAATAATAATCCTTAACCATTTTCTAGAGTTACAAAAGTAATTTTAAATTCATATGTTTTTTTTTTCCCTTTGTTTTAGTTAACATGAACATAATTTTCGAGATCTTGTAATACATATTTTCATGTATAGGTACCATTTCTTACAAAAAATATTCTTTGAATATACAAAAAAATTTACAAATATATATAAAGTAACATATTAAACATAATGAATCTGTTTTTTTTTAACTAATTTAATTGCATAATTTCTTAAAAATAATCATAAAACCTTAAAATTATGAAAAATCATATAATTTTCTTTTTTTACATATAAAATCAATTTTCAAAAAATTAGACACATACTAAAAGATATTTTGTTAATTGTATGCACATGTATCCTGTTTAGATATATAAAAGGTTTCAAACAATATGCTACAGTAGTTTTTTAAAGTGTACCTAAATTTAAAAATATTAAACATTCGAGAAAAAATATAATAAAACTTAAAAAAAAAATTTATCCTTACATTATAGATTTGATTAATATTTCCCTGCTTGGTATTCATTTTCTTCATCTAAATTCTGTTTATCCATTTTCCTTTTTAAAGACCTTCTTTTATTTCTGGCTTCCAATGACACTTTATTTACTATACGTTCAGCCTCAAAAATTCGTTTGTTATCAATTATAAGTAAGGCACGTTCCGTGTTGTATCCTGGTTTAATGCCCAGAGCTTCAAAGACTTTTATCCTACTTACATATCCATCGTTAAAACAAATTACAGCATCCATAACTCCAAATTTCAAAGTTTCAATGCCAACAAAAACTGTTTTAGGAATTCGCTCTCAAATACATTTGTTAAAACTTTCATTGGGATTTTGTGTTCTTCCATGAAGGCACTTTTTCAATAAGTCTTTCTCTGTGAGATCCCGAAACACTTTTTCACTTTCAATAAAATTGACTCAGGTAAAGAATGCTTGTGAATATATAAAATTCCCCGTAACAATGCTACGGTTATAACCGCACAAGCTATCCTCACCAAGAGGACACAAAGCGTGTTGAGGATTATCCTCAGTACTTAGTTTATGAAAATAAATAGCCCATATGGCTCTTTTCATGTCCTCCACATATGACAATTTTTTACGGATTGCTAGCCCATAATAATGTTGGATTGAGTCCACTTCTTTAAGCGTTAGCCGTCCACGTCCCGAATCATTTTTCCCATCTGATAGCTTAATGCCTTTGCTCATTTTTAGAATGTTTCTCAGCCTTGTGCCCATACGCTTTTGCACATGTCCAACACATTCTAATTTTTCAATTTCTGTGTCGCCATATACTTTTGCTTCTTTTATAGTAAGAAATCCTTTTGAGTCCCCATCACCAAGATACTGCGTATAACATGCTTTTCGTGATGTTTCAGATCGCTGAAATATACTTAATACCCCCGACATTCCACTCCCCCACTGAATCCTTCGTAATTTTTAGCACAATTTTCACATGGTTTTTTTTACAATTACATGAAGAACAATATTTTGTGAGAGCTTCAAAGTCGATAACATTTCCGTTCTCAACAGAGAGACGTAGCACATACAACTCCATTTAATGAAGATTAGCCTCTTTTATGCCATGTGCCATCCACAGCCACAGCTATATTTGAATTATTATCATTCGCTATGACTGCTTCGTGAACAGCTGCATTCATGGAGTCTTCACTGATTGTTTTTAAAACATTTAAAAACAAATAATTATGGCGTTCAAACTTTGCAGGTGGTGGAGGCAAATTCATGAGCCCACAGAATATTCGAGCAGCAGCTCCACCTTTTCCAATAGCTCTCATTCCATATGTCAATCTTAGGTTAACATCATAACATTTATTTGATATTTTTGATGACATTGTGCTCGTCGATTTTCCACAGTTGTGACAAATTATTTCCAAACTCACAGCTAAACCTTTACGACTTTTTAAATCTTCTCTCAGCTCAATTTTCTCTGAAGAACAGCAATATTTACAACATAAGAGATTTTTCATAAGGGAAGATAATAAATCCAGTTCAACGATTATGTTTACATTTTGAGAATCTTGTTCTTTTAGTAAATCTGGTATTTTAATTTTTCTCCTAGAAGCACTTTCCACGGAATTCAAAAGCAATTATTCAGTCGATTTAGACTTTTTATGTTGATTGCTACTATACTTCCATCTGCCAATTTTTTTATTCTTGGCATAATTACTCGTTTAAAAAAGTTAAGATACTTTTAAAATCTTATGAATATTAATAATTATAAGTAAAAAATAAATATTTCTTACGAAAATTAATGTGAAATTAAGTAGTTGTATGCCACAAGAAACTTCGGAATAGACGAACTCGGTTCAAAACATTGCCATAAACTGAAATTTAAAGTAAGAAATTTTGTCACACAGCTTGGAACAATAGCTCACGCACAAGCGTGGCTAAAAAGTAGCGGGGTTAACATTCAAACGAAAAAAACAATCAAAAGTTAATATAGATAAAACACAGGGGAAACTACATATTTAAAGTTCAAAGGGGCGTGTCAAAATGGAGCGTGGTCATTTATTTACATTTTTATTTTTCATATTTTAGGCTATTTTATCAACAAACATATAAGTATTATACATTTTTAGATTCAGAAAAATAAGCACTATTTTTTAGAACTAAAATTGAAAAATCGATTATTTGAAAGTATATAATGTTCCTGTTACCTTAAACTCATTTTATTGGAATAAAATATACAAAATATTCAAACTAGTTTATGCATACTCAAATGTAAGAAATACAAATGATTAACTTTACAACAAAATAAAAATTATTTAATTAAACAAAATAAATGCAAATGTGATTAGTTTAACGAAAAAGCCTAATAAGTCAAATAATCTACAAAGTCACAACCAAACTCGTAATGAAATAATGTTGGCCATTCGAATCGTGTTACAGTCTTTTAATACAGCGGTTCTCAAACAGTGGGATGCGCCCCCTTAGATGATGGGACAATAGTAGGTGATGTAGGGGGCATATTGAAAAGTCTAAAACAAAGGGTTTTATTTAAAAAAATTATTAATTTGCTAAAATGAAGAAAAACAATATACATTCTAATATAATAAAAAACAAAATGCACGTTTACATTCATATAATATACTTATAAGTGTATCAGGACTGCACAATGTATTTAATAATCAATTTATAAATACAAAATTGTGAACAAGTTTAATAATAACTAGACTTGGTAATGGAAACATAGTGTACGAAATACATTTGTTTTCAGTGCAGTATTTTCGTAATCCACCCCTGCTCAAAATTCAAAGAGTGATTTATTACTCAATTGTCTTTTGATTTCGACACTCTGACTTGGAATCTACGCAGATTCCTTCTTCGGTAGTTGTGAGCCTACCTATATCAAGGTACCTGGCTACTTCATAACCTTGGTTGGTACTTTAATTAAAAATAATTTTGTAATTTGTTCTAATTTAAAAATATGAAAGCAAAAATAACGTAATATCGTCGCGCGCGCGCGTTTCTCTTATTTAAGGTATCCGACTACTTGCGACAATTTTTTTTTTGAAAAGAAGGAGATATGGAGATATTTTTGTGATTTTTATATTTATTTAGTATATTTTAAGGAAAAAATCCTAAAATTGGTAAAAAAAAAAAATTATTATTATTAAAAGGGGAAAAAACTAGTAAAAATGTATGAAAAATTACATAAACGGGGCCCGCTCTTTACAAAATTTTATGAACAAATTCTCAATTTTTCAATTTTTTGTGTTACTTTGTTATTTCTGTTTGAAGTGACCTTCACGATAAGAGATGTTTTAATTTTTACAAAAACTAGAGCACTTTATCTAAGTCATTATGCGAAATTGCTTAAAAAAACATTGACTATATTCACATAAAAACTGCAAATTTCGAAATAAAACAGTTATTGATAAATCTGAAGATCAAAACACTTCTACTGTTATGCAGAACATAAGCAAACAATTTCATCTAATTATTTTCAAAACATTTTGAGCAATCGCGGTCCCCGTTTGAGTTTTTCGAAAGGAAAAACACATTTCGAGTGAAACACATTTTAAAGTTTGACATCTTGTGTAAAGTTATGGCATTTGCTTTTACTAAAACGCTTGTAGTTTTTGTTCTAGTGGAGGGAAAATAAAGTACTTGGTATTGTTATTAAGTTAATAAAATGGTCTATAAAATAAAATCATAAAAAAAATTGCCGATTTTTGAAAAAAAATCATGGTTTTAGGATAGTCGGATACCTTAAATTAACTTACTTAAAATTTTTATTTCGGAAAGTATAAAGTCTGATAATTAGTATGGTTGATAACTAAGGTCATTTTGTAGCTTTAACATTAATTATTATTGCTTTCGATACATTGTTATTGTATGGAGGGAGACGCGATGAAAGTTAAGTTTAAAAATTGGGTCACAAATATTAAAAGTTTGAGAAACACTGTGTTAATATATTTGGTTTGAAAAATATGTATCAATCATATTTCTCGAAATATCATTCTCATTTTAAACTATAAAGGCTTGAATTTTGATAATATTTAAAGCTAATGAATACCCACACAAATAAAAAGTATGTTATTTAATATAAGTATTATGACCTCTGGAGTACTAAATTAAATGTTATATATACTAACAAATTATTAAAAGTTACTGTAATATATTTCCTTACTCCAAATGCATGTTAAATTCCAAGTAAGGATTTCAAATTTTCCTTCAAACATTTCATTAACAGGTATAAACTACGTAATATATAGAACTACAGAAAGAGTAAAAAAATCAGACTATAATGTAACTTAGAGATAATTTTAAAACATAAATGAATCAGTTGAAAAAATATCGTTGCCATTGTCCCGAATGAAATAATTACTTCACCTTTAGCAGTTTGAATGTACTCACTGGATAATAAATATGCGCTTAAAATTAAAATGACATTTTTTTTACAATGAAAAGGATTACGAACAATTTAAGAAAAAACAATGACTTAAATATATAAAACGTTTTATTAATTCAAACAGAAATACGCTAATTACGATTGTATTTTTTTAATTATTACCTTAAACGAGTATTTTTCCCATTGAGTGTTTTTTTTTTTGTCAACACATATAATTTTTTTAATATATCAGAAAGTTCGGGCAATGAACTTACTTTTACGGTAATGACTGAATTTTACGGTAAGGTATGTAGCTAAAATATTGACATTCAATTTTGATATCCCACTAGTCACTACACAAAAATCATTACCGATCGAAAAAAAACTCAACTTCTGCATTAGTTCCAGGGCAGCACAATGTAAATTCAAAAATAATAACTAAATTTTCATATGGAATGTGTTCATTTGTTAAATGGGTAAGTATTTCCACCCATCTTTTATCAATTTCAGCATGTTTATGTTCCAATTGTTTCAATTTATTATAATTTAAATCTACACTCAGTCTTCCAATTTCATCAAACAAACCATTTTCAACGATTTTAATATAAGGCATTTCTTATGACAAAAATCAACACAATTTTCTATATCTGCCCAATTTACTTGCGAGGAAGTCAAAAAACACCATGAAAAACTGTTATTTCCTGCGATATTTGTTTCAGACCATTCTTGGACATTTTGGAAACATGATTGGGTCATCTCTGAACATATAGATGAACAGATCAATTTTAAAATATTGAAAAGGAGGACACTCTTTTCGAGGAAGGACAGACCTTATAAAAGTATGAATGTCCTCCCTAAAGGAGGGCGTTTGTCACCTTATTAAAATTCACTTTCTTTAGAATTACCAAAAATTTGTGATACGAGAGGCTATAGTAACCACATTAACTATCAAATAAATACACTTCATCATTAATATTAGATTAAGGTATCCAACTACGTTCGGAACCGTGACTTTGCAAGGCGCATAAATGGATAATTTTCATGATATTTAGTATCACTTAGATTAGAATAAATGCATACAATTGTTTTAACAAAAAAAATTATTTAAATATAATATTTTAGCAAAAAATTAACTTATAATAATTTTTTCCAAATGCTCTGCTTTTGTGAAAAATACTTCTATTATAATAATATCTTGCCTGTATATAGCGCAGACCCCTCTATAGGGGCTCAACTGGAGTTTTTGAAATATATGACTTAGAAGTGGGATTATTCTTATTTCACGACAACAGAGGGGAGCAATTTTATGAAAAAAGTCGATAATTATTTCAATTGGTGGTAACTCTGAAAATAATGTGAATTTCTCAAAAGTTCTAGTTGAGCCTCTGTAGAGAGTTCTGAGGTATGCACAGGACAAAATATTATTATAATAGAACCATTTTCCATAAAAGGAGAACATTTGGAAAAAAAGATTATTCTAAGTTAATTTTTTGCCAAAATATTATATTTAAATAATTTTTATCAAAATGTCCTCAAAACAATTTTATGCATGCATTCTAACCTGAGTGACAATAAATATCATGAAAATTATCCATTTATGCGCTTTTAAAATCACGGTCCCGGACGTAGTCGGATACCTTAACAATATGTTTCCTGTCACTGACAATAAATGATGTTTACTATAACTGGCACAATCTGTTTTCTAACAGCGTGCAATATTAAATAGCCGCATAATTTTATGAGCCCTCAGAGCTCTTAAAAATGAAATGTATATGTATTATACCTAATTTTTTAAGTATTTCATAAATATAGATCTGTAAATAAAGCGATATATAAAATGAAGCTGTAACTATTACATGCATTTAAATACTACTAGACATTATCCAGAGTAATAATAATGAAAGTGTATGCCATCCATAAAATATGATGCTTTCAGCAAATGAGATAGAAAAATATATAATTTAAAAATTACTGTTAGAATCAGAGCGACCTTAATGGTATGTACATATTAATTTTTAAAATTAGTTAGAGTTATTTTGAACGACTTTAATTTCATGGAATATTCTTTAGTTAATTTAAAATGCAATGTAGCAACCCACATTAAATGAGTAGCAGTTTGTATTACTAATTTAATTGTAACTACAACTCTGTTGTTCAGATATGAAAACTTGTATTATATATTCTTGAATAGCAATCAAATTTTTCACCCACATATTTCGTTAAAAATAGGAATACTTTCAAACGTACTAACGTTTATTGTAAGCTTTCAATTTCTGTATGTATACGCAGCAAAACGCAAATTCAGCACAGCAGGTTTTTGACTTTTTAATGACCGTAAAATCCAGCGTATAACGTGCATATCTACTTTCAAACTGCATTTTTTAGCTTTAAGGTATAGTCGCCTTATAACATAAACTCTCTTTTTTACGAAAAACCTTAAAGTATACGTATGCAATGCTCTTATGTTTTGAGGTCATTTGTTCTAGGTATTATCCCAGACTTTTGAAAAATAGTATACTTCTATAAATGCAAATCTTTAAGTTCATAATACAAGTCATTTCTTTTTTACTAAGCCGTATTTCTATATATGTAAGGTTTTTTAATGTTCATCCCTTGTTTTTAAATTTAAAGTTCTTTTTATATCAGGCGTATAACACGCAACTGTAATTTTTGACCGTATCTTTTGTGTTAAAAGTGCTCGTTATACGCTTGATTTAACGTTACTTAACTTAGGTTTTACTGTATTTAGTTTTATCTCCGCTGTTTTCTAATTTAATGTTATAGTATTTACAATATCTCAAGTTACATCGATAACGTTTTGAAGGTCATATTTAGCAATTTAAGAATCTTTTCTTATGAGCCTTAATCTAATTAAGGGGGTCACTTCACGAAAAACCATGAACAAATCGATTTTTCAATTTTGATTGAAACATAAAATTTCATTCTTTTTCTTTCTAATGTAGTTTAAATTTTTGCTCTAGCTGAAATAGAAGTATTTTTAATATTTTTTTTAAAAGTTGTTTACATCTGTCAAACACAAAAACCGCTGATTGCCACACCCTCTTAAATCAAAACAAAAGACACATGCTACTTTTCAGCCTTATCAAATGGTTTAAATTGATTAAAAGAATTTATTTTGATAAGCAACTCATCCAGGAAAGAAGTGAAGTGAATAGTTGTAGAAGTTTGTTTACTTATAACCTATTTTTATCTCCTTAAATGCAACGGATTTCTGCTATCATGCGCAAATGTTTTACATCAAAACATTAATAAAACGTTTACAAAACGTTTTTTAAACTCTGTTAAGTAATAAAATGTTTAAAATACGAAAGAGTTTGGAAAGAAATGTACAAAAACCCAAACTTTTATGGATTTAAATGTTGATAAGTCAGACAATTTGTACATAAATAAATCAGCTTTAAAATCTAAGTTAGGTGTAAGTTTAATAAAGAGTATGTTTCTTTTTTAGATTCATTTGAATGTTTATGTGAAATTACTGACATTATACTGTTCTTTTGTGCTTTGAAACAACATTAATTACATAAAATTATTGTAAAAACTAAGGTATTCACATAAATTTTGGTCGCCAAATCTAGGGTTTGGCTAGAAAATTGCTAATATGTTGTGACTTTTGTGGTCTTATTCAAACATTTCTTAATACCAGGTTTACTAAAACAGTAGTTGATCAAAAGATACAAAATTATATGAGGTGGACACAATAGAATTTTATATGCTATGAGGTCTATTTAAAAAGTAGCAGTTGCAAAAAATTTTTGCGGAGTTATGCATTTGTCACTTACACCATAGTGGTTTTACGATTCCATGTATACATTAAATAATGCGACAGAGAAAGTAACCAAAATGTCTATGGCTTTAGCTGCTGCCGAAACAATATTTAATAATGTATAACCAAATGTACCAGGGGCTATCAATGGTACCTGGCTAAAAAAAAAGCTATATATTTCTAAACGGTGTTGTTACGGCAGTTAGTTTGGACACTGGGAAAGTTGTTGATGCTAAAATATTATCGCAGAAATGTTCATGTAATTTTAACAGTGATGTACATAGCAATGAGTGTTCGGCAAGTTACATGAAAAAAGTAGGGGAATGGAAATTGAAGAGGTGCACTTTTTTGTATCTCTCATCGCTCGCAGACATTACACAATTTACGATATACACAATATTTGGACTATATGGGAACTCTAAAGCATACAAAGCAGTTTTAGAATCTAAAGATATGTCAATATTGAACAATTAGAATGTGTTGATCATGTTGAGAAAATGATGGGGACATGACTTAGGGCCTTAAAATCAAAATTAAAAGACAAAAAGCTTAAATACAAAAAATCTCTAGGAGGCCGTAATGGCTTGACAGATGCTGAAATAAATAAATTGCAAATTTACTATGTTTTGGCTGTTCAAAACAACTCGGGAAAATTTGTCAGCCATAAGGCAAGCTATATGGACTATAATTTTTGATAAAATGTTCACAGGTTTGAATCTACGACACGGTTTATGCCCCATGGGATGTGACTGTGGTGTAGATATAATATGTCCATACTGAAAGGTTACACATACAAGCATAAACACGACTTACATATTGTAATTAGGAATTGCATAAACAAAGTATTTAGAGATCACTAATCTTGAACATTTTTTGGATGCTTGCTTGATAAACTCAAAATATTAGTGAAAGCGGAAATAATTTTTGGTGTATAATTCCAAAAACTGTATTTGTGCAATTGGGACCTTCAAAAACTATAGTACATGAAGCTATATACTTATATAATCAAGGCTTCATTACCAAATTAAAAGTTTTAGATGTATTAAACATTAACCCCTGGATTTTACAAATGTCGAGCATTGCAAAAGTAGATCATCCGTGTATTAGGTAAGCAGAATAGTCATTTTTACAATGAACCAAAGAAGCTAGAATTAAAAACAAACAACTAAAATGTAGGCAAGAAGATGATCTTGCAGATGACACTAGCAATCAAGTTATAGTTCTGGTATGCATTAGTTAATAGTTAGTTTTTACTTTAAATCACTTATTCTCAAAAGTGTAAATTTCAACACAAAAAGAACATTTTTGAAAAACTACTTATTTTACAGCCTTGAAACTTTGCACATATGTTAACACTATACAAATAATTACTTTAATGAGAGATTTTGTCAAAAAAATTATTCAAAAATTATTTTTGGATTAAAATGTACAAGAATTTTCATCGTTTTAAAAATTTTGACGTGTTACTCTACAAATGAATTGTTTTAAAAAAAACTAATAAAATTTTACAAAATGCTCCCATTAAAATAATACAATGAATACACACAAAAAAATTCATGACTGTGCAACCAGCCAATTTTTAAAAAAATGTTTTTTAAACTTGGTCGTTTTTAACATTGCGGAGATAGGGAAAATGCTGCGTGAAGTGTGACCCCCTTAAACTATTCATAAATGTTAGTTTAAAAGAAAGAAGAACACACGATGCCAGAGGCGCTCGTGTCTCAAACACAGACTTTCTCAGTACCTGAATATTATACACACATAGGCACAGTCAGTTATTTTTTTGTTGTTTTTGTTTTCTTGTTAAAAACAGATAAAATAATTTTTATGCTCCACATACATCAAACCGGGATTAAAATTAAGAGAATCAAAATAAGATAAATAAATAAATAAGAAACAGAACAAACAAATAAATTACAAAGACAAAAATAATGTTACAAGATAAAATAATCGTGTAACAAAATTAATACAATGAGGTTACAAAAACGGAGAAATGAAAAAAAGTCTGCTGGTATTAATGCATGTTTCATTAACTTTTAAATAATGTAATATAATTCATTTTATGTATGAGAATTTTGTTTCTTAGAGAGAAATGAAAGAGGAGGTTTCTAATCAAAATACGCACTGGTGATCTTCACTGGAGTTTAAAAATAATTCGCATATTAGTCGAATTTCCGGAAACATACCAAAGGAAAAGTTTAAGTAATATTTTCAGTTATCAAATAAATAATTGTTATTTTTTTACGTCAATTCCGACAACATGCATGCGCATATAGGTTTAGAATTCCGTGGTAAATAAATCATTATCCCTCAAAACCCAATATTCAACCTTCGTTCTTTTGCGCATGCAACAATCGTAATGTTTTCCCTAACAATCAGGAGAGGTTATTTAAAAAAAATGCTTAAAACGATGACCCGACAACGTTTTCATAATGTAATGAGTATGTGTATCTGGAAGAGAGAGAGCGTAAAGACAGATTTTAGAAATTTTTACATGCCTCCTCCTTATTGTTCAACTTACAAAAACAATTTGCCGAAATCATAATTTTTTTTAGCGAGACCTTGAACAAGATAGTAAAAGGACGACAATGACCAATATGTTTTAAAATGTGCTATGTATTAGGAGTGCAAGAGCATCACCCTTTTCGCCAGCGCCTTGAAGTAAAAGGAGGAACAGTTTGAAAAAATTTTGTATAAATAAATATGTTTTTCGTTAATGTAAAACTCGCATTTGTACACGACTAGATCTGTTCAGAATAGTACAGAAAACATAAATATTGAAGCAGTGGTAGAAAAACATGTTCATGAAATAGCCCAGATTCAGCCTTTCAATTGGCTTTAATGCGCCTACATCCAAAGGCAACAGCAAATCATCTACCTATCCTACAACATCAAAACAAGTGACCAGTATTAAAGGGACTAATTGATTGTGTAAACAGGCATTCTTTTTAAATGAACGTATACATCACCATGTTTTCCACATATGGTTTGCTCTTGATGTAAGGTATAGAGATGAAATCGTGTAGCCTTGTTTTCTTTTTTTTTAGGGAGACACTTTTTTCCTGATTTTGCTTTCGCGGAAGAAAACATTCTTCCATTTACGCTCTCCTGGCAAGGAACTTTTTTAATTTAAGGAAATTTCCTAAATTGGATATGCCTGAATATTCAAACTTTAAGACCATTTTTGAATTATTTGGTGAGGGAGATTGCAGCCCTCCTATTACCATATTCTTCAAGGGCCAGACAATAGCAATGTCAGAGGAAGAAGGGGTGAAACCAATTGCTAAATGGGTTCATAACCTTTTACATTTCCATCATAAATCGAAGTAGTGAAATTAGGGGAATTTTCAGATTGTGTACATCAGAGTTTCTCAAACTGTGGTGTACGCCCCTCTTGGAGGGTGTGACAACTCTACAATTTGTGCGAGCATATTGAAAAGGCAAAAACAAAGATTATTTAAAAATTTATTAATTTAGGGAAAGTAAACACCGTAAGGAAAGTATGGAAAACAAAATACGGTCTGACATTATGAAAAATAAAACACACATTTACACTGATGTATTACACTTGTAATTGTATCAGTATTACACAATGCATTTTATGATTAATTTAACAATACGAAGTTAAGAACATGTTTAATAATTACCAGTGACCATATGGGATTCTCATATATACAATTATGTACAAAAATTATCACTATCTTGATAATTTGTACGGTTTATAATTCATTTCTTAATTGCCGATTAAACGTTACGTGATTATATTGGGGTGGAGGAAGGAATAAAGAAGCAAATAGTCTGAAAAAATTAAATCATTTGCAAACATTGTTGAGGTCATTTTATTGCATTCCAAAGCATTCGGAATAATTTTATAGCTATCAGTGCACAGAAAAAAAAGGTAGTTCAGAAAGACGTATATATACGCGCGGGGAAATTAACGCTTTGTCTTATCGAGGCGTTTATTGACGCCGGTGGCACTTAAGAGGCTAAAGTTTTCATCGCAGTTTTAGCATCAAAGTATAGTGTTCTTGAGTTCAATACATTGTTATTGCATGAGGGGACGCCATGAAAATTATAATTGAATATTGGGTAACAAAAATTGAAACTCTGAGAAGCATTGGTATACACGGTTGGGCCGAATAGTTTCTGGAAGAGGTCAATTAAAAATTATTAAAAAAATAGGACGATAAGTTAATCTTTTTAGAATTCAAAGTACTGTCCTTCTGCATCGACACAATTATGTGTTCTAGTTTTTGTATATTTGTTCATAACACTCCTTGAATTCTTTTATTATGGGTCTTCGGTTTTTCGTCGCATTTACTATAGAATTTCGTCTGAGCTAAGTTTCTTCTTCCTTGGTGACATTTTTGTTTTCCATTCACTTGACTGACATCTTGTCTGAGAGTTGTGAAAAAAGCACCACGTATCATTACCTTATACGACTTTCGTCAAGAAGCTGCCATCTTCGTCAGCCATATCAATCAAACCCCTGAACATGTGCATTCTCGTTTCTTTTTGTTCACGTGAAGACAGTTTTGGCACCATGTGTAAACAAAAATGAGGCTGTTCATTTCCAAATCATCATGAAGAATGCTGGGAATACTTTTGAATGAAATTGTAAGTTCAGATACAATAGCATCAATGGTAATTGGTCAATCGGGACAAACGATTTAACGAACGCGCTTAACATTCTCATCTGTGGTAGAAGAAAAGGGACACCAAGTAGGTCATCTTCGATGTTTGTACGACCTACACGAAAACGTTTATGCTACTCGCACACAACTATTTTTCATGACATTGTTTCAGTATGCTTACTTTACCATGTAGAGTGTCTCAGAAGATGATTTCTTAAGAAAAATGCAAAATTTGATGTTTGCATGCCTCTTCAAATACCACATTTCACAATCCAAAGAATGGAAAATTCGATTTGTCAGAAATGGTGTGCAGATAATGCATACAGTAACAGAAATGGGTTTCCGATGGTCGTGTGTTTTCTTTATTAGTGCTACCAATCTTCAAAAGAGATATTATCCTTCAAGTGTACACCTATCTGAATGTAGGTGAGCATTTGGGGAACTTTTTGTCTCTGATGGGACCATGCTATTTTGAAAACTTTTTGTTGTTATCATACACTTGAACAAGTGTATATAATATAAATGTTTGTTGTTATTATTATGTCAACTTTTGTACTTAATTCCTTCAAACTTTGTTAAGGTATTACCACCAAGAGTTTCTGGAGGTAATCAAGACAAAAATGAAAATTATCTTAAATATGAAAACCAAAATATGAATCTTATAATCGTATGCGTTTCCTCAATTTGTAAGTAGTCGATTAATATTCATATATATCATTAGATAAAAATTACATGAAGGTATTCCCCCCCATTGCACTTGTTCTACAAAGCCAAAAAAAAACTCTATATGCATAAATAGTCAAACATGAAATTATTTTATAGGGAATTATTTAAATCAAGTTAAAAATATTACTGCATGAATGCTTGGTTTCAAGGAAGTATAAATAAATACAATATGAATATACTTATTTCTAAATTCATAAATGTTTAATTGTTAAAGCAGAAATTATAAGACACTTATTAAAATAATACAGTACGTTTAACATTCAGAAGTATAAATATTTAGGATGAAATCATTTTAAAACACTAATAATTCAATTATTTTTTAGAAATTTATTGTTAAGTATGTTTTTTTAACGATTATAAAAGGTATATCAATTAAGTAAGTAAAAATTTTTAAAAAATATCGAGCCTTACAGTACTCGCATATGATGTGAAACCTCTGACACGTTATCGTGGTAAATACACAATAGTAACTTAAATCCTGAAAAAAATGAATCGAGTATAGTTGGAAATAATTTTCTATCGAATAATTATACCTTTAATGAAAATTTTATCTATTGAACACAAGGAGTAAGGCAAATTTTATCAAACAATATTTATTCTTGTTCAATTTGGTGGAAAGTGGATACAATACACTTGAAAATAATGAAACAGGGATTTCGGTGGCAATATACATTTCTCCGAATCAAACTTTTCAAAAAATTAAAGATTTCCTGCCTTTTGTATTTTTAGAAGAAACCGAAGATGGTTCTGCTTTTTTATAAACATACTATCACTCGCGTCCCATGTTTTTGAGTGTGATTGAATTGTGTGAGATTGAATTGAGTTTTGAATCACTCGCTTTCCATGTTTTTGAGTGTGATTGAATTGTGTGAGATTGAATTGAGTTTTGAATCACTCGATTTCCATGTTTTTGAGTGTGATTGAATTGTGTGAGATTGAATTGAGTTTTGAATCGAGTATTATTGGAAATAATTTTCTATCGAATAATTATATCTTTAATGAAAAATTTATTTTGGAGTAATGTAATTTTTTATCAAAAATATTTATTCTCGTTCAATTTGGGTAAGAGTGGGTACAATAGACCTATGATAAATAAAATATGACACATATACTGGTTATTTCAAAGTATTTAAAAAACATTGAAAAACAGCGTCAATAACAGTACTACTGTTAGCTGTCGAAATATTTCGATTTGTATTCATTTCGAACTTTAGTTCATCAGTACAAAAGCAATGAGCGGCTTAACTTCTGGTAAGCTGAATTTAACGTTGAAATCACCACTCAAAATCATGGGAAGGAAATAATAGCTTGTTTTTAAAAGAGCAGAGCCATCTTTAGTATATGGTAAAAGTACAAAAGGGAGGAAGTTTTTAATTTTTTGAAACTTTTGATTGGGAGAAATGTATACGGCCATCGAAATCACTGTTTGTCTATTTTCAAATATGCATTCTGCCACACATGTGACCCCAATATATTGACTATCCATACCCAGTCCACTTGTTTGACGATAAATAATGTCCATGGGAGGAGTCACAACATGTGAGTTGTTCTGGTTGCTATTGACAGCCTCAGGAATGAAAAAGATACGCAGGAAAATATTTATTCAAATAATTCCATATTACTTACTCATATATTCTTAAGAATGTTGAACTTTTTCAGACACTTAACAGTAAATATAATTATTAATATAGTTTACATACATAAATTAACCTTATATTTTTTACACAACGAGTCCTGATACTTTGACAATTGAGCGTAAGGATCGTAAGTTTATCCTAAATAAGAATTCGAAAATCTTTTGAAATGCTAACTTTAACAATATATCGTTCGGTGGATGACTTGAGTACCCAGCTCTTTCGAGCTACAACCTTGTATCAGTAGGTATTTTAGTGACTATAAATGATTGACTTTTGCCCTTTGTTGAGATTAAGTGCTTTAAATACATAATAAAAATACTAGATATTTTGGGAAAATAAAAATTTAAGATGTTAGAATGTATTAAAATTGAGAAAATGAGTTTCAAAGTATAACAAAGCACCGAAAATGAAGTTAGAATTTCGATCTTGGGTGGGTGTGGCGAAACCGACCAATGGGAATGCAGCTAGGATCACAAAAAATGGTTGAAAAGAAAAACAGAAAACAGCATTTTTAAAAGCTACTAAAAATACTATCATGAATAAAAATAGTAGATGAACATTAAAATAAAAAAGAGAGATCTGTCGAAATAATTTTCCGAGGAAAATCAAAGAGTAAATAGTAAAATTGAAAAAAGAAGAGAATCTGAGAATTGTACCTAATGCAAAGCATTAGGTTCGATTCCCTAATAAGTGAAAGTCCTTAAAAGTAAAATAAGCACTTAAGATGGAAGAAGCGAAATTTGAATGGAGAAAAATAATTACATGAAGAGGAGGTCTGAGAGAATATTTCTAGGTCTGTTGAAATTAGAATCAGGAGTTTTCAATATCCAAGGTCAAGAGATTACTAGAACTAACAGTATTATGAGAGAAGTTTGATGCAATCTTTTTAATAATCTGTCTAATTGACAGCATTTTACTTGCGATCCTGATATCACTGTTCCTCATGAACCATCGAACATTTAAGATTTGTCGAAGAATGATGCTTTGAGAAGCTTCGACTTGATTAATATGGGATTAAACAATATAAAAATAACTACCTACTAGAGTTGGACCCGATGCGGGAGTAGTGAAAATACACCATTATACGCGTTCATTGCTAAAATCAAATAGCTCGCGCTTACGTCACTTTCTGTTTCGGTAACCGAGAGGAAAGATTTTACACATCAATAAGTTAATACATGATAACAAAACATGCTTTGTAAGAAAGCCAAGTTTATAAGAGCATTTCTGTCTTCAAATTGATATTATCCTAGAAATATATATAAATTATCACCATTAATAGAGACTTAATGTTTCCTATTTAGATTTAATAAATGTTGTTAAGGAGCAGATGATGTGTTTATACTTATTAGTTATAAATAACAAGAAAAAAATGAAATGAAAAGTCATATCACAGAGATTTTCTGAAGAGCATTCTGCCAACATAAATGAAACTAAAAAATGCTGGGTCATTCGTAATTTTACCATTTCTCCCTATATAAATATTTATATATATATATATATTGTTTTCTTCACGGAAGTAATCACCCACATCATCTTTCCGTATTTGCAACCCAATTTTCAATCATAATTTTCATCATGCCTTTCCTCTGCTCACTGCCCAATACATTAAATACGTATTGAATGTAATAATTATGTATTTTGACACTAACGCCGCAACACCACATTAATTATAAACTGTACAAATTACCAGGATAAGCATTAAATTTTGCATACGCTTTTTTTTTAGTAATAAGGTAAGTATTAAGTAACTTTTTTTTCTAAATTTTAAATTGGTACATTGAAAGATAATTTTTAATTAAATACATATTTATTTTCTCAATCATCTATTTCTAAAAGTAGAAATGTCATTAGAAAAAGAGTCTAGTCGCTGTTGCTGCCTCTCTTATATTCATCATTTCTAGCATCAGCAAAAACACTTCGTATACTATTGCCGTTTCTAACATCATATATATGAGAAACCGCAATTTTAAGGTGGCTGCTTTGAAGACAAATTATATATCTCAAATAAATATAGAAAATTAACTTAGAGCGTCAATTTCTAATAATACACTTCCATTGAAAAACTTTACTCTGCAAGATAATCTCACGGGATTAACTTGCAATTATTAAACGTGTTCATAATTTAGTAAGTTGTTAGTAAACTAAATATGAAGAAGTTTAGTAAAACTTGTTCATAATTTTTAGTTTAGATTTTTTGTTAAGTATTGATAAATTACTCACCAAATACATTTTGCAGTACAAAAGTATTTAGAAGTACATTATATCAGTGTAAAAATGTAATTTTATCTTTTATTTTATCTGAACCTTAGTGTTTTTTGCTGCCTTTCAGTAAATTAATATTATAATTTGTTTAAATAATATTTTATTCTGAACTTTGCGTCATACTAACACCCTTAAGATAGGATTATTATATAGGGGGATGCTCCACACACAGTTTAAAAATCGCTGTCCTACATAAAGTCCGAATACAAAAGACATGGTTAAATGAATTCGCTTCCTCTTGGCAATTATATTTTTAGGTGGCCTCTGCAAAATATTTGTTTTTTTACTCTTATGATAAAGACAGTTTTATACAAGTTTTATTTTTCGTTAATGCAGTATAAAAACTATATAAATTCCGGATCTGTTGCAAAATGTGAAAAAAAGCATTTTTATCCTATGCCTCTCATCAATAGTTAGTTGACTTTGGAACACAAAAAAAACGACTGCATTGATGAAAGCTAACAAAAAAGTAACATAACTTTTGCAACTATAAAAGTCAATTATTTCGTGTGGTTCATTTCTGCAGCAATGTATATGAGTATTCATTTTGATAAATAATATATCAGTGTCTAAATTTTTAAAATTTTCTGAAACATCAAATAATACAATAGTTTCAAAGCTTAAGGCAGTGATTCCCAAACCGTGTTCCGTGCTACACTGGGTTCCTTGACACCTACTCAGGGGTTCCACGAATCACAATGAAAAAATCATAAAGAAATAAATATACATTCAAAATGGAGTCACACGCTCTCTATCAAGTTTATACAGTTACAAGTATATATAGCTCATTGTTCCCATTAAAACTGAATAACGATTAAAACTGTATAATAACTTTATGATGCAATAATTTTTAAACTTTTATTATAATATAATAAATTAATATCAAAACGATTTATCATTACATATATATATATATATATATATATATATATATATATATATATATATATATATACATCTAATGGATTGAGAATATTCTATTGTTTAGAATATTCTCACAGAGTTCCACAAGATAATTTCTACTTGTTAGTTAACAAAATGGCTTGCAGAACTAAAATAGTTTTCTAATGGAAAATTCATCTTTTGGTTTTTATTGTAAGAACATCTTTAATACAGGAGAAGAAACACACAACTTATCAACATATCAACATATTTGATGTTATAATCTAAATTTAACAAGAACAACATCTAAATTTTAGGTTGAAAATACACACGAAATACACGGGTTTTCTCAAATAGCTATAAATATTTTAATGTCATTCAGATCATTGGGTTTAAGTGAAATATATTTATCTACGTGAGTGGCTAAAAAGTAAAGTATAAAATAAATTAAACTCTGCATAAAAAATTAATGAGACTGCATTTAATATCAATAGTCCTAGACTTTGACGGTTTCTGTGACAAAAGTAAGCACGTATCCATGTTATTAAATAATGCAAGGATAGGTGTCACTCATGTGTATCACAAATTATTTGCCCATATCATGTTGATCTACTTTAAATATAATTTTGAGATATATTCTCCTAGATATGTGTATAGAATGGGGTTCCATGAAAACATTTTTTTCGTTCTAGGGGATCCATGAAAGAAGCACTTTCAAGCTCTAGGGGTTTCATGAGGTGAAAAAAGTTTTGAACCACTGACCTAAGGCATTCACATTTATCCAGTTGAATTACATGTTGCCTTTCTTGTGAATGTAGAAAAAGTAATTTATTTTTCCATGCACATTTTTAATCGATGAGCTACTAAAGTAAAAAGGTTCCTGGAATGGTCCCTTACATTCACGCAGGTATTTGTTGGAGGAGACATATGTGTTTCTTAGGATGGCAGCACTAAGATAAGAACGAAAACACACAACTACCTGGAATTCATTTCCGGTACTGTTGGCACTCACTGCAGATCATTTCTGACAAAGCAAATTTTTCATTCATCGGATTTTGCAATGACGTCTTTGGATCAGCATGCAATCATCAAATTCCATATTTTGCTCTTGTTGTTGTTGTTGTGGCACTCCCCCATTGGTCAGCAGTGCTACACCAGGTCCATGACATCGTACACTTTCAGAAAGTATAACACCAGCAAGGGATCGTCTGCTAGATTCTGCTTGGTGAGCCCTAGGTACTCGAGGATGTGAGAGCAGGCGTTGCCGGCTCAGAAGAACAGTTCGTGCACATTTCAAAGCTCTTGCGTTCTTCGGAAAATTTCATTGTTTTGATATGGCCACCTCAAAAGTGGGCTAGAAGAGTTCTACCCTGTCTTGTAAAAACGTGAGCCAGAGAGCCTCCAGGACGAGAACACTAATACCAATGGTTTTCTGGAGGGTAAATCCTAGCGGTCTTATTCTGGTGTTTAGTTCTAGAGAAAATCTCGAAAAAGGTGAGGAGTGCAAACGCGGCTCTAGTACCTAACAAGCGCCAGTCTTAGCCAAAGTGTCCGCAATCTCATTGCCCTCTACATCTATGTCAGAGGGAATCCACTGTAAATGAATTTGATGCGATGGGGAAAGTCGTTTTAATTTGGTGAGTATTGACACTCCAAGATTATCTCTCACACTTTGACAATTGGAAAAGTGCTGCATTGCACTTCTACTATCAGACAGTATCCAAATATTGTTTCCAGTTGGAAGAGATGCAAGAGAACCAAGGGCCTCATTAATGGATATTAGCTCACTGCGAAAAACCGGGCAAACGTCTGGATTTCTCCTCTGGATTTTTAACATATGGACTTGCGATTTGATGTAAATTCTGCCGCCAGATCGATAATAATCGTCTCTACTGTCATCCGTATAAACCTGAATGGCGTTAATTGGTATACATCCTATTCTCTCTAGAACTAATTGCTTTAGATAGGCAGGAAGGTCTGCTCGTTTATTCACGTGTACTGGTAATTATGGATGGAAGTAGACCCCGTCAAGATCATCCGCTGAGTCAAGATTTTGACTTAATACCGAATAAAGTATACGGGAACGATTTCAGCCCTAAAAAGGAATGTTACCTGTTTCCATGCATTAAAAACAAATTAAAGTTTTGTGGAGTAAGATGAGATAATCCAGAATGCAACGAAGCAACTGAAGGACATCTAAAAAATGGATTTCTGGGATATTTTTAACTGTTTTACGAACACTTTAACAAGTTTGTGGATGCAATAGGGCAGTACCTTGACGGCCAATAAGATTAAACTATAGTTCTATTTTCTTAATAATTTGTAATTGGCATATTCAAGAATTTTTTAGTACCATATATACATGGAATATTTGCTAAAAAACCAGAAACTTATAAATAGTTTGAACACTTTATGCTAAAATACTTAATTTAAATTGAGTTAGAAAATGTAACGTGTTTCTAAGTTTTGAAAAGTGTTTTCTCTAACTTCGTGCTGGATTATTTTTTAACCGGCATTTCTTGTATGGTCAATACTTAAGAAAAAACCATTAGAAGAAATTAAATAAAACCCAAATAAATATGAATATTGCTCCTGCGAGTCATTCTGAAAGCAATTATCCTCTTAACTCGGGTATTTAGAAATCTTTGAATAATTAAACTTACAATTTAGTAGTTGATTGCAAAAGCGTAATTGGTTTGTGTGACGTATTTCATTTTCCATATATAATTTACTTCTCAGTTTATGTTTAGCTAACTAATTTAATTAAACTTTTTTTTGTCGGAGACAAAAGCTTACAAGTTTAAAAACCAAAAAATTATGTCAAATTAACAAAAATAAATTGTGAATGTGATACAAATATATGATTCAGGAAACAAATGAATATTTTTTGGGGGGTTTTTATAGTCGTTTAAGAAAGTAGTACTCGTACGTAGAGCGATTTAAAACACTTATTAAGCAAACAACGAAAAGTTTTATACAGTTTCATTTTTGTTAATGTACAATACATTTAATAATTGTGTCTACATATTTTGAAACCGTTTTTTAACACTGCGCTAAGAGATTTAAATGAATATAGGTCTGTCTTTATAACACCCAAACGTCTTTCTCACACAAAATAGAATTATAGATACCCTTAAAATATCAAGGTTTTAATGAAAAGTGGAAGCCATGCATAATATAAAGTGATACAGCTCCCAATTATAAAAATAAGATTTCAAAACACGTCCATTGTTCTTTTTTTTCAAAAAAACGCATATTAAAACATAATAAATATTTTTTTACGTATCAATACCAATAAATATTAATACTTAATCAGTAAGATTTAAAGTAAATTAACTAACTAATTTTTTTAAAAAAACAATAGTGTAAGTGATATTGTGTCTATTTCTTATTATTATTTGAAACAATTAGATAATTTTTTCTTAAAAAACCCATTTATATCAATTAAAGTACATTAAAGTAAATAACTTTCTATTCAACGTAAAAGTAGAAAAACATATGTTTTGTAAAGTTAAAAAAAGTTCTGCATTGGATGAAATAAAACAATAATGTTTGTTTTTCTCAAAAGATGTCCTTTAAACGTGTTCGAATACTTTAAGAATATACATACGAAAAACATGGATATAAAAATGTTTTTAATCGTTTTTAGTATATAAAAAATGAGCATCTTTTAAAATAAAATCATGCACCATTCTCCTGAAACATTCTTATCAACTTGTTTTTTTCAATTTAATTCCCCTTTCAAGAATAGTTGGAACATTTAGACAATGCAAAGTGTTTAAATTCGTTTCGAGCTTTGTCCTAGTAAAGACGTCATATTCTATCTATGTATCTCTTACCTTCAGAATAAATAGTAATTGATAAAATATCGAGTAAGTATACTGGTTGTACACGATATCGTAGCTAAATTCTGTAAGGTTGCAGCGGCGCCTCCTTTTACAAATCGCAAACGACAGAAAAAAAGCCCTTAACACCTCGCTCGAATAGGGATCCCTATCGTCTCAGTCGTCCGAATGCAATTTGAATTCGCAAGTCCCGTGAATTGAACACTAGATGGCACCACAGTCTAACGATATTGGTATATTATGCATTCATTCCATGGAGAGTATAACTAAGACAATCTTCATAAATCACGACTAGTAATTTAAAACGGCAATGCTACGTGTCAAATGGAAACGCCATCTCAATAAGATATTGCACGGAACGTGAACAAAAAAAAAAAAAACGTTCCAATGGCATTCAAACCTACTGGAGATGTATAACAATTGCAGTAATTGGCTGGAAAAACAGCCTTTTCTCAATATCATTCCGAAAGTTAAACAGAAAAAGAGACATTCTTCTCAAGGAAGGGGGTATGTAGTGGCGCTTCCTTCTGGAAGTCGCTAACAACAAAATATACGAATAAAAGATCTTAACGACTGGACTGAATAGGAGTTCCTTTCGTCTCAGTCGTCTAAGGTGTGCATTTCGGAGAGGAAGGTGGCAAGTTCAAATAGCTCTGCACTCAAGCAGTAGTCAATGTCACCATGGGTCTTCATTCCCTCTGTCAAAAGCAGCTTGATACTGAAGTGGTAACGCAGCAATTGAGCTCTAAATTGCAGCCCAGCTTAACGATAGTGGCTGATTATGCATTCATTCTATAGAAAGTCTGATTAAGACATTTTCAATTAAATCATGACTAGCGATTCAAAAAACGTCAACGGCGCACGCATCAACTAGGCTCATCATTTAACAAGAAACTGTTCGCAACTTCAACGACACTCGAATCTACTGCAGATATATAGCAATTGCAGTAATTGGATGGAAAAACAACCTTCTCTCAATAACATTTCGAAAGTTAAACAGAAAAAAATAACATTCTTCTGAAGGAAATGGGTATGCAACGGCACTTCCTTCTGCAAGTTACAAACAACGCAGGACATAAATAAAAGCTTTTAACTACTGACCCGTATAGGGATTCTTATCGTTTTAGTCGTCATGGCGTGCTCCACACCGGTATGTTGGTGGATCAAATAAACACCCATGAAAAGGTCAACAGCTTATCGCCGAAAGCCTTAGTATGTATTTTTAAGCTACATGGGATTTATGCATTACCGTGGATGATGATGTTTCATATCGGTTGATTAATGCAGGGTCCAATTGGAAAGGTTTGTTGTTATTTTCTTCATTTCATAGCAATATTTCCACATTTAAACAATGAGGAATAATAAATTTTCATAAAATGATTTGTTTTGAAAAGGAATACCTTCACAGTGTCCTTTTTGCCACAAATTGGCCAAGTGTTTCGTAGGGTAAAGATAACAAAAAATCATGATGTTTTTCTCCTGCTGAATTGTTGGTATTTTTGAGTGAATAAGTGAATATTGACGTCGCACTGTTTAGCTTCACGAGGGCTTTCGGTGACGGACCACGTAATTGTAAACCATGGTCAAGTGAAGTGGCCGACACCTGAGCTGGCACCGTGGGACGTTTGAGCTCTCGTCAGATTTAACGTGCATCGCTCCCTACACCGCGGGCCTTTACTGGGCTTGAACTCATGATATGCCAGTCATGATCTGACACCTTTACCACTGTGCTACCACCGCCCTCTGGTATTTTTGAGGTTCAGGAGCTAATGGGAAACCGAAAGGAAAATTTACAGGCCCAGTTTTTTGAAGAACATATATTTGGATCAAATCATTAATTTTTATGGTTTATGAGTAGTAAAAAAGATACATAATTCCTTAATAGATTTTGGAACAAAGTCCTAGATATTTGAGATTCTTCCATTTGGTTGAAGTTAACCAAAAATTAAAAATTAAGTTCTAAGAATAATTTATGATTTATTTTTAAGTAAAAAAGATTTATCCATCTTGTCTTCTAAGAAACATTACCTTTCCTGCTACATTTTTTTATCTAATTCTGCAAAAATTATTCTATAAATATTAAGAAAAAAAGGAATTCATTTCCCTCTTACTCAAATTTTTTCTTTGCAATCCGATTAAAAGTCCGAAAAACAATTTTCCATTAGATTTATAAAAATCATTCACTTCATTTGCTACGTTAAAATAAGGTTATTTACTAAAAATAAATTATTAGCCGTGTAGCCAAGCATTAAATTATTCTAATTTATTTTTTAATGTCAAATGATAATATAATAACAAATATATCTCCTTTTTTTTTTTTTTTTCAAAACTAATAACCACAAATCTCTATAGCATGAAATTCCCGGTAAACAAGCAGTTAAAGTAATCTCGTAATAAGACAATACATGTACATTTGCCGGATGATAACACAAGTGTGGGAGGGTTTTTAACTAATATATTTCATTTCAGATTACACAGGAAAAAAACTGAATATTTAAGCATGACTTCCTTCTAATGTGAATGGAGTTTAATTTGCATAATAAGTATTAATGAATACTATTGTTTTGTGAACAATTAATCCAACTTTTTTGAATTTTTGCTCGAGAGCGATTACATCATACATGAACAAAAATTTTAAAAAAAGATAAAGTTAAAAAAAATGCATTTTTCGGATTAATTCATAAGTCAATGATATGAAGATTGAACCGAGCTTTCAAACGTTGCATTGTAAATGGTTAATTACTATATAACTAAAGTTAAATAAAAAATATTTTTTAAAAAAATAATTTGTGTCAGGTATAAATTAAGACATTTAAAATTTTAAATTTAAATAGTATTTAAGAAAATAAATTATAGAAAAAGTAAGACATTTAATTAGCTTCTTTATTGCTGTATACGTAATATATATCTGTTGAAAATCTATATTAATTTTACTAATTTTAATACAGGTAATTTATTCAATACACCAAAGAACGACCAACCTTTTTCGATTGTCCGGGAAAAGAATTTTTGCTTCGAAAAAAGTTGCAAAAAACTCAATCACAACTTTATGAACTTTGAAACCTTTTCTAGTATTTTTTTTTACTTACTAATTAAATGGCACACGACAAAAATAAAATATTATACTAATGGAGGTAAGTTCAAAAGTTCAAGTATTACTAGTTTTTACGTAAGAAATTTCCCTTCATTTATAAAATTCAATTAAATTATTTTCTAGCGAGAGAGAGCGTAATTAATTTACTTGCGGTTTGACAATACATTTTTAACAATATTAAAATTAGCAAGCATTCTAAAATGTATTTTAGTACTCAGAATCTTTTAAAAGAAATTCAGTTTTTTTAATCATACGTAGAAAATATAAAGAAGATTTTCATTCAGTTGACATGAAACATACAAATAGAATTTTATAATTTTCAATGAATGTAAAGTCTTATAATTAAATATAATATTGAAAAATCATGCATCAAATTTCTAAACAATGAATGTTAACTTTTGTTTATGATTTAATAAATTACTACCATATAAATATTTATAGCGCCATAGAACTTTTTTGAAGCTACAAATTATTAATTATTTAAAATGTTATTTAAATATTCATTTATTTATTGATTTTTTGTTTTGTTTTTAGAGTCACAATTTTAATGCATTCATATATTTTCAATTCCTTCTAAAAATAGAATTTGCTCAAAACAATTTCAGTTTGAAAACATTTTTGGATGCTAAATTAGCAAATTAAAGCATCTTGCTACCCAAGAGAATATTTTTAAGCTTCAGAAACGCATTGCTTTAGACATAATTATTAATAACTTAGAATACGAATACTTCATGGTTTTTTGAATATTTTTTCAGTCATTATTTAAATTTATTTCTGATACTTCCAGTTATATGTTTCCCTATAATTTTAACATTAATTTCTGTTAAGCCCTTTATCTACCAACCGTACTTATAAGTACCACTTACTTTAAAATTACGTAGAATAAACATTTTTAAGAATATTCTGACCATACTTAATAGGAAAACTCTTTGAAATCCACTCTTTCGATATATATGGCAACTCGGGTTCTATGTTGAATATTTTAACGATGAAGGTGAATAGTTTTATAGCAGAAATTGCGTTTTTAGCTGACGGTGTTTTCAGCGGATTGTGAATATAATCATTTTTGTCTTGAAAAAATAGTTTTGTTAAAATTTAAGTGTCTTATTTTTTGTATGTTAATGAAGACCTTAGAAAATGATTTGACTATTTATTTTAAGCAAAAGGTGTACATAATTCATTTTTTAAAGTTGAATATCTTGAATTAATTAATTTGCTCTAACGGATTAAATTTCCCTAATTTCAGTATTTTGTTTATGTATATCCCTTAATTTTGAATGCAGTGATCCAAAAAATATTCCATGGAAAAAACTCCAATAAATCATAACGAGGTAGATAAAGGGTTAAACAAACTTTTTTGAAATTTTTATTTTTATTTCTTCCTGGTGGAAGAAAATTTTAGAAGTTCTTTAAAGAAAAATATATTTATTAGTACCCACATTATTCAACCAGCCATAAACACTAAACAAATCATTAATATTTGGCACAGTTATTGTCCGAATGATGGTATTTAAATTATTTTAATTACTATAAAATTTTGAAAATAAGTTTATCAGACATAACTATAAAAATAACTTACAATTATTGGTTTAATGCAATCAAAAAATTATCAATAGAAAAATAAGCCATTATCCTTGTTGAAACCATAATTTTCAGGATGGTTCTAGTTAACTCAGATATTAAACGAGATACGACTGAAAGTGAAGTACAGTGTAATAAATTTAACATGAAAATGCTTAAGATGAAATATCGGTTAACACGAAATAATACAAATGAGTGAGACAAACATCTCACTCATTTTTTCCCTTTTAACACTAAAAAGTTCACTACATATTCCCTCTAAAAATTAGCAAAATAATTTCCAAAATGACTATTAGACATGAAAGCAATCACAAATATACAAAGAAAAAAATTGAGCATCTTTCAATTTCGAGAAATGTATGGTATTCAACGATACATTTTTCCTACTCAAGCTAACCAACACAAAATATTATTCAGAAGAAAAATCTAATTTTTTTTCGACCATAAAACTTTTATATTTTATCCAAATTAATTAAGGAAAAATAATTTTAAATGCTTTTAGTTATTTTTCAAAAAATTTCTGCACTTTTATAGTTTTAATACAAATTTGGATATAAAATAACATTTATTTTACATTACATACTAAAACTAATTTATATTTCTAAATAATAAAATGCTATTACATATACATTTTCCATCCATAATTATAAAGAAAGAATATCTAAATGTTTTATGTGCACGCAGGGTCGCATTTAGGCAGCAGCATAAAGTGGCAGAATTTTAGAAAAAAGGGATAAATATATTTAAATAAAAAATTATCATCATCACACAAATTTAAAGTAAATAATTATTTTGATAAAAATACAATAAGCAAATAGTGTTTCAGAAAGTTAGATACTGAGAGAATTTTCGCTATAGAACGGGCGCGAATACTGCCACTTACTGGACTTTGGTTTCGCAGTGAAACTGTAAATTTTAGTTTCCTTTTTCTACTCCACTGTTTACTTATCAAAATAATTAAAAGTTTTAATTATAACTAGAAAGATTCATAATAAGGTCACGTGCTGTAATTTAAAATGCCTATTTTTTAAATTTTTTTAGAACTAATGGAATTTACTTAGGTTAAAGATACGTCAATATTTTTCTATTTAGGAGGACTCAATAGTTAAATATTGCCGTTATGCTGCCATTTATTGCTTAGAAAATGATCAAAAATTCAAAAACAGTTCTTATTGGGATACAAAAAAAATTTAATTTGATTTTTTAAAAAAAAAACGTTTAATGTGTGGTTTCGGTGTGAAGCCATTGAAGGTTAAAACACGAAACAAAAATCGACTAACACTAAAATATTTCCTTTCTGGAAATGAACAAAATACAAAAAACAGCAGTTACGCTGCTGGGATTAAAGAAGAGGGGGAAATAAAGGGAAGAGTGTGTGTGTGCGGCTTCAATTGTTCCGTAAAATGGAGGCTGAAATACCCTCGGAATTGTCTGCGACACGAGCCAATTTTGTTTCTATAAACTACTTTCACACTCCACCCCTACAAATGTCACACAAAACATATAATCTCTGGCAAGTTGGCCTTGGGATTTGGGGACGAGTTCATCACTGTGTATGAATAAAAATCTGTGAGTTTGATTAGCGTTTTTATTATTATTTTTTATTTATTATTTTATTTCAGTTGATTTTGTTTCAGAACACAATGACCAAGAGCTCAGGGGGAAAGAAAATTTTTATTTCGCTTAAAATGACGATGGGAATTTTCTTGAACTTGTTGATTCCAAACCGAAGACAAAAACGGAAATCTGCAAATATTTTGGTGTATATATTGCTAAATTACATATTATATATTTCATTAAATTCTTATAAATATTTTTGCTTCATTCATTATTATTAAATGCATGCATCACGCGCATAGTGTCTATGTAAATAAAATGTACTCTAATAAATTTAATTTTGTAGAATATATTAGTTTTTTTTAATTGTGAAACTTCTTTAGGCGTGAGAGTGAATGGGGAATTTGCCCAGTTTTGCGTTAGGGTGAAAAACCGAACGTAAAAGTAGTGCTTCCCCCATCCCCCAAATCGTTGCCATGGTGAGGAGATGGCGAACGGGATGAAAAGGGAGTAGAGGACACCACGCGTTTACATCATATGAGTGAAAAAATTGGACGACTGCCAAGGATATAACAGGTTTTATAGAGTGAGTATCCCTGCTACTCTAAACGAACTCACGTGACTTGTTTTCCTATTATTTATATACTAAACGTGCCATTTTCCCCGAATAAAGGCTTCCAAAATATTACCATTAAATGACTCTTCTCGTTACGGAAGTGTCTACGGCATTGTGTATAGCTCCCTGATATTCTTGTCAGAATCACTACGTATATCGTCTTGTAAACAAACACAGTGACTTCTACGAGTGATGCATTGAGTTTGCTTTATTAATTTTCATTTCGGTTGATTATAATTATTTTAGTCAGATGCCTAAAACAAATACAACAAAAGGAAAAAAAAAGTTTCATGAAAAAAAAAGCTTAACTGGCAGCAAGTCCAGTCGAAAGTCTATATATCACCATGTAGTCCTGTCGTAGCTGGTATCACTTTCATCCACAAAGTTTTAGTGCTATACTCACCAGAGGCTGCTGCAATCATTGAATCTGATGATGATAAAAATCCTATTATATGGACTGGAGACTTTAATGTTAATTTGCTTCAGAAGTAGCAAAGTCACTCATTGAATTCTTGAAACAGACACAGAATTGGACAATGAATACTGATGCTAAAGAAGGAACAAGATACGGAAATGCAATTGGTGCGGTTTTCTCACGTTTTCTTGATTAACCACGATCCAGGATTTTTATATCCTACTTCAGTTACCTCACGCCTATCGTATCATTTCTTGAAAAACAAAGATGCTGAAAATAGAATAAAAATAGTATTTTCATACAATAAATGAAGTTCTCGAATTTTATTTGATTAAAGTAAGATCCCCCAGCAGTTTAATATAATTAGATCTATTTTTTTCATATACGACCAAAGTCGCCAAAGAAGTTTCACTTCTATCACGTGGATTTCACGTTTTCGTTCTTTTTAAATATTCTTTAGCCCTTTATCTACCACATTATGATTTACAGCAGTTTTTTTCTCTGCAATATTCTTTTTTTGAATCTTTACATTGAAAATTAAAATATATACATAAGCAAAATACTCAACTTTTGGAAATTTAACCTATTACAGCTAATTAATTAATTCAAGATATCCGACTGTAAAATTAATTATAGGCACAGTTTACTTAAGGTAAATAGTCAAATCGTTTTCTAAGGTCTTCATTAACATACAAAAAATTAAGATACATACCTTATGACATTAACTCATTTTTCTGAAACAAAATGGCAATATTCACAATCAGCTTAAAACTCCGTCAGCTGTAAACGCAATTTCTGCTGTATAACTATTCACCTACCCATCTAAAATACTCATCATAGTACGCGTGCTTACATATATCTTGTAAGAGTGGATTTAAAAGAATGTTCCTGCTAAGTATCGTCAGAGTATTAGTAAAAATGGTTATTTTAGGTAATTTTAAAGTGAATGGAACTTATAAGTGTCATCGGTAGATAAACGGTTAACGCGAAATTATTTTTACATAATAAAAATTTCAGTCCCCCTCAATTTTCACGTTAAGCGATTTTCACTGCATAATGATTTCAGTATATTTATGGCAAGCTTTATTAAAAAAGGTATGAACAAATAAATAAAATGTCACTGTGGGCGTTAATGATCGTTATTTATGTAGGATTTTCCCTTTGAAACATTTTGTTAAAAGGTTGAGTCATATCCTTTTCAGAGAACCATAAATCTCAATTTTATTTATTACTGCATTCCGAAGCAGCGCCATCTAGTGAGTTTTCGTAGCTCCGGCTTGAATAATTTTTCGGCAGAGGCCTACTAACCACTGCTTGTTCAACACGTCGCGTCTTTACCGCATTTCCGCGCCCTGCGAGCACCACCAGTCCTAACGTCCAAGAATGATAAAGGTTTATTTCCCCGTCTTCTAAAGGTATAACTCAACTTTTAATTAACCTGATTCCTGCATTTCATTCTCTTTGTAATTATCCCCTTTTGTAAATATTTCCCTTTAACTTTAAATAAATTATCTTTTACTTTGAAGTATTTGTGTTTAAATGACTTAGATTAAATTAATAATTCATCACTCACCCTTAAATACTTACCCCTAGACAAACCACCTCGCCAATCTAAAATCCCGCCTTCTGAAGAGTCTGATTATTATTCGAAGATTTATTCGGACTCCCACATTTATGTAGATACTATACAACTGCTAGCAAATATTTATGTACATTCGTACACAACAATAAACAATATTATTAGTCAGAAATGAAAAATAAATAATTTTCAAATTAATGACGATTAAATGCAATGGTAAAGAATTCATGAATAATTGGTTCACTTCATTATTGACATTGTTACGATCTATCAGCAATTTCTCAAAATTATCAGTGCATATTAATAATTACAAATCATTCTTCTAAAATGTTTACTTTTTAAAAAAATATAACTAAAAAATTAATAATTTAAGAACATGAACTTGATTTAAGCAACGCCAATGTATAAGTAGCCTGTCACATGTATATACTCTAGAAATACAAATCCATATTTGACCTTTTTCAGAATGAATTGCACTGAAGTAAATTTATCAGAAGCTTATCCTCTACGTTAATTTATTATATTGTAACACAAGCTTACTACCCCCTATTTTACCTGCTACGGGTTTAAAACTCTTAACATACTCAATACTTAAGCTACTAAGGAAACGTTAACCGAAATCGATTTTCAAACACCGACTTGTATTGATATTTTGGCTTCATAATTAATTGGTAATCGATAACAATAATTAAAACTATCAGTTTAAAAATTATCTTCGGCCTCAATATTGTAATACATGAGAGAATTAGTATAATTAATTGAACTCTTTAATATGACTTATTTTATATAAATTATCCTTCCCTGATTATTTTCCCATAATGCATAATTATTCCAAGCAGCTCTTAACATAAGATGTTTTCTAAACTGATAAAGGATTTAATTACGGTTAAATGTTTGAACACATACAGATTGGCATTATCTTAATTTACTTGAGGCTGGACATAGTATTTATAATGAACAGTGAATCTATGCAAAATAATTTCTTCATAATGTATTATTTGAATAAAATTCGTCAGAGAAATTCTTGAGCTTATTCAGAAAATAAGAATGTATTTGTTATGCTTCCATTTTCTCGAACCTATAACGAACGAATTTATGCACATCCGTAACAAATTCTTAAATTATTATGTATGGATTAATACGTACAACATTTTTTTTGTTATTGTTTTAAGGTTTAAGTATTTTGAATCTCACTGTTTTGTTTCTACAGCTGGTGGAAAGTAAAAAGTATTTAAAATTTTTCGATTTTTTCTTCCTAAATGTATATTAAAAAAAGTATAAATGAGATTTTATTTAAACTATTTTATTGTAGTAGGATTTAAAAGTTCTCGGACTGAGCCTATAACTTGGAAATATTCTGCAGTAGAGCGTCTACAATAATATTTCTGCGTTATTACATTCCCCTTATTTTCTAAAAAAATCTAGTTCCAATTTCATGGGGCCAGTGGGTCATCAAGGTGTCGTATTCTGAAGGCGGATAAATTTAGTCGTCGGCGATTGAAAGAAATTGCGGTTGATGTCGCAGCTTTTTGGAAAATCCCACCAAAACTGACATTCATACATTATATTCTGAGAAAAAGGTACATGCATTTTTAAAAATATCACTTTGAAAAAATTCAATTTTTACTATAAAGTGTGACTTCATCAGAAAAATAATGAATTACAACACAAATTTGTCCCATATTATTAAACATTAGCACTTTTGCAATTTATTTTGCATGACATAGTTAACAAAAAGCTCTTAAATTGCCCAAAATAGCCTTTTTCAATTTTTTTCTAACGAGATCATATCTATTATTACATCGATTATCTTAAATTCTGTATCAATTTTTGAAGAATTTGTACCTTCCATGCATTACTAATATCAAATTTGAACATAAAGCATCATAACTATAATGTGAAAGTGTATCAATATGGTTTTGGTATGAATTTGAGATGGTACATAAAAATACTTGATTATATGACATTTCGCAAGTTTTCGTTAGGCTTTTGTAAAATTATTGTTGCTTTTGTTGTTGCAGATAGTTTCTATGCCTTAAGCTTCGAAAGTTACTCTAAACTAGACAAATTATTTCTAAAATAGCCAAAATAAAACTGTGTTTATGTTCTTAAACATGAAATTTGTGTATTTTTAGTATGTAACAAGCTTTTCGAAAATACAACAAACATCACGTTTGATGTGTATCATCTCATATATTTTTCTCAGAAACTTTTAAACATAAAGACTCAAAATTTTTATTGTATTTTAACTAAGACATTTATATTTATACTGAAGTGATTTTTTAAAAAAGCATATTAATCAGTATGTTCAAAGACAAACTTTTTTAGTTCACCGAGAAATTTTTATTCTTCATTTATTGAAAATTATCATTTTTTGTTATGACACCTGCTTTCTATTTAAATAATTTAAGAATATTTCAAAAATGTCACTTCAGTATACAGAATTGCATTTAAGGTACACAGAGTACATGCATACTGTAAATTTGTACAAAGTTACAAGTTTAAATTTTAGAAAACCGAATTTTTTTATTAAAAAATCTTACCCTGCCTAAGTAAGTATTTTGAAATATGGATTCAAATCTACAAATAATAAGTAATTCATATGCAGAAATGTAACAAGAACTATTTCGCAAAGAGTTCAAATATTTAGAAATCTTTTTAACTCGTCACTAAGCCTTAGCGAGTTTAAATAATGAGTAATAATAAACATTAAAACTAAATTTAAAGTAAAGAATAGACTTAAAATTAGATAAAATCACTAAATATTAAATATAACATTCAAATTACGTAAACCACGCGTCCAAATTTGGCTCCAAAAATTTTTAACAAAGTTAAATGCAGTTATTACACAATTATCTAAAAACTCATTTTAAAATAATTATTGTTGCTGTTTCTAATGTCACATGTCTGACGTAGTCAGATAGAGGCTCACGAAATGCATCGTGGCAAGGGGCTAGAGTTACGCCTGTCATTGACATTGAGCACCATTCAGGAGACAGTACGATTTAGCTAGGCAAAACTCCCCGAAGGGACGATAGATGGCGACACCACCTATCTCCCACTCCACAATTTCTAAATTGAACAAAAGGGGACGGAAATATTCTCCAGTCCCTGCGCTCGTGACTCAGCCCACAAAATTTCGGACCCACAGATTTAACGAGCCCGTGCTCCGTGTGTACTCGGAGGGTATTTGGTGGTTTTGGGCATCGAACCCAGGCCTTCCTGTCTGGAATCCGGTCATATCATTGGAAATGTCCTGATTTGAAGATTTTAGAAATATCAAAAACTCAAAATCAATTTCCCAATGGCTTTTACCCTACTGACGCCTTAAAGGACACGCCTAAAATGGATTCCAGAAATATTTCGAGGACCTTTGCAAGCCATGGCAAAAGTATGTTGTTACTTAAGGGTCTTATTTCGAAGGAAGGTGTGTTTTAACATTGAATTGGTAATATTTTTTTTTATGTTATAAACTCAGTACGGGAACTTTTGTGAATTCTACTACATATTAAGTTGTTTTTTATCTCAAATATGGAATAATATAGGTACAGCAATGAAATTTCATGCAAATGTTTTTAATAGTAGTAGTTTCTAGATTAAATAACCACAAAATTATCAATTGACTAACTTTAAATAAACATATTGGACTAAGTTTAGGAGGAAATGTAGGCTGTAGGCTGATATTTCTTTAAACACATTGGAAAATAGTCAAAATATTTTGACATAGAGCTTCGATTAGCTAGAGTTTTTGATTTATTAGAAATAAATTATAAGTTTTCAGTCCATTCATGAGAAATATATTTTGAAAATTGATTGTATCAATGTTCGATAATAAAACTCTATCCAATACTCTTTTAATAAAATATGTGTTAAGAAATTCCTAAATATTATTGAAAGAAATACACAAATTTATTTTTTACAAGGAATACGTGTTTGAGTACATTACTCGCCAAATGCTTTTTTGGAGAGATATCAAAATTGCACCAAAAAGTATTTAGTTGCAAACAGATTTTATATAAGATTACATTATAGAAATAAAAAAAAATTGCAAACATTACGCAAAAATAAAAGACTGAAACTACTTGAAGCAGTAAATCATCAGAAATATATACACTGCTGATCCCAAAAAATGCAACACCAAGAATATCTATAAATATCACAGTGAAATTTATTTGGCAGATAACATGTTTTAAAAAGATCAAACGATTGAAATTAGAGCCTCTTGTGACGTCAAAATCAGTTGTTAGTGTTCCCCTCATTGTTTGCTATAACCACTGTCGCATGCTTTAGCGTAGAATAAAAAAGGCTTTGGATGTATCCTTGGGGTACATCAGTCTCTATGTGGCTTCCTAATATTGTCATAGTTGATCTGATGTACGGTGTGATAGCTCATCCTGTTTTGCAACACTAAATACAACCATATGTTGTTTGCCGTGCATTGATCTTTCTCGATACAGAAGTTATTCAAATGTTATCTTGGTCTGCATAGTCTCCAGATTTATCACCGATTGAAAGCATCATATTTTGGATTGCTGATAGACTGGTGTGCCTTACCTCTCTAGCGAATAAAGTTGATCAATTGTGGCAGAGGCTTGAGGCAGCGTAGAATGCGTTTCCCATTTCAGTCATTCATGTTTAATTCAACTCCGTGCTTAACCGGATATATCTATATCTATATATATATATATATATATATATATATATATATATATATATATATATATATATATATATATATATATATATATCTATATGTATATATAGATATATAGATATATATATATATGAGTAGTTTCAGATACCAGTGAAGTCAGATGTCTACGCTTATTTCGTAACACCGTTAACTAGGGGTTAACAAGTTTAATGATTTAATCTTACTGCCGTATTACTTACGTACAATGCACTTTCCTTCATGTGCTGCAATTTTAATGGTAAGCAGTGTACAATAAAAATTGCGTGTTAGAGAACATATCTTATAGTTTAAGTAAATAAATGATTTCATAAGCATATATTGCATTTAACTGTAACATAAATAAACACAAGGCAACCATAAATAATAATAAATCAAATAACTAACCCAAGAACATGTAATAAGTTCGGACTTAAATTTTTTTACTCTAGAAATTTCCAGCTGACTTGGAGAAAGTTACATTCCCTTTAGGCAGTGTTTCTCAAGCTTTCAATGCTTACGACCCAATTTCCAATCATAATTTTTATCGTGCCCCTCCTCTCTTCACAATAGCAATAGATGCAATGTAGTAATACACTGCTGGGCAGTTGCTAAGGTCGGATCACAAATTGCTATGTAGCATAACATTAAGCGAGACATGAGGCATAGTAGGATAAAATAGAGTTGTCACACTGTTCAGACATTAGAATACAGAATATTTATTGTTCTGGAAAGTACAAAAGCTGTGAAACATCTGAAAAAAAAATGTTCGTTTGATCTCCGTACGGAGAAATGGAACAATGCATCTGAAAGTCAGCAGGCACCTTAAAGAAAGGTATCAGTACGGGATATGTCCACCGTGGAGTGTGATGCAACATTCCACACGTCGTACCATACTTTGCACAACATTATCCAGCAGCTGTTAATGCAATTTATCCCATTCCTCTGTGAGTGCACGGATGAGGGTGTTCTTGTTTGTCGGAGGATAGTTTCGACCAGAAATTTGCCTCCCCAAAGCATCCCCCACATTTTCAATGAGGTTTAGATCTGGAGAACTCGCTGGCCATACGAGACGTTGAATACCCTCGCTGTCTAGACAATCCTGAGCAGCGAGTGTTCGATCGCATGTTGCGTTGTCGTCCATAAAAACAAATTTATCACCGTCAGCACCACGGAAAAGACGAACATGAAGAAGTAGAACTTCATCAATGTTTCGTTGGCCCATTATAGTCCCATTCGCAACCACATGTAGGCGTGTGCGGCCATTGATTGTGATGCCGGCCCACACCATGATACTGCATGTCGGATATCGGTCCTTTTCCTGGATATTTTCTGGACGATAAGCAGTACCACTCTCGCACCAGATCAGTTGGCGTCTACAATCCGATGATAGACTGAACCTACTCTCATCTGAGAATAGTACACATGCTCAGTCCTGTTCAGTTCAATTGTGATGCTCACCACACCATTGCAAACGGGCAGTACGGTGCTGTCTGGTCAATGGGACACACACAACAGGTCTGCGTGCGTATAGTCCTCCTCCTTTCAAACGTCTGGCAACAGTTTTTCGGGATATCTGCTTTCCTGAGGCAGCAAGAAACTGATTTGCCACCTGCTGAGCTGTGGTGCGCCTGTTCCATTTTGCTGATAGGATGATATATCTGTCTTCTGCAGGCGTCGTACTTCTAACACGACCTCCCCCGTGCCGTCTACTACACATTCCAGTAGTTTTAAATGACTTCCACAGCCGTGAAACAACGGTGTGAGTGATGTCGAACTCAATGGCAACATCTGTTATTTTTCGCCCTTCTTCGATCTTTCCAATATTTCGGCCACGCATAAAATCATTTATGTGATGTCGGGAAGACATGCCAAAAATTTTAAATTCGTCTCTTAAATCTTTATTGTAAAACTTTGACTTGAAACAACAACTGTCCACACGCGTCAAAACCTTTAATGCTCTTATGAACGCTATCACGTGATGAACAGACGTGGAAAAAAATTTGCATCCTCATACTTCTTCTTACTAATATCCCGCACTTATTTTAATTTTCCACATTTTGCTTCCTTTCATTTTGTGGTTGCTATGGATGATAGTGCTATCCGTCCTTAGCAATTGTCCAGCAGTGTATTGTACTATGACGTAAATCTACAATAGAGGGCCCCCCCTGGGAAGCGCGATAACTTTACAAGGGGGGCGCGAGCATATCGAAAGTAAAAGATTTAAAAATAATTAATTTACTGGAATGAATTAAAACAAAATACTTTCAGACATAATACAAAATGCGCATTAACTCTTATATACTTTATAGGCGTGCGCGATATTAAGTCAACAAAAATTAAAAATTTCTTAAATACTTAATTAGCTATCTTTGATCCTATAATCAAATAAAAAACTTTTATTTGATTTGCTGTAATCCCATGATGAGATATTTTTTATTACGCTTTCTTTATAAACATAACATACATCTCTTTCAGAGAAAAAACAGATGCCAGACGCAGAATCGAAAAAATTTAGGAACATAAAAAATTCATCACTGCCATTATTTTTGAAATACTGCACATTATAGCTGTAATTTGTTTAACTTTTTAAGTTATTGGTACAGTTAGTTATGACCCCTCTTTTATGTGTTTCTTTTTCATTTAGGGAAGTTGTAAGTAATGTATTTCTCTGTTAGGCTTTTTTGCATGCAAAAGAGTTTTATGATGTTTGGAAAACCATGGAGAGCTATTTGAAGGATTACTTGTCCTAGAATTATTTTTACGAGTTTTCTATACATATGAAGCATAAAACGAAAAACGTTTTACACAATTTCATATAATCATAATGAATACACTTTTTACCCGGAAGTGGTCGTGCGGGACGCACATATTACGAAATCGTTAGTTCTGGCAAAACTGTTTATTTGTTACCAAAGAAAAATTGAAAAGTCCTTGACAGTAGGTAAGTAAATTTTCTCATACTTAAATTATTCACTGGAATCATGATTTGTATCGTGTACAATAAAATAATTATTAAAAAAATAAATGGATTAGGGTGATTCAATAACCCCGCTCGACCGTATCGAGTGCGCGCCTGCTCCCGGGTTAAAACATGTTGAAGTCTTTTCGCTTTAAATATTAAAAATAATACAGTTATACTTTATCAGAATTTTATATTATTGTTCATTAGTTAACATCAAATATAAATGCTAGATCTGTGAGGCTTAAAATTACCATTCGCTTAAAACTAATTATAATTTGAGCAACCATTTTAAAAAAATCATTTTACATTTTTGTAAATATTGTCGAGCATTTGGCTTTGCACTCCTTTCAATTCAGCTATCATATTAATAATGTTTTATTTTCTCATAAATCAACTCGTGCAAAGAGCGGGCACTTCAGCCGGTATACTTTTAATATGTCAGTGCTGTTCAGAGTATTTTATAACTAATTAATTAATACTAAGTTTAATAATTATTTACGACTTCCATGGGCTTGTCTTGCAAATCAAAATTTTTATAAGGAATGCTTATGATTAGAAATTCAACCTCTGAGATTTTTTACTATATTTAGCTGATATCTATATTTTGTCTTCTAAGTAGCCACCACATTTTGCAATATGTTCAATTTAAATATTAGAGGAAGGAAAAGTAACATATAATTATGCTATTATTTTATTTATTTATTTATTCTTTGCTTAAAAGTAGTACACAAAATTTTAATGCTTATGTTACTGATTTGTATGGTTTATAATTAAGATCGCCTATTGTAGCTTTAGCGTCAAAGTGCATTATTATTGCATTCAATACATTATTAATGTATAAGGGGGTCGCGATAAAAATTGCGATAGAAAAGGGGGACGCCAGTATTGAAAGTTTGAGAAGCACTGCTCTAATTATAAAGCACTCGAAATAACAAGATAGTATTAAAATTTGTATATAATTTTGTATATGACAAGCTTATGAAACTCACCAGTAAATTTTTAAATGTGTTATTAACTTAGTACTGATAAATTAATTATCAAATACATTATGACAGTGTTTTTCAAACTGTGGGGAGCGACCCCTTGGAGGAGGGCGTTATAATCATACAAGGCAGTCACGAGCGTATCGGAAAGTCGAAATTAAAAGATTATTTAAGGTATCCGTACACCTTCAAAACGTCATTTTCGTTAAAATTTTCGATGTTTAAATTTAAATGTTATTTGAATATATGAACTCTTTTTTCTTTAAAATGGTGTTTAAATTTTGTTTCTATCTTATTTAGAACTTAAGTTATGGGGATTTGAGTTTCATTCGATAGCACCTTTTTGAACCCGGAAGTACAAGTCTGCATTGCGAAGTAGAAAAAATGTTTGTTGACATTTTTATTTTTGAAAGAATCGTTTAAATATGGAATAGTAAAAAAAAATAAAATTTAAAATATGAATTTAAAATATGAATTTGAGTTTTCAGAATTATCAAGAATATAATTGGCAACAGGTTTTTATTTATATTTTTATCTAGAATATGGCAAGAAAATAGAGTGCTTTACTGTTTTTTTACATTTGCTTATGATTACGTAGCTCTTTATAAGCTTTTGTTTAATCCTTTTTTATAGCAGAAAATTTTAATTTTTGTCATTTAAAATGGGTAATGCTAAACGTAGAGTTAGTGCAAAGAGAAAACGCCAATTTCTAGTAAATGGATCTACCATTAAACATTCAAAAAATAGCAGCGCAACATCTACCAACGCCAGTTCTTCAAAAATTAAATACCTGTTGCCTTTGATGAAGAAAAAGCAGAATATGAACGTAAACCACTTACTGGTAACGGAATAATTGATATGGAAGTCCTCTTTTAAATTTGTTTTTACAATTTTGCTGCCCAAGATGTTTCGAAGAAGGTATACTGCTTTCTAAGGATTCCACATATGGTTTGTGCTCAAATTTTGTTATCAGGTGTAAACATTGTGACTTTTACTCAGGGTTTTCTAGTTCAAAGAAAACTTTAAACTGTCCTGAAGTAAATACAAGATTTGTGTATGGTATGAGACAAATTGGGAAATGTTTTTCTGCTGGGTTTAAATTATGTGGTACGTTAAATTTACCCAGGCTCAGTAAAACTGCGTACACTAATCATGAGAATAAACTCATGTTAGTGAACTATCAATGCAAAAAGCAGCTTCTGAACTGTTAGTGCTACATCCTACTAAAAATAAAATTGTTGAATGTGGCATTTCAGTTGATGGAACGTGGCAGCGAGAGGTTACTCTTCCATGAATGGGTGTGTCGCAGCTTTGTCAGTTGACACTGGTAAAGTAGTAGACATTGAAATATATATATATATATAATAAATATAAATATATAATGTCGTCATATTGTCCCACCTGCAGAAAGATTTCTAAAATGCCTAGAAGCATTGAGTCGGAAACTTTTGCAACATATCACGTGTGCCATAGCAATTTTCAAGGTTCTGCGTTAAAAATGGAAGCTGTTGGTGCTACGAGAATCTTCCAACGTTCTATTGTCAAACGAGGCCTTAAATATGCACATTTTTATGGTGACGGGGACTCTAAAGGCTTTATCAGTGTCACAGATACTTATGGGAAGGTTAGGGTCACATAATATGAATGCAATGATCATGTTCAAAAGAGAGTAGGTGCGAGATTGTGCAAACTAAAGTCTAAAAATAAAAATATGTCTGGTAAAGGCAAACTCACCAACTCTTTTATTGACTGATTGCAAAACTATTATGGGATTGCTGTTCATAGCAATGTTGGAAACCTATCCGGTCTTCCGCAAAATGTTATTGCGGCTTTGTTTCATTGCTCATCAAGTGTCGAGAAACCGATGCATGGGCAGTGTCCCATCGGAAAAGATAGTTGGTGCTACTACCAGTGAGCACTGTCTTGTGGCAAAAAGCCAAACGAAAAATATAAAGGCTTATCAAATGAAGTACTAAACACGATTAAGCCTACATATTTAGAGTTGTGTACCAAAGAACTGCTTACTAAATGCCTGCATGGCAAAACACAAAATTCAAACGAGTGTTTAAATGGTGTTATATGGCAGAGAGTACCCAAGGAAGTTTTCGTGTGCCTCAAAATTTTAAAATCTGGTGCATTGGATGCTGTGATCCAATTTAATGATGGATACAAGGGTTGTGTTGAAATTTTTAAAAAACTTAATATAACTCCTGGTTATTTTACTTTAAAAGCATACAAACATCTTGACATCAATAGAATTAACGACGCAGAACGACATTCAACACCAAATGTAAAGCAGCGTAGAAAAATTTTAAGAGCTACAAGGAAAAAAAATCAATGTTTTAGAGAGTAAAGAAGGTGTTATTTATAAATCAGGAGCATTTTAAGTATATCAAATTGTGTTTAATATTAATATTTGTAGTTCAAAGTTTATTTCTGATTTATCTCAAAATGAATTTGTTTAACGTATTGACATCTGACAACGTAAATATCAGAAAAAAGTTGTGAACCAAATTAGTTCAAATTTTATAAATATATTTGTTTTATAGATTTAAAGAACCCCTACTACTTTCATAATTATATAGTTGATATGTGTTTAGTAACTAAGGTATATATCATGCTCGTTATATTTTTTTAAGGATTTTTCAATGTTCTTTTACTCGAAACATGATAAAAATTGTAATAAATTGATTATCATCAGGAAAATAGTACCAGCCCTAAAAATGTTATAATGATCATCATCAAATTTACAGAAAAGGAATATTTTTGTTTACATTTGAGTTATGTGCGTTATTCTAATAATCAATTTAATTACTATTTACACTAAGCTTTACTCCCTAAAATTTTTTTATGTACTACAAGTAACATATTAATTGCATTTTTCATAGTTTTAAGTTATATTTCATCAGTAAAAATATTTTAATAGCAAATATTACAGTTTTTAAAAAAAATTTCTTCGAAGGTGTACGGATACCGTAAAAAAATTATCAATTTACTAAAAGGAATCAATACAAAATGTATTCTAACATAATAAAAAGATACACGTTTACTCTGCTATAGTATACTTATAAATGTATCCGTACGGCACAATATATTTGATACTAAATATCAATACTAAGTTAAGAACCAGTTTAATATTTACTAGGGATTTTTCAATGGGCTTAACATAAACAAAATTTAATACTTATCTTAATACTTTGTACGGCTTAAAATAAGAGTTGTATTGTAGCTTTAACGTCAAAGTATTACACATTATTACTGCATTCAATACATTGTTATTGCATGTGGAAGGGAAGCGAGATGAAAATTCTGATTAAAAATTGGGTCGCGAATATAGAAAGTTTGAGATGCATTGCATTATGCATTACTGATACATTTATAAATGTATAATATCAATATAAATGTGACTGAATAAATATTTTGTTTTGCATCTTTTCAGTAAATAGATATTTTTTTTAAAAAAAAAGTAATGTTCCATTTTCTTCGATATGCTACCCCCTCCCACGTAGAGTTGTCCTGCCCCTAGGGATGTAAGCCCAACAATTTGAGAAACGTGGCCTTTGGGATATTTTGGAACAGCTAGAGATAAATGACATTGAACGAAGAATGATGTGTTCGGAATATTAACTCAAGACAAATAAATGAAATATTCAATTTATTCCAAGAATAATACCTTTGTATCTTTAACTCCAATTCCTTCATTCACAATTTATATTGTTACCTGAGGACAAACACTGAAATAGCACCAATAAAATCAAATTTCTATTGCAAAGGGTAGCTGTGGAGATGATGCAACGTTGCTAAGGAAGAAATTGGGAGTAAATAGATTGGTACTTTTTAATGTGTATTTTAGTCAGAGGATTTTCTTGCATTATTCTTTCTTGAAGAATCTTTGAAACGAATGGATACAATAATTACTTTCAAATAAACAAATAACAGACTTCGTAATGTTCTTCGAAGTAGTTTCGTTGAAAATAATACTTAGTGTAACTTAAAAAAATATTATATTAATAATTAAGTCGCAAAAGAGTATTTGTATGAATTTTTCATTAGAAAGTTTAAAACAAAGTGTTAATTTATAATGGGGCATTTCAAAAAATTACTCATACATGTATACATACATAGCATATGTGTGTAATTATTTATAATTTTTTCATCTAGACTAAAAGCTCCTTTTATTAAGTATATTTTCATTTTCTCTGTTTTGATATTTCTAAGATGCTTTGTAAAATTCCCTACGTTGAAGTATCTCAAAGTATAATTTAACAGTTGGCTCCAAAGAGCTAAATATGGCTTCACAATTTATTACTCATGAAATGTTGGGATCCTACCTCAGAAATCCAATTGTGGAGTGTTAGACGTCAAATATTGGCTGAAAATTGTAAATTCGAGTTTGGGTTCAATGAAGTCTCCTTCAGTATAACAGTGCTTTTTAATAATTTAAGTTAGATTGCACAAAAACAACACATATCACAACCAAAAATAATGGACAGTTAATCGTCTACCGGGTATTGTAGTTAGCGACTCTGACTGCTGTGCCGTAAGATTTGAGTTTGAATACTGACGAAGTTTGTAAATGTATAGTGCCTTTAAGGCATGGCGGTAATCTAAATAGTCACTGAGCCCCAAGTCCTCTTGTCAGGTTGGTACGATACGATACGGTATTTAGAATATATATTTGCACTTTTTTATGCTATAGGTAAAAAATCCGTGCTACTTTCGCTAGCATACCAGAGAAGAGATACAGGGTTTTTTCAGGCTGTAATGGGGTTTCCCGCAGTTTTCCCTTAAATTAATATACAACCACTGTTTCAAGATGTTTGAACGTCTTGCGCAGAAAATTTGATGTATGCAAATAAGCATTACTAATTAAATGCAATTGCATTGATATACAAATTTCACAAAATACGAAGAAAAATGATAGAAAAGGACAAAAATCAGACCGAAGAATTATAAGGATAGATATATTCTTAAAGTGAAAGTACCACTTCCCAAAAAAAATTGGAAAGCTTATCTTTGTATTAAGTCTTATACGAAATCTACTTTTTAAAGATCGCAAAGTAAATACATATTACATCTCTCTATATATAAAATGATTTTCTTGATGCTGTGATACATTTATTTATTCATAGTAACGGCAGAAGATTGGTAGAGAAAAATATTCAAAATATATTGTAGTGTGAAATTTTATCAGGAAATAAAAAAGGCGACATTTTATGTGTACCAAGTATCACACTAGAAACTCCACACGACTCGGGCATGCCATTCGTACTGAAACGCACGCAACTCGCAGTAAGATTTGCCTTTGCCGTGATCATACATAAATCGCAGTCAATTTATGTGCAACATCGAATGAAACAATATTTACTAATAGGCAAAGTGCAGAAGCATAGATGGAATGAAATTCCAGTGCACTTTAGAGGGAAAAGGTGACTAAGAACGTTAAAAGGATGAATTCAAATATATTTTTTTCTTGTTTACAATATATTGGAAAAAATCGATTTACATAATATATGTAAATTATAGTTTCACAATTTAAGTAATGGGTATCAACAGTCGTATAATTTGTACAAAGAGAGTTGGTTTACCATTAGGTGGACAGGGGGTGCAGGGCTAGTTATCCTTAATTGTAAAAGTAGGGTTAAATTAAATCCTAGCACACATTCAATTTATTTTCATATTAATTATTCAATGACTGAATAAACCAGATTTATATTAATTCTGATGTCCATTCAACAACATACCTTTTACTAATAACAATCTCACCGAGGAAGACTTGAATGTCACTTACAATCAATTACATGAAATTCTCACAGACTCATTTATGAACTGTCATAAACACAATCATAACCGAAACTTTATATGGATTTTTGATTGATTACGCGGTAATATGCTAAAGCTTCAGGTGTTATTCATTACATTTTTAATCCATAACTCACTATTATCTCTCTCTCTCTCTCTCTCTCTCTCTCTCTCTCTATATATATATATATATATATATATATGTGTGTGTGTGTGTGCGTGCGTGCGTGTGTGTATTCATATTTAATTGTACTTAATAGGCTTCCTTAACGCTTATAATTCCTTTTCTGACATCTTAAAAACTTAAATAAATATTTTATTCCAAATTTCTTAAAATACCGACCACAAATATTATTTTACTTACAAATTCAATTCTTAATAAGATATTGAAGAATATAGAATTATTTTATATTACGCAATATGTTCCAGGGAGTGTTATACATAAGTAAGAATGTTATCAGTGGTGCAACGAAGACTATTAGGGCTCCCTTCAAAGTCAAGTTTTAGGCTTCAAGCTGTACTTGACTTCGGTAAGGTTTTAGCTATTTTAGAATTCTGCCCCCCACCATTGGCTTGGGGTTATATGTGTTACGCCACTCCCTTTTACGCGGTTTTCATTTGATACGTTACATGATTTTTTTTAAAATAGAGGTGGCATATTACATAAGAATTTTTTTAAAGATTCCGTATTCCTAAATCCTAAAACGCATTTCCTACTAATTTATTCAAGTAAAATGTGAATAGTTATACATATTTCGTTATTCGATTTTCCTTTTCGTTTTCTAGATTGATTCTTGGATTACAATATAACTATACTTAGTGCTACCACTTTCACTCTCTTCAATGAAGTTCTCTAATTTTGATTTTGGAACTGTATAATGCGTCAGTAAAAAATTTGAATCAAAATATAAATTTTCTGAACTTGGGTTCAGCGTTAAAAGAACTGAAATGGTATAGTAATTAATGAATTATATATATTTTTGTATATGCATTATTTGCTATTAAAACTGTTATACCAAGAAGGCGGCATGGCATAGATGTAAAATTTAAACGTTAGGAAGAAGGTGTTATAGTATGAAAATGATTACGGTTTCTCATACACAAATTGTATTTGAACGTTGTTGTCTGGTGAAAGGTTGATATGATGTATCGTGTAAAGAAGAAGAAACGTGTTTGAGATTGATAAGCGTCGAAATGTAGCTTACTGGGATTATGGTTTTTAGTATAGTAGCATTCCTCCTCGCGTCAGTCGAGAGTCATTGACAATCAGCAGAACATGGATTCGATGGTTTCATGTTCTTAATACGGAACACCATGCTGGATCTCAACGACCCCCTATCACTAGTAGCCGGTAAGCCATGCATGTTAGCCGCATGGTTTTAATGGATAGTACAACCACGTCACGAGATCTGAGTCAAGATTGGGGTCGTTTGCAAGACAACAAGTGTCTGCACAAACAGTTTGACAACGTTTACAGCAGCACTGACTCCCAAGTCGGAGACCATGGCTGCGGCTATTCTTGACACTGCATCAATAACAGGAGCGCCTTGAATGGTGAGATCAACAAAGAATTCGGCGCACAAATGGTGATACATCATTTTCTCCAATAAATCCAAGTTATATTTATAGCATCAAGATGGTCGCACCCATGTTTGACGGTATCGTGGTAAGCGCACATTGGCAGCGTGCATTCGTCATCGTGATACTCATCCATCACCTTGCCTGATGGTATGGGGTACTAATGGATACACGTCTAGGTCACTTCTTGTTTGCATTGACAGCACTTTGAACAGTGTACGTTACATTTTTGGTGTGTTACGACTCATGGCTCTATCCTTTATTTGAGCCCTGCGCAACCTTACGTTTCAGTTAGCTAATGCCCAAACGCATGTTGCCTGTATTGTACGAACCTTCCTTGATGTTCGGCTGTTGCCCTAAAGCTGCACGTTCACCAGATCTCTCGTCCATAAAAAATGTCTGGTCCATGGTAGCCAAGCGACTAGCTCATCACTATATGCGAGTCACTACGGTTGATGAGCTGTAACAACGTGTTCAAGCTGCATGGGCATTTGTAAATGCACATTTCATCCAATCTCTGTTTTACTCAATGTCAAGACGTGTAGGTGCTGTTATCACTGCTAGAGATTGTTGTGTTAGGTATTGATTTATCAGGATCTATGCACACAAATTTCGTGAAAATTCAATCGTTTGTTTTTCCAGAATAATATATTTGTTCAATAAATATCATTTCTATCTGCAGTTCTTCCTGGTGTGGCATGTTTAATGGCCAGTAGTGAATATATATGTATACCAGATAATTGGTAATATGGATCAAGATACCTGCAAAAGAAATATAATTAATCAAATATTTCAATCAAAGAAAGATATAATTATTATATCTGTCTATTTTAAAGTGTTTATGTGATATTTAGTAATAAATTGTGTAGTTAATAAAAACAAAAGTTTTTAATGTATTATTCAAAATAGAGTAGTTTTAATTTGATTTTGTAATATTTGTCTATAAATAAAGAATTAAATTAAATCTATAAAGATATTTTTAATATAACATTATTAATTTACATTTCAAAGTACAACTTTGTCATAAGATTAATAATGTTATAAGATTAATTATTAATATTTTAATTTTATATCTGTTATAGGATTAGTCATTAATGTTATAAGATTATATTTGTTTTAAGATTATTAATTATATTCTTTTTGCAAACAATTTGCACGAACAATTTTAACAAATAACAAATTTCATTTTTTTTCCGTAGCTAGTTTCAGTTCTTTGTATGTATCGTATTTTGACCTTAATCAAGCTACACATCAAAATGGTAATAGGAGAATAAAATTAAAAGCATGTTCTCTGAAAATAAAGTTTCGGGGAAGTATCCTTATATTGATTCACGGAGTAAATAAGCAAGAGGTGTGTATACATAATAAACATTTTTATCAAATATAATACACAACATTACGACCACCGGTTCATGTGGTGGAATATCTCGTCCATTTTTACGTGAAAAGATGTTTTCTGCACCATTAATTTTCTTCCCTGAAAGTTTGTGAATCTTTCCTTCCATCCCTGGAGGTCTTGGCATGAATGATTAATTATTTGTGTCTTCAGGGCTCCCATAAGTTTAAAATTTAACTTCGTACGAGAGTTTCTCATGTTTTCATTATGAAAGAGCTCAGGAAATGTGGAATATTATACAACTGACGTCCTGGTTTGAGGATATTGAGCCTTTAGTTTCGAAACAGTGAAAATTCCTTGTTGCAGTGGCAGTAAAATAATTCAAAAGATTTTGGATTGAAGGAATTTAGTTCTCAAGTGTGTGTTTTTTTATTGTTGCTTCTATATCGTTATATAAACTGTCTCTTTCAATATTCAAACTCTCTCTTATACACTCATGCTTGAAAACGACACGTTTTTAGTATGAATTAAAAATCCATCAGAATTAATATATATATATATATATATATATATATATATATATATATATATATATATATATATATATATATATATATATATATATATGATGAGTTTACTATGGATAATATCTGTGTATTTGTGGGAATATAAAAGTATATTTTGTCCGAGTTATTTTTTTGCAAAAAATTAAAAAAAGGCAAACGATATTTTCTAATACTAAAATAAAAACAGATTACGTAATTAAAACCAATCTATTTTAATCCGGCTTAAATTAAATTATTGCTATTTAGAATTAATATTGAATATGAATGTAATGTATATCAAAATTAAATGTTGGTTGATATGCTTCACTTTAAAATAAATAAGAAATTGACATATGGGAAAAATTAAAATTTTTAACTTTATGACAGAATGTACTGTTTTCTTAATATTTTTCTTAGAGGACTACAGTTAAAATATATTCAGCAGAAGATGTAAATTTTTCTAGGAAGTCCGAAAGATTATAATACGATTACGTAAATGAATTAAATATTTTTATTTTCTATTGAATATTAAATTATTGATATTTAGATTTAATATACTGAACATGAAACTATTGTAAAAAATAACGTTGAGAAGTTCCAATATAATCCATATCCATTAAAAGTTGATTGCCAGAGCCCTGAAATATTGGATTTTTCTTTGGGGTCCAGTTAGTCTGGTGAAACCCCTTCGAACAATCCGGCAGCGTTTCTCAAACTGTGGAGCATGCCTCTCTAGGTGGGACATAATACGTTTACGAGGGGGACGCGAAAATATTGAAAAGGAAAAAAAAAAAATTTAAAAATTATTAATTTACTGAAAGTAAACAAACAAAATATATTTTGACAAAATAAAATTAAAATACACATTAACAACGTTATAACGCACTTATAGATGTATCACTACCGCACGGTTTATTTTAAAATTAATTTTAACAATACTAAGTTAAGGACAAGTTTAATAATTACCAGTGACTTCATGGGTTCATATACATACACATATATACACTTATCTTGATATTTTGTTGAGTTTATAATTAATCTCTTAACTGCCAATAAAATATATTCGATTCGCTGCTCATTGTCACCATTTTTCACATAAGCGCGCGTATATGGTGTATTCAGGATGGGGTGGGGTAGAAAATGAATAAATAAGAAAATACTCTGAAATAAGTAAATCCTTCATAAAAATTTTTAAGGTCATTTTATTCTATTCTAAGGCCTTCGGAATAATTTTATGGATAACAGTGCACAAAAACGGTCGTACATTGGAAAGACGTACATATATGTCTGGGACAGTTAACGCTTTGGCTGAAAGAGGCGTTTATATACGACGGTATCATTTAAGGCAGTGTTTTTCAAACTGTGGGGAGCTCCTACTAGGGGTGCGATAACCCAATGATGAGGACGCGAGCATACCGAAAAATAAAAGGTTAAAAAATAATTTACTAAAATTAAGCACAACAAAATACTTTCTGACATAATAAAAAATACAGATTCACACTGATATGATTTATATATATATATATATAATCTCACAAAGTTATGTCATCAAAAATAAAAGATTCTGCTTCAAATGCTTATTAGCTATATTTGATCCTATAACCAAATTTTAAAAAAAAAAAACATATTGCTTGCTTTGTTGCAATCCCACGATGAGATATTTTTTTATTACGTTTCTTTTAAAATAAAACATTACTTTAGCTGACCTTCAAACTTACTGGTATGGTTATCTCCGTCTCTTTTTTAGGGAAATTATATATATATATATATATATTTCTGTTTTGCTTTTTTATGTGAAAAATTTTATGATATTTGGTTAAGCATATTGAGCACTTTGAAGAATTATTTGGACAAGATTTTTTTATGAGTATTCTAAACATATAATGCATAAGGAAAAATGGTGAACACAATTATTTTTTTAGAACTAATATCCATATTTTTATATTGAATACACTGAATTAAATGTTAGCTAAAAGTATCTGTGATTTGTGTCCTTTATTAAAAACACGAACATTTGAAACAATTTAGTTCAGTTTCATTGCATTTCTTCTCAAATTTTCGAAGATAATTTGAAAAGTCCTTTAAATAAGTAAGTATATTTTCTCTTAGTTAAATTATTCACTGAAATTTTTATTTTTATTGTTTATAGTAAAAATAATTATTAATAAAAAGGATTGGGTCAGTGACTCCGGGGGAACATTAATGTTAGTATAGATTGCACACTTGATCCCTTGGTAAAACATTTTAAAGTTTTCTCGCTTTAATTATTAAAAATAACACATTTACTCTTTATTCAAATTTTACATTATTTTTCAATATTTAACATTAATTCTAAAACTAATTCTGTGAGGCTTCAAATTAGAGTTCGTTAAAAGCTATTTATAATATGAGCATTCATTTCAAAAAAGCATTTTACATTTTTGTATACATTGTCATGCACTTGGTTTACTCTCCTTACAATTAAGCTATTATATCCAGAATAATGTATTATTTTTTAAAAAATAATCTCGTGTGAAGAGTGGGTACTTCAGCCAGTATAAGAACAAGTTTAATATTTATCAGTGACTTCCATGGACTTGTCTTGTAGGGCAAAGTTTTTCAAAGGATGGCTTATAATATTAGAAATTAACACTCTGAGTTATTTTTCTATATTTAGCTGAGATCTATATTTTGTCTTCAAAACAGCCTCAGCAGAAAATCCGGTTTTACAAAGGTAGGATGTTGAAAATGGTAACATTATACGAAATGCTTTTGTTTTCAGTGCAGAAAATTTCTCATTCACCTCTTCCCAAACTTCAAAGGGCTATTTATTTCAAATTTGCCTTTTAACTATGTCACTGGATGTGGAATCTATGAAGATTTCTTCTTCGGCAGTTGAGTGTCCTTCTCAAGTATTGTGAAAGGAGTCCCAAACCCACTCGTAACTTGCTAACGATTTGTTCTTAGCAAGAAAATACTTTTTTAAAATTCCATGCCAAAATGACTAAATGATTTTCTGTGGTTTTAAAAACCACTTCCGCATGTTGTTCTTCAGATTTGTAAGTTTTAACACATTGTAAGTACACGTGTAAGTTTTACCCAGGGCTTTTAAGTAAAAGTAATAGTAAATCCAAAATTTCAGTATTCTTTAGAATATATCCATGATTTTATTTTCGGAACCATGCTGTTTTGTGTACTTGTTGATATTTTATCATCGAATGTTCTCTATGACTTAAAATATATATCTATGATTTTGTCTTAATCTGCTGCCGTAAATACTTAATACTGTAATTTACAACTAACGCGTAAATTATAAAATGTACATTGAAGAAGCATCGATACTTCTTCAGTAGCTGAAGAAGTATCGAAACGATCAAAACTGAAGGGAATTATACCAGCTGCAGCTTTTTTACTTGTTTTGTGCAGACGTCCGATAGGTTGCTCAGACTCACGCAAACGTTCGGTAGAAATTTTGACAGATGTGAAGAATATTATAGAGAGCAACATAGACGACTATTTTTCTAATTAAATTTGTACCTTTAAAAATGGATGATGAAGTGAATAAATCTTTAATTAAATATCATTTTGCAATGTGTTCTAATTTAAAAATTAGTTTAAAAAATATAGCATAAAAATGTTATCGTATTGCTTAAAAGTATAATTTACATAAAATATATATTACTTAAAAGTAGCCTATATATACAGAATTTAACACACTCATCTTGTAAAGATGTACGTTTTATAATTCAGATCGTATTGTAGTTTTAGTCTCAAAGTGCATTAGTATTGCATTCAATACATTATTATTGTATAAGAGGGCGCGATAAAAATTATGTTTGAAAATTTGGTCACCAGTACTGAAAGTTTGAGAAGCACTGACTTAAGCGGTTAAAATTGATTTAGCTTTATCTTCAAAGTATGGTATTGTTGAATTCTATACATTGTTACTGTATGGTAGGGGGCGTGATAAAAATTATGATTGAAAATTGGGTCTCCAGTACTGAAAGTTTGAGAAGCACTGACTTAAAATCGATTTAGCTTTAGCGTCAAAGTATAGTATTGTTGAATTCTATACATTGTTACTGTATGGAAGGGGGGCGCGTGATAAAAATAATGATTAAATATTGAAAGTTTGAGAAGCACTGGGTTAAGGAGACCAGGCAAGTTGCTGTGCTATTGCAGGGATAGCTTTCAGGTTCATAGCCACATAAGGCGCACCAATAGTTCAAATTGTGACCTCATTGCTACAATTGCCAGCTCCAAGGCTTTCATATAGCATTGAACGAATACTTAGTGGTCGCGGTAGCCTAGTGCTCAAGGTATCGGAGCGTGGCTTGCTTGTAACGAGTTTTAGCATAGTACCACTAAAGACCCTCTGTGTAGGTTAGCGATGCACGTTAACCCGTTCAGGACCATGATCATATAAATATATGTGATCACGCGTTTCTCCCTCCACGGTATCATATATGTGATTGATACCGTGCTGCTCGTAAGCCCATGATTACACCGGTGTGACCAGAGTTAGGAACGTTTTTAAATTAATTTTTAAAAGCACTAGATGGTGGGTAAAAACCGGTTTTTTTCCGGATAATATTTTACAAAACCTTGAATTCAATATGTATTTTCAGCCCCGTGTTTTTTCAATTAGATCTGAGATATTTATGAATATAAACAACTGCACACATGTTTAGATTTTTCGAGATAATCGGATATTTAATGGATCGTGATCTATTGTTCTTTGGATTTCTGTTTAAAATTTGTGTATAAGTTGGTTCAGTTTTCTAATATTTTCTATTTTCGTATGCAAATGTATGGGACTTTTGTCATTATTTTCGAAAGTGTTCGATTTTTTTTATTAAAATGAAAACATTTTACATAAATATAGCGTTTTTTTTTTACTCTATATTCAGATATTATCAATGATAATAAATTGTAAGTTTTAGCGTATTTGATTGTATTTAAAACTTTATATAAGCTTTTAAATGAAATTATGCTTAGCACGGTAGTTCAACCAGTCCCGTGCGTGCGTGTCCTCTCCGAACGTACGGGCTTAAGGGAGCGCTTCTTTCTCCTTTCGCTGGTCCTGAAGGGGTTAAATCTATCGAGAGCTCGAACGTCCTCCCGTTGGTGTGGTAGTAAGGAGAAGGGATGCCAGCTTAGGGGTCGTTTTCGTTACGTGACCTAGGTTCAAAATTACAAAGTCCGTCTCGAAGAACCCTCGTGTAGCTGAAAAGTACGACATTAATGTTCACTCACTCACTCAACCGTAGCTGCTCTTCTAGCCATTCGAAAATAAGACTCAGTTCTTGTCCTGAACTTACACAATGCTCTACGCTAAATTCTCAGCTTAAATTAGTAAAGTGCATTATGCAATCGGTACCTGTCATTGTTGGAATTAATAAAAACGAGCCAAAAAACTAAACAATGATTAACTGTATTTTGTATTCACACCTGTAGAATATACATTTAACTAGCCGTTACCCACCCTTTATCTGGGTATTTAACAATGTTGAATAAATGTATACTGTTCACATATATATGAATTATTGATATCTAGCATTAAGAATTCGATTGTATTGAAAAATAAAATTATAGCTGTAACTCTCGCCTCTTGATATAAAAAGGACATACATTATAATATCTAATTACTATTTATATCTAAAATAGAAGTAGAAAGAATTTGCGCTCACTAAACCTAATAATTAAGTGGATTTCCAACAAAGCAAGTTTCAGTGGATCTCTACTCCATAAAACAAACATGCGGCTAAATTTAAAGTCTAAACTTAAAAGAGCAGAAACGGAATTTTATCATCAATAACTCGTTGAGAGCATTCTTAGCGGATTCCAATTCAACAAAAAAAAAAGCATGCAAAACAAATTTTATTATTATAGCAGTTCAAAAATGAGAATTTTGTCTATCAATATGCCCCAATAACTTTCCCCGCCCTCCCTGGAGTTGATTTCCGTAAAATCCATTCTTAGCGGAACTCTATTCAACTATAAAGAAGCGTGCTCAACAAATTTCAAGTAAATTGGTTAAATTCAAAAACAGGAATTTTTCTATAACGCGCCTTAATCCCATGCAACCCCACTCCTTTGGGGGTCCGTTTTCGTAAAACTCTTTGTAAAAGGAACTCTATTCCATGAACGGAACATACTTTCTAATTCTCAAGCAGGTAGGTCTAGTAGTTGAAAAGCGGAAGTATTTATCTATTACGCCCTTAATTCCCCTCAGTGACACTTGAGATCAATTTTCCCCAAACATCCTTTGTAGCGGAACTCTACACCACAAAAAGAAATCCGCTTACCAAATTTTAAGACTGTACGTCTAACAGTTTAAGAATGAAAATATTTACCTATAACGCCCCTTAAGTTCCCGCAACGCAACTTAAGAAGCGATTTTCTCAAAATACATATTATAGCGGATCTCTACTCAATGAATGGAATATTCTTACTCAAATTCAAGATTTCATGTCTAATAGTTTAAAAAAATGAGTTAATTGCTTATAACGCACCTTAATTCTTCACAACGCCACTTGGGGGTCGATTTTCAAAAAACACATTTTGTAGCGGATCTCTACTCAATGAATGGAATCTGCTTACTGAATTTCAAAATTTTACGTCTAATAGTTGAAATAAGGAGTTAATTGCCTATAACGCCACCTAATACTCTGCAACGCCATTTGGGAGTCGATTTTGACAAAACCCATTTTGCAGCGAACCTGTACTCTATTAAAGGAATCCGCTTACAAAATTTCAAGACTGTACGTCTAATAGTTTGGAAATGGAAATAATTATCTATAACGCCCCTTAAGCCCCCGCAACGCCACTTAGGAAACGATTTATAAAAACCCATCTTATGACAGATCTCTACTCAGTGAATGGAATTTTCTTACTTAATTTCAAGATTTTACGTCTAATAGTTTAAAAAAGGAGTTAATTGCCTATATATAACGCCCCTTAATTCTCCACAACGCCACTTGGAGTCGATTTTCACAAAACCCATTTTGCTGCGGATCTGTACTCTATGAAAGGAATCCACTTACCAAATTTAAGACTGTACGTCTAATAGTTTAAAAATGGAAATAATTATCTATAACGCCCCTTAAGCCCACGCAACGCCACTTAGGAAATGATTTTCACAAAACCCATCTTATAACGGATCTCTACTCAATGAATGGAATCAGCTTACTAAATTTTGAGATTTTACGTCTAATAGTTTAAAAAAGGAGTTAATTGCCTATGACGTCACTTAATTCTCTACAACGCCACTGGGGAATCAATTTTCACAAAACCCTATCTGTAGGGGATCTGTACTCTATGAAAGGAATGCGCTTAACAAATTTCAAGACTGAACGTCTAATAGTTTAAAAATGGAAATAGTTATGTATAACGCCCCTTAAGCGCCCTCAAACCCCCTTGGATGTCGATATTTTTGAAAAATTATTATGTAGGGAATCTCTACTTTATGAAAGAAATCTGTGTACCAAGTTTTTCACGACTGTACATCTAATAGTTTAGTAATGGAAATAATTATCTATAACGCCCCTTAAACCCCCGTAACGCCCCTTGGGGTTCGAAGTTTGCAAAATCCGTTCTTAGCTGACGTCTACTCCATGAAGAGAACCTACGTACCAAATTTCAAATCTGTAGGTTCAGTTGTTCCGGAGATATCGTGATTAGTCAGTGAGTCACACACACACACAGTCACTGAGTGAGGGAGTCGCTTTTTTCTCCTTTATATACACTGGTGTGCAAAAATTAGGGACGAAGTCGAAAAATTAGCATATCAGCGAACGAAGAGGCAGAGCGGACAGAAAGACCAATCAGGAGATTAAGTAAGGTGATGTACGGTAGCACATGCGCAGATATGCAGGTAGACGTATTGGGGAGTGTCTGAGTAGTATAAAGCATGTTGTAAGTGTATGAACATTATTTCTGGCAAAGAGATTGCACGCCGTAAAGCAGTTAAGATCACACCGAGTTGCTGCCTCAGCGAGAAATGGCGAATAATCAATCTGTTAGACGACATCTGGATGCTTTTACCCGAGATCGAATCATTGAGAGAAGTAGGAGGAAGGCCGCAGTGTGACAAGTGTGGCTGTAGAGTTCGAAATTGCTCACAGCATCGTTTCACGACTTTGGAGACAATTTCAAACTACTAGTAACAGCTATCCGGGGGTTCAGTAGTGGTCGTCCACGAGGAACCACACCCGCAGATGACCGGTAAATTGTCTTACAGGCCAGAAGAAACAGGCGGCAAACAGCGGGAGAAATCGCTAGACACACGACACAGGTGACTGGACGACCGATATCACGTTTTACCGTGGCCAGAAGACTGCACGGTGGTAGTCTGTTTGCACGACGCCCTGTACGGTGTGTACCTTTAACGCCTGCCCATCGGAGAAGGCGTTCTCTGTGGTGCCGGGAACGCCGGAATTGGAGAGACAATAAATGGGGACGAGTATTCTTTACAGATGAGAGCAGATTCATTTTGAGTAGCGATTCTCATCGCATACACATCTGGAGAGAGCGGGGAAGCCGCAATCTTCCCTCGAACATCATTGAAAGGGACAGGTATGGAGGTCGCGGTGTTCTCATTTGAGGAGGCATCATGCTTGGTAGTCGTACAGACCTTCACATGGTCGACGCAGGTTCAGTCAACGGGACCCGTTATAGTAACGAGATTCTCCTTCCATATGTGCGTCTTTTTAGAGGCGCTATGGGTCTGCAGTTCCTTTTCATGGACGACAATGCACCACGTCATCGCACAGTAGCTGTCGAACAGCTCTTAGAGAGTGAGGATATTGAACATATGGATTGGCCGGCACGATCTCCGGATCTCAATCCCATAGATCATGTATGGGATTTTCTAGGCAGACGCTTGGCAGTTCGTACCTTACCACCAGTAACGATTCATGAGCTTCGATTGGCGCTGCAAGACGAATGAGCAGCAATGCCTCAACAACTCATTGGCACCCTCATCCTCAGCATGGGCAGACGCTGTGAAATCTATTGCCTAAAGACCAGTTTCTTGCTGCTACAGGGATGTTTTTCAATCAACTTTTTCAATTTTTATCCCTCTGATTTCTCGTTTAGTAAGTGTTGCTTACATTACACATGTCCTTAGGTATTGGGGATCTTACGGTATTAAATGTGTTGATTTGGAAAGCTTTTGTACAAAGTTATATTGAAAAAACCGTCTCGTCCTTAATTTTTGCACACCAGTGTATATAGATAATATATAGAAAGTAATTTTAGGATTTTAAAATGAATATTAAACTTATTACTTTTATTTTAAATATTATTATTATTATTATTATTATTATTATTGACATTTTGCATGGATGTGTCAAACGCTATTTTTTTTATATGTAGAGGTTAGGAACTTTCATCATATCAAGAATAGATTTGAAGATAAATGTTTGTTCTTTGTTAGCCTAAGAATAAAAGTACGGCAAGTTTATAAAAAATTACCAAATGCTGGTATATTTGAAACTTCGTTTCTTAAAGAAATGCATAAATTAATGTCACAAGAATCAATCCAAAATATAAAAGAATTCGCCTTTTCTTTTTGTTATATAGGGTGTCACCGAATTCGGGTAACACATTGAAACGGGTGATATTAAGCAGCATGAGGATAACAAATCATTATTCAACTTGGAGTCCGTAATCACGTTTAGTGATTGAAAATCGTGTTAAATCGGGAGGACGATGAGCCAGACTAGGGGTATGGCCAAACAAATTAGGGTATATAGAACACCAAAATAGCACAAAATGCCAGGTTACCTACCACCATGACTTCCACCCGCAGTTGCTACAGGGTGAACCGGCATTACGCTCCTACACGTGTGACTCATGCACAAATGTACATCTGACCATTTTTTCGATTGCGGAGCGTTATTGCCTCCATGCTTCATATCCTGTGAGGTGGATCGGACATAGTGGACTCGTTGTTTAGCCTCGACTCTCCCTGGACATCAATCTTTTGGATGTCTTCTTCCTGGTCTAACTAAAATTTCTTATGTATGATACTCCGGAACCTGTAGTGGAGGGTCACGTGGCATGCATCATCGTTTCTTCAGCTGACATCACCAGCACACCGGATTTGTATGAACGCATATAACTATTCTTCGCCCATCGTTGTCGATGTATGCTGCCACAATTCCAAATGATTCCTATGAAAATCCCTTGTTGCATTCCCGGCATCCAGCTGCAATGGTGTATTGTTCATATTGCAAACATGCGTTATGTTTAATAAATATATTTTATACATCCTATTGCGTTTTTTCATTCCACTCGACATTACACCTTTCATCTTTTTATTTTCAAATTTATCCGACTAAACGTGATTTTCAACCCTATGTTCAAGGATTTATTGTCATTATCAGGCCCACACCTTGTGTAAAGAAAGCAATCATAGCATATTATTTTTTCTTTTTCCTGTAACAATAGTTTTCAATAATATTGAAGAAAATTTCTTCTTTAACCTTATAAAGAACGAGTTTTTTTTCGGAAAAACTCGTAAGAAATTACCGTGTTTTTTATACAGAAAATAGATATATAGGTATAGTTTAATATATTATCGATAATTTATTAATTTTAATACAGTTCAAATAACTTATAGCGTTTAAATATATTATAGCCTATCTATTTTCACTACAATGAATTACACGCGAGTATTAAAAATAAAATAATGCTAGATACAAGAGCACTCGCCTGAGAGAGAGAGACCCGGGTATGTGTAAATTTGCCGGTTAATTTTACCCGTGTAAGATACGTGTAAATGCGTTAATTCAAATCATTGGATACAGTATTGGATGTAATATAAGAAGAAAGAGGAACGATGCATGTTAAATCTGCCACTACTGTCTTAAGTTATTACGGTAAATAGTTGTGTTAAATTTAAAAAAGAGTTGGGGGCCAGCGCAGGTGTATTCTTCTTCACTTAACCCTTGAAATGCCACCAGCATATACATCCGTCTCACTCAACAGGTGCATTGAGTGCCTCAGATGCATATATATATATATATATATATATATATATATATATATATATATATATATATATATCCGAAATACGTATATTTTCATTGCGCTGCTATAGATAAAATTGTTTCGAAACTTTGGAACACAATAAAATTAGCTTAACAGTATTTATCAAGGATTTACTGAATTCAAAGAAAAATAAACTTATCAGGATCATTTCTTTCCCCTTCCCATAATACACTGTGTACGAGCACCCATGGTAAATTGATGAGACTGAAGATTGAACCGCGTTAACTTTCATCGGCACACACACCGTTACGGGGTTAAATAACTCAAAACAAAGTCTACTGACATAAACGAAACGGGATACATTCCATGTGTTGGATAAAATACGCAGATGGAAATAGTTAAATAAACATAAACCAACATAACAATTTTTTAAAAGGGTTTAGTTTTCGGATCTCTTTCTTTATCAAAAGTAGTGCTTGGAAAATTTTGAGTGTTTTAAAAGAAAATTCAACGATGTTTAGTTGCAAATATTTTATGCTGGAAAATAATTATATATGAACATATATCTGCTTTGACTTTCCTAATTATCTAAGTATTTTGATTTTGTTTTCTGAGATGTGAGAAATGTGCAACAAAGTTGCAATATATTTTAAAATATATTTGTAGAAAATAATCTTAAAAAACAAATTACATTCTTAATTTTTTTTTGTAATAAAAAGCTCGTTGTCATTTTTCAACTTATAAAACTTTCATTGAATATTTTTTTTAATTATTTACTCAGGAAATACTATAAATACTTAGTTACATTAAAATGTAATTAAAAAAATTACATTTAAAAAATAAAAATAAGTAAATAAAGTATTAAGCAATATTAAAAAGTTACATAATGATTTCCAAGTGTAATGTAAAATGCATAGAATTATACTGAATATTACTTTAAATTTTTATTAATCAGAAAAATGATATTTTTTTCAAAGAAATCACTTGAAAAAGAAATATATAACGTCTACCAAACGATTTCAATTTCTATTTTTAGATGTTAAAAGTTATGGCAACCCGTCTCAAGATGTTGAAAAATGCGGGCAAGGTTACCTTTTTGGCGCTTTCAGCTGGGATATCTCAATCACGATGCTTCTATTTAGTTAAATATTACTCAACATCAATCTTCCTAGTATGATACTTGAAATCGATTTTGGTATAATTTTTTTTAAAAAAACAAACATTTTGTGAAGCGAAGTGCTTCAAAAAAAAGTCTTTCTAATATTATTTTTTTTTGAGTTTTTATCTTTTTATACAAAACTAATTTTATTATTTTGTGCTTTCTCCGTTCTTTTCTTTCTTTTTTTCTTACATTTTACAGTTACAAAGCAAATATTAAGATTTTATAGGAATCGTTAAGACAAAAAAAAGTAAGACAGATGACATAAATAATTTTATGATTTCTGCTTCTCTTATGCTTCATATATTTTTGTTGAAGTATAATACATTGATATTATGAGAAGCAAATTATTTCAAAAATGGTTTTATTGTTTTTACATTTTATAAATAGTTACCCACAAAAGTGTTCGTAACTTGCATATCTCTATAAAATTTTATGTCTCTAACTTATAAAAATGAATACATTAGAATTGTAATTTTTTTTGAAATATCTGCAACTTGTTCTTAATGGAATAACATACTCAATTTCTGAAACATAATAAAACTATTAATTAAACATATAATAATCAAAAATATACGAACAAACTGTGCCACAAAAGTCTTCGTACACTCCAAAAAATCTCCAACATAGCTTTAAATATGGTATAATCATTCTTAATTTAATACTTAGTAGGGTATATTTTAGCGTCCCCAATAACTTTTAAGCGTTTTCGTATAGATTTCATCAGTTTTTTGTAACTTCTGCATTGATGTTCCTCCACTATTATTTGATCATTGTTTTTACTTCACAATTTGCTTTTGTATATGTCATATTTACTGTTTTTAATCTACTTCTTACGAAGTATGTTATACTTAACTTTGATCAGGAGATTTAGGAGTTTTTCTTCAGAATTTGTGATAGTTAAAGAGGCACTAGCGGCGAGCTTTGAGTCATTAACTTATTAAAAAACGAAGTCATCTACAAAATCCAAATTTTGGTTTCCTAATTTCAAATTATTCTTGAAAATATTTAAATAGAGGTCATGATTCGCAATATCTTTAAAAAATACCAAGTTACCTAACCGTGAAGCCCTGATTTACCTCCCCACGCAAAATACCTCCACCTCTATGCTTCAGAATTGAGGTAGAAGTGTTCTTGTTCCAACTAAATTCTTGAGATTAAATTTCTCATTTTTTTTCTCTACAAACTATTATAAGCCTGCAGAACCAAAAATGTTGAATTTTCTTTCGCCCCAACTAAATTGCTTTCAATGCTGTTTTTTCTGAAACTTATTCCCAATAATCTAGTTGGAACAGTTAAGCATGTATATATGTTTGATTATATAGACATTTAAATTTTCTCTTAAAAACTAAACTAACTCTGTTAAAGAAAACTACTTAAAAATTAGTTTATAAAATTAATTTTACTTTATATTTTCCAATTATTGATTTTGAAAATGCATAGCTTATATACACTTAAAAACAAAGAAAAAAGACGCAATGAGATGGAGTTTTCCATTTGTGATAAACATTGGTAGATGTAAAGAATATATACACACTAAAATTATTGCAATTTCCAAACAATGGAGGGTTAAATGAAGTTTGACCTTTAGAAATAGAGGAGGTCTTTACTACATTAGTCTACCTCAGAAACATATGTTAGCTGTTATCCGGTATTAGCATAGCAGTTTATGCTACACCGGTTATTGCCAAAATTCCTAGAGTTGTCGAGCGAAATTTTCTGCCAAATTGTCTCCAAGTGCAGGACAAAACTTTAGAATTGCGAGATGATTTTTATTGCTTTTCATATGGTCGAAAATTTGCTCTTTTGAAGAGAGATTAGGTAATATAGCTGGCCAAGGAAGTTTACAGCAAGCTTGAAAACAATTCATAGCAATCCATATATTCTGTAGCTGGTAATTATTGGGAAAATTAAGTCCTAGGTGAAGCGAAAGGAACAGTAGAACAACAGGTCGTAGGATATCACCTACGTATCGCTTTGTTGTCAGTGAGCTAGTTATGACTACCGAAGGAGATGACATCCCAAGCCATAACGACTTGTTCTGCGCCTGTGTTACGTTGAATAATCCACATACTTTCCTGGACGTTATCAGACACGTCTGTGTTTATTAACAGGAAACTGTTGGATGTCGCTAAATGTTAGCCAGAACAGTTTACAACGTTCATCCAGCTGAGCCCCACTGCAATCAAATTGGCGGTGTACAGGCGTAAAAGGTGTCGTAACGCAAACGCCGCTCTCTTACTTATCTGTGAATGGCCATGATAGACAAATAAGGATATGTAACATAGTGGATAGCTGAGTGCTGTGGCAGCTGCTATGACAATCCCTATCATTCTCCGCTTTGATGCCTTTTGGTTTATCGCTGTCATCCATATACTGATATCATCCGTTTTTGACCTATTCTTGATTGAATCCTCTTATAGCCGTATCGCTTTGACCCAGGTGTCTAGTGATCCATCGATTCTTCCAGCCTGTTTCTTTCAGTCCGATTGAAGGACCACTTTCAAACTCTGTCAACTGCTCGTAATGAGCTTGAGTCATTCGGTGATACATTTTTTCAGCCGACGTAAGATATTACAGTCGAAAGGCAACGTAAATTTTGACCATGAGATTGAGAATCGTTTATTATATACACCTACTGAATGCACTGGTGAAATGTGCTGGTGGTCCAGCTATTCATTCATTGGACAGCAAATTTAGATCCTCTTCAATACAATTGAACATCTCTATCAAGATGAGTCGAAATTTCCTCATATACAGTGAATAAAAGTTAAAACAACCATAACCTAGAAGCAAACTAACAATTTTTTCAATTCCTACTATTAGCTTATTCTATCTTTATATTTATTTATTTATTTATTTATCCTGTTCAAATTTTCAATTTCAATCGTTAATAAAATACTTTCTATTATTTCAGTCAAGTTCAAATATTTTTTATAAACTTGTATTGGATTACACTAGATGTTAATACAATTTTTAAATAGCAATTAATTAATTAAATTAAATTAAAATAATTACCGGTTTTGATGTCAAGTTAGATTCATTTCTATTGCTGTAACAATGTAACTGTTAAAGACAAAAGTTGGCGTCGAAAACCTGATTTTCAGCCAGACCGGGAGTGCATTGTTTCAGCAATGAAGACAAATCATGCTCGTTTTTCTATTCTAACACATTAGTTCACTCTCTCCTTATATATATATATATATATATATATATATATATATATATATATATATATATATATATATAATTTAAATGTTCAATAGTAAATAAATTACTTTCTATTCCTGCATTCAAAGTAGGAATTAACTTAACATTTTTTTTTTTACATTACTTGTTTTCATATTACAAATTACACTTAAGAAACTTGATGAGAACTTGTTCATTAGGGAGAATGTATAAAAAAAAATTACTTTTTTTGCATCTGAATATATAAAATTAAAAATATGTCATAGAAATTCTAAAAAAAATTCAGTGTACAATAAGTACTTAAATACATAGCCATATTGTACGATTATGGAACAATGTTTTCATTACCCAATTTGATATTTGATTATAGAAAGAAAAATAAAACAATAAAATACATGAACAGGAAACAAATTTTGAAACTATATAACAATAATACCTGCATTTTTCATTCTTTATTTTCCTCTTTACACGCAAATCTGAATTAACTATCTCAGAAAATGATTCATATCCTGTGACATTAATAGTTATTTTTAAACTTATTATTAATCAATCCTAATTTTTTTAAATTTTTAAACGGTGTTTTTGAAGCACTTCTCTCCCCCCCTTTCTTTACATATGTCTTTCATTACATATGTCCCAGGGACATTTTATTAATACAGCCGTAAACACTATTAAACGAACCACTATTTAACACATTTCACGATTTAATGATTTTTTCTCTTTTTCGATGAAAATGAAAGGAAAAAAAGAATTAATGAATTATTTCAGCAGCCGAAAACTTTGTATTGTTATTATGTATGAGCAAAAATTGATTATTCTATTTTCAAATGATGTCCTCTTTAGCCGGAAAAGAAAGAAAAATACTTCTTGAAAAAAGTAAATTTCAATGGTGAAGGGATGCAGATCATTATTAGACTTAACAGTTGCTAATGAGTCATGAGCATAATTAATAGAGTGAACACTCAGAACGACAGGGAATCCCTTTCTTATATATTCCCATAACGCAGTGGATATTCTCAGATTTTAAAGATAATGTTATTTTTTATGACGTATTTCCTATCTGTATGACCTAAATTGTGGAAATCGTAGATTTAGCAAAGGTAATGATTGTGATTCTAATACAAAAAGAGATAAGGAAAATCCTATCAAAACGCTTGCATTTTTAATGGTTTACATTGTTGTGGAAACTGCAAAAGCTTACATCTGTCTTTTGCAGCAGGATGTAAATGATATATTAGCTTCTTTGCATAGAGTCTAAAAAGAATTCTTTCGAGTTACTGAATCAAAAAGTTTTAAAAGATCTATTGGTATGTATTTTAAAATTTCCAATTAACTGCTGCGCAATAACTCCTAAATAGTAATTTTAGTTCTTGATTAAAAGTTTATAAGTTCTAACTATGGATATTTTTTATGCAGTTGCTTACAGAATATCAAAAAGGTAAATGAAAACAATTTGTATTTTATTTTGACCTCAATGTAACGACAGACCTCGAATCAACGAACACAATGTTTGGTCCTCATCAATTCATTAAAATCGGGGATTGACTGTATTTGCAGAGTAAAGTAACAGGCATTTTTATTGTTATGAGAAAACAATACAACACCGTAGAAAAAAATTTAATCGAGAAAAATTATTTCCTTCTCTATAAATATATGCTTACGCTTCATATATTACCAATGTTAGCAACATCTTTAAAATTAAATGAGCAACAAAACTCGACGGGTACTAACCGCAGAGAATAAACAATAGACAAATAGCTAAAACCAATGGAAAAATATGGGAAAAGAAAACGTTCAGTCATTCCTCTGGGAAGACAATATAAACACTTATTCTGTGCAAATCAGAACAAATTGAAGGAGGTGGGATGTTTTAGAAAACAAAAGTTGTGGGGACTGCGACGGAAAATAGAATTTGTCCCCACGTTGTTTGACAAGTTATTGCGTCTCTTTTCCCATAAGAACACTTTGACTTACTTAAGGAACTGTTTCGGCGTTGAAAAAATTGCAGAAAAGGCAATATAATGAAGTTATCTTTGGCCACGAATGGTAGGTTATAAGAATAGCACATTTTTTTTCACATTATTCGTCCGCTGAGACTAATATATATATATATATATATATATATATATATATATATATAGTAAACACGCCTTACCGATATGTGATATTGTGTTTCAAATATAAAAGCAGCGTTTCTAAAACTGTGGGGTGCGCCCCTGTCAGGAGGTGGGGTGTGAGCATTTCGAAAAGTTTGGGAAAATATTATTTATAAAATATATTAATTCACTGAGAGGCAAAAGGAGTAAAAGTCAAAAAAAAATTCCAACATTTTAAAAACGTAATACACAGTTAAATTTGTATAACATACATGTAAATATGCATCAGTATTGTACAATGTATTTGATAATTAATTTATGAATACTAAATTAAGAACAAGTATAATATTTAGAAGAGGTTCTTAAAGATTTGTCTTGCAGAACTGTTTTTAAGGGATAGTTTAATATTAGAAATTGATACTCTAAAGTTTTTCTTCTGTATAGATCGTGATATATGTAGATTTCTCCAGTAATTTCTAAAAGAATACACAAGTTCTCAAATTCAACCAAAATAGTCGTCAACATAGTCGCCGACGTCACCAAAATGGTTGCCAAGTAACCAACATGATTACCAAAATCAATGCCAATTTAGCTCCACCGCCAATATCTCTCCAAATTCCCATTGAATAGACATTTTTTGTAAGTAACGGTGTTGTGAAAATGTATTATTTATTTATTTTTATTTTAATTACATATTACAAAATTTAAATTTCAGATGGCAATGCTAGTAATAAAATTGTACTATTCTTTTTCATTTACTTTTTGTAATTTTACGAATGGCAACACCGGTGTTCTCTTCTATTATTTAGGTTTAGAATAAAGTTCGTTTTTGATCGGTGATATTTGAAATTATTTATCTCTTTTATTTCAAAATGCTAGCCACTGTTGCTCTAGTTTTAATTAAAACTACTCCCATTTAGAAGTGTGGAAAATGCGATTTGGTGTCCTCATAATATTTTTTAAAGCTAAGAAATTTAGTTTAGATTTTCTTTTGTAAGCTTTAACATTTTTTGGTGCCCGAACAGGGGCATTTTGAAATAAATTAAGGATTTTTAAGCTGTAAAAGGTTTTAAGAAAGAAGATTTTATCTATGTTGCTGCCAAAATTAGAGATGAAATATCATCGAACATCACAATTGCGGGACTCAAGGATCTTATATATATTTTAAATAGTAATGACTACATGAAAGGTCCGGACTTCCTTCAAGAATTTTTAAAAAATGCTGTGTCAGAAGATGAATTACAAGAAGCTGAAAATGATAATAAAGAACACGAACTTGAAATAATGAAACTTGAAGCCGATAAAAATAGAGTTAGCGAGAATACAATTTCAAACTAGAGGTGAGTCATTTTCCACTAATCCTACTGCTGATTTAAATAATTCTAAACGAAAGTTTACATTGCCTAGAATAGAATTTAGACAATTTGGTGATAATATTAAAGATTGGCTTCCATTCTGGAGTCAATTTGAACAGATTCATAAAGATGAATATATTGCACCAGAAGTCAAATTCCTAAATTAAGTTCAGGCAACAGTTTCTGATTCTCGTGCAAGGGCAATAATTAAAAATTCTCCATCAACTGGTGCCAACTATCAGAAAGCTATTGATATCTTACAATCACGTTTTGGTTGAGAAGATATTTTAGTTGAAGCATTTGTTATAGAGAATTGTGCTAAAATTGATAACTTATGTAGAAACTAAGAAAATTATTTTTAATTTCTTTGTATGACAAGCTTGAATCTCATTTACATGTATTGGAATCATTAGGTGTAACCACAGATAAATGTGTGTTTATATTGTACCCTATGGTTTAATCTTGTTTCATATCTTTTTTTAAGGGCTTGGTTTTGAAGTAATATTTTCAACACTAAAACTGATTCAAAAGAAATGTTAAATAATTTAATGCAATTTTTGAAAAAGGTAGTTGAAGGAGAAGAGAGTATACTTTGGGGTGCAGCCGGTTTTGGATTAAGAAAGAACCAAGAGTATAAATCCTTGAAAAAAAAGTAATTTAGCTCCGAAAATTTGAGAAATAAAGTGCCAACCACTATGGGTTTAATAACGAGTACTTCAAATAGTGATGTGTCGAAAACTTGCATTTTTGTTAAACAAAAATATTCAAGTTCAGATTGTTTTACAGCTCAGAAAATGACGCTATTAGAAAGACATAAAATAGTCAAAGAAAAAAGATGTTGTTAACATCTAAGTTACAGTACAGTTACAGTTAAGAAATGCCGAGCAGCTTTAAAATGTCTGATATGTTCTAAAAACATTTTCCATTGATGTGTGATGTGCTTGATTGATAAAAAATGTCTGTAGAGAAAAAGGAGAAACCCACCGAAAATGATGTTAATATGACCAATTTTAATAAACACAGTCCAAAGACTTCAAACTCTGAAAGCTAAACTGATATATGACACTAAACAGAAACTTGTAAGATTACTTTTTGATTTTGCATCTCATAAGTCTAATATTTTGAAAAGTGTAGCTCAAGCGATGAATTAGACATCTATTCTGTGTGAAAAATGGAGCTTTCTTCTTTTGGTGGGATTATCACTAACGAGTTCAAGCATAATTGCTATAAAGTGAAGTTGAGAAATTTGAATGGAAACTGAAGTTGTAATTTTGAGGTCCTGGATCAGTTTACAATTTGTGAAAATATTAACCTCTCCCCTCCCCAACTTTTAAAGGACCGTGAATAAAATAGTTAGAAGAAAATAAGATTGATCTAACTGACATTGGTGACAGCTGTGAAATCATCGATATTCTCATTGGAGCTGACGTCATGGCAACAATGTTGGCTGGAAGAAGAAAAGTCTTATCATCAGGCCTTGTGGCTGTAGAAACTTATTTAGGATGGAACTTAAAGAGTAAGGTGCCACAGGAAGGACCTTTGGAAGAAAATTTGGCTATGACAGTGCTACCATTGTTTGTAAAGCTGAAATCTCTAATCCTTGGAAACTGGATTTGATCGGAATCAATGATCATGTTGAGAAAGAATCCAAGTTCATTGATCTTCAAACCAAGAAGCATTTTTTTTTTGGAAACAGTAACAGTTAATGAAGAGGGCCGATATATGAAGTTTTCTTGCCGTGGTCTGACGATAAGTCATTTTTGCCCGATAACTTAAGTTTGTCGAAGAAAAGGCTCAACTACACAACATTAATACTTTTAGCTCTGAATATATATGAAAAATATGAAAGGATTATTCAAAGCTGGTTAGCTGAAGGCATAATAGAAGTTCTAGAAAACGAAATAAGCTGATATGGTAATTATTTACCTCACCGTACAGTGATAAAATTAAGTAGCAGCACTTTTCATATTCGTCCAGTGTTTGATGCTTCAGCTAGATTAGCAAATTATCCATCTTTAAATCAGTGGGTTTGGCATGTATTCTAATCTTATTGAACTTATCCCAGATATTCTTCTTCAGTTCTCAGGTCAGGTTCATAGAGAGAGAATTTGTCGTTTTAACTGACATTAGAAAGGCTTTCCCGCAAATAAATATTCGTAAGGAGGACAGATTTCTTGCGATTCTTGTGGTGAGAAAAGATGAATGAAAAAAACTAAGAGTTTTTCGACACACAAGAGTTGTTTTGGAGTGAAATGCAGTCCTTTTCTTTTTGCTTGAGTTATTGAGTACTATATTCAAAAATGTGAATTTTAAAAATCTTTCAAGGAAACACTTTTTAAAAGTTTCCAACGTTGACAATGTTTTTACTAGTGTCAACTCTAAAGATCAATTAAATGAATTCATTGTCAATTCTAAAACCTTGATTGCAAAAAGTGGTTTTGATCTTAGAGAATGAATGAATGAATGTGAGATTTTATGGCGCAAAAGCCAAATCTGGCTATACTGCGCCAAACATTGATCTTAGAGAATGGGAATGGTCTGCTGACTGTGAAAATGATTCGAAGAATGAAACTCGGGTATTAGGTCTTATTTGGAATAAGGAGTTGAACACACATTGATAATTAACATGAAATGGTTGGATGACAATAATATGGTTAACGTAACTAATATAAGCATGTTATCTACAGTACATAAAGTATTTGATACTTTTGAATTCATTTCTCTAGTGATGCTTTGTCCAAAAATAATACTGCAAAAGTCGCGGAAATTAGGCACACGTTGGTATGAAGAATTAACTGCAGAACTTCGTAAATAGTTTGTGCAGTAGTTTCAAGAACTGAAGTATTTGTCTGATATTTAGATTCCTAGGTATATCCAAATGTCTCATGAAGCTTCAAGTATCTGGAAAAATCATCAATCAATCTTCAAGAATCTTCAAAATCAAATGTATATATGAATAAGTATTCATATATTTGTGTTGATGGAAGTAAAGATGCATATGCTGCCCTTACATTCCTCAGGCTTGAAAATAATGATTGAATTGAGGTTTTTATTCTAGCATAAAAATCTCGAGAGGGTCCTTTAAATTTCGCAACTATACCAAGAATGGAACTTCGAGCAGTTGTGATTGGAGAGAGATTAAATAATTCGGTTGTTGAAGCTCTAGGCTGGAGAAATGTTACAACTTATTACTGGAGTGATTTAACAACAGTCCTTGCATGTATAATGAGAGAAAAAAAATTATTCTGTCTTCGTTAGGAATATGGTTCAAGAGATCTAGAAATTGTGCAACCCTACATCATGGAAACATATACCTGGTCATAGGAATTCGGCAGACTTGACATCCAGATGCTGCAAAGTAAAACGTTTAGTTTACTCAAGATGGTGGGAGGGCCCATAGTGCATGAAAATCGCTTTTGAGTTTCAAAAAAGTATGTCTTCCTCACAGCAGGATTGGAATGGAGAAGAGATTTGTAAGGAAAGATCTAAGGCAAGTTATTTACTAACAAATAATGAAGCAAGTGGTGTTGAAAACTGGTACTATAGAAATTTACCAACTATGATGTAAATATTCATCTTGTTGTATGGATTCTTCGTTTCAAACACAACTGCAAAAATGTAATGTGGCCGCGGTAGCCCAGTGGTATAGGTATCGGATCGTGGCTTGCCTGGTCACGAGTTCGAGCCCAGTACCACTAAAGACCCGCCGTGTAGGGCAGCGATGCACGTTAAATCTGTCGAGAGCTGAAACGACCTCCCGTTGGTGTGGTGTGGTATTTAGGAGAGGGGGTACCAGCTCAGGTGTCGTCCACGTCACTTGACCATGGTTCAAAATTACGTGGTCCGTCGCCAAAAGCCCTCGTGTAGCTGAACAGTGCGACGTTAATATTCAATCAAGCAAAAATGTCATTGAGAAGAAGCATGGTGAATTAACAGTCACAGAATTTCAGGCAGCGGTAACGAAGGTTTTACTTATGATTCAGACTGAATCTTTTTTCTCAGAAGAAAAAATATTGAAATATCTACAAACGTTTAAAGACGATCATGCCATCATTCCTTTGAAAACTGAAATTATTAATCGCATAAACAGTGTAGATTTTCTTAGACCTATTGTTCTCTCTTCCACCGAAGCATGAAGTGGTAAAACGTTTAATCTACAATACTTACGTTAAGAACTGTCATGCTGGAGTCCAGATGTTGTTGAATGTCCTTAAAGAAAAATATTGTATTCTAAGCGGAAGAAAAGCATTCAAACATGTGGTAGCCAACTGCGTTATATGTAAAAGATATGTTTCAAAGAACTTAGAAGTAATAATTCCTCCCCTACCAGAAATTAGAGTAGGAGATGCTGCAGCGATTCAGGTAACTAAAGTTGATATGCCTGGTCCTCTATTTCTAAAGGAAACAGCAAAAGCTGGGTTTTAATTTTTACTTGCGCAGTGTACAGAGCAGTGCATTTCAAGCTTATTACTGTTGCATTGAAAGGATGTTTTTTAATGGCATTTAGAAAATGTGTTGCTCGCAGAGGAAGATGTGTCACTGTATGCTGTGATAATGGTACCAATTTCGTTGGAGCAGTCAATATTTTTAAACAAATAAGCAGAAGCCAGATACACAAATATGAAACCATCAAATCTATTGAATGGAGATTTATTCCCCCAACTGCTACTTGGTGGGGCGGATGGTTAGAGAGATTAATTAGAAATTTAAAAGTTCTTTTGAAAATAGTGTTAGGACATGCACGTCTTAATTTGAGAAAATGACAACAGTTTTCGCAGATTGTGAGCGGGTAATCAACTCAAGACCTCTGACTTACATTTCTGAAGAGGAAGCAGTAAAAACAAGTTTCCCCATCGATGTTCATGCAAGATGTCCATGAATGCTATCTCACGGATTTAAATGATGTAGAGAAAAATTATTTTTGCAAGAGACTTAAGTACAGACACTCGGTGCTTAAAGATTTATGAAAACGTTTCAGATATGGGAATCTAGGTGCCATCATTCAACGAAGACATAAAAAATCGAGGAACTTAACGGTTTCTTTAGGTAAAATTATTATGGTGGGAGCAGATAATAAAAAGAAAATTATATGGCAATTAATGAAATCATACCTGGGAAACACGGACAAGTATGACTTGTTAGAGTGCACACTTCGCAGCAGGAATTCCTGCGCCCGATTCAAAGGATATATCCATTAGAGATATCATCCTCTGATAACTTGTCCGCTTCAATGATACCCGATGACTTGAAAAAGTCAAATGACATCTCCAAAACTTTGGATTGTACTTCTGGCAGGAAGGTGATATTTAGGAGATTCATTATAATTAAAGTGCCAGAAAGATTGATCTTGTAATTGATTGGATAAATTGAAATTTTTACATTCATGTATATTCTTATTTTCATACTTAAGTCTCTAAAAACTCGTACAGCGTTGCCATTATTTAAACCCCTTAATTGAGTTTAACTAGTAATTTCATGTTTTGATTATCATTTATAATAAAAAGGTGGGAGGATGTGGAAAATGTATTATTTATTTTTATTTTAATTACATATTATAAACTTTAAATTTCAAATGGTAACGTTAGTAACAAAATTGTAATATTCATTTTCATTTACTTTTTGTATTTTTGTGAAATGCAACACTGATGTTATGTTCGATTGTTTATGTTTAGAATAAAGTTCGTTTTTGATCGGTGATATTTGAAATTATTTATCTCTTTTATTTCAAATTGTTCACCACCGTTGCTCGAGTTTTATTTAAAAATACTTCGGTTTAGAAGTGTGAAAAATGTTATTTGGTGTCCTTATTATATTTTTGAAAGCTAAGAAATTAGTTTAGAATTTCTTTTGGAACATTTAGCAAACAGTGTTGCGTGCGAATATTACAATTTTAACATAAAAAAAATATAACATAGAGCAATATAAACATATTACACATCCAGATATAAATTATTTACACTATATTAAAAATTCATTACACAAAGTTCATAAAAATAAGTATCTATATTGTTTCCTACTAGCCACAAGTCTTGTCATCACATCACGTAATCCGGGGTAACGTTAAACATCTAATATAAAAAAAAATGTTAGTCAATTCCTAATCTAAAGCGATGAATAAAAAGCACTTTATTAACGATTAAAAATTTAAACAATATATAAATATAAAGGCTTCTAGGGGGAATTATTATACATAACATATATATATATATATATATATATATATATATATATATATATATATATATGTATATATATATATATATATCATATATATATATATATATATATATATTATATATATATATATATATATATATTATATACTATGGTGGCCAAAATTATGGACACTTGCTCAAAATTATTACGTTTCTGAAGTTTGTATGCTTATAGAAAATGTTAATTTCCACAGAATGAGAAGTATTTTATATCATTTTAAAGAAGATTAAAATATCAATCCAATTCCAAAAAGTAAATTAAAATATTTGCAATGGAAAAAATTATACTGCTATAAAAATAGATAAGTGTTAGATACTTATGATAGCATTGAGTTATTAATGCTTAGTAGGACAGCATTTATTTTGTAATTTAGTTTCACGTCAATGTTTCATTTAGCTGAAAATAATTTTAAACTCTTCTTTCGTTTTTACATGATGCCAGGAAGCAATTATAACCTCAATGTGTCCCTTTTTTCTGTAGGTACCTCATTCGAACAAAAGCTTTCAAACAATGCCACACATTTTCGCTAGAATTGATGTCAGGTGTGTTTCCTGGCAGGACAACAACCTAATGATCTTAGAACGATACAAGAGACTTTCGATTACCTTTCTGTGTAGCAGGGAACAGAATCTGACTGAAAAATAAATGAAGCACTGTTGGTAAATAGATCCCTGATGGAAGGTATAAGTTTAAGTTCTAAAATTATATAGAAGTATTTTCTGACATTCAGTGATCCATCGATGATATGAAGGTGACCGATACCATATGTTGATCTGCTTGACTAAATCATAAAACATTGTGGGTATAGCACAGTTGCCTGGGTGCAAATAGGATGTAGCATTTCTCATATTCTACATCATAAATAATTTCGAAATTTACAACCTAATGGTATTGCAGTTTCATTGCTCCACATATCAGGAAAACTAATGATTTGTCCAATTAATGTGTCCTTTGATCACTGTAGCCTTTTTTAGCACTTCTGCAAATCAGTGGTTCTCAAATTTTCACTACTGGCAAGCCAATTTTCAATCATAAATTTTATCGCCCCCCCCCAAAAAAATAATGTAATGAAGGCAATAATAAAGCACTTTTTGGTGCTAAAGCTACAATTCGATCATAATTATAATCCGTACAAATTAACAAGATCAGTATTAAATTTTGTATATGTTACTTTTAAGTAATATGTAATTTAATTTTTTTACTTTTAAGTTCGATTCACTATGAAAGCGTGTTTTTAGTTTGTTTTTAAAATATAATTTTTTTTTATAATTATTTTTATTTTACACGATAAAAATCACAATTCCAGTGACTAATTTTATTAAGAGAAAATATACTTACCTACTTTTTCAATAACCTTAAAATTTTTCTTTGATTTTTTGAGAAAAAATCCAATAAATTTAAAGAAAACGTTCCAAATGTCCGTGTCCTTAATTAAGGACATAAATCACAGACATTTTTCGATAACAACACAGGAACGTTATTTTCCAGCAAAACTGTCATAATTTGTTCACGTTTTTGTAAATTTGCTGTCGTTTGATGATCTACAAACAGCATTTGAACCTTTTCTTCCTTGTGTCTTTTAGACAAGGCGAAGTTTTAAATTTATGACTTCATAGTTTTCTTCATAGAGTCATTTAGGCAGCATTTGTAAATTTCAATTCAACTCAAACGTTTCATGTCTATCGTTTTTTTCTCATATTTAATTTCGCTATATTTTGATTAATATGCATTATTTCAGCAGGTTCTTCAGTTGCTTGATCAGTTTCAACTTCCTTCAATAGAGATCATATATGCTAATTTTTAATATGCTGCTCATTTACATTTATGAACCATAATAAGTCATACAACACAGAAATCAAAACCACAAAATTGTTCATGGGAGAAAGTGTAGCATTTTCATAAAAATATTTTGGAAGAAAAGTGGTCGTGCAGAGAACCGATCAAAACTAGTAACTTGATTGTATAAAAATGTTTGCAAATCCCCAAAAAATAGGGCAAAATGTGATAAATAATTTTTAGTTCCCATTAAGACTGGCATATTGGAGGATACTCTGTCAAGGCTATCGGTAACAAATAAACAGTTTTCTCAGAACTAACGATTTCGTGAACATGAGATGACTTTGTGCATCGTGTGACCGATCCCGTGTTAAAAGAGTATTCAATAAAACATATAGATATTAGTTCTAAAAAATAATTGTGCAGAAAGTTTTTCATCATGCATTATATGTTTCAGAATACTCATAAAAATACATCTTTTCCAAATAATCCTTCAAAGTGCTCAGTTTGATTATCCATTTTCCATATAACTTATTCACATGGAAAAAAAAGCAACAGAAAAATATTATTTACAACTTTCCTAAAAGAAAAAGAGAAACACACCAGTAAGTTTGAAGTTCAAATATATGATAGTCAAAATTAGTATTTTAGGGGTTAAAGAAACGTAATAAAAAATCTCTCGTGGTATTACAGTAAAGCAAACAAAATGTATTTTTTATTTGCTTATAGCTAATGAGCGTTTGAAGAGGAATCTTTTATTTTTGACGATCCCAGATGATACATATAAATTATATCAGTGTAAATATGCATTTTTTATTAAGTCAGAAAGCATTTTGTTTTTCTTCATTCCAATAAAATTATTTTTTAAACCAGTTTTTCAATATGCTCGCGCCCCTTCACAGGATAACTGCGTCTCCCCCAGGGGGCACGCCCCACAGTTTGAGAAACACTGCTGTAAGTTGAAATGTCTTTTTAGTGGAGTTCATAGTCCGATGACAATCTCTTCCTGTTTGCTTTTGAACTGACAGATACACCAGTATCATTCAGATAACTTCTGATGTCCGTTGATGACATTCATTTACCTTGGAGACATAGTATTTTTGTTCTTACGTCATCAGCAGATTTGATACACATTGTTTGGCTTTTTTTCTGCTTAGTTTCTTATTAAATTTTTCTCCTGACATCTTAAATAAAACTTTCAATCTAAAGATGTAGTCACTGAATCATCCACCTGTCTTCCAATTTCAACATAGGAAAGATAACTTCCTCATCTCACATATCTTTCTAGGTGTCCACTTCACTCTTTTATTTGATGTCATTGCTTCTCGAATAAATATCGATGTTTTCTGGAAAGAAAACTGTCCTGACCACAATACTTTCGAAAATTTGATGCACTATTTAAAAACTTTTGTCCGAATGAGATACCCATGGAATAAAAAGAAACTGATTGAGGAAAGAATTGAACATCATCAATTGTAATTGCACTGACATTATATAATAAAGAAATAAAAGTTTTAAAACTATTTTCAGCTAAATGAAGCATCGGTGGCAAGCAGTAATACAAAATAAAGGCTACCCACTAAGCGCTAACTCTCCGCTGTCATCAGTATGTAATGTATATCGATAGTTATTGCTGCATAACCTTTTTCGCTTAGTTAATATTTGAGTTTTTTTTTATCGAATTTAGGATTAAATGCTCTTTAAAATGATATAAAAGTATTCTAATTTTGTGCTATGTTACATTTTCTATAAGTATACAAACTTGAAAATTATAAAAATTTATAAAAGGTGTGAGCAAATTTGGCCACCACTGTATATATAAATAAATAAACATATATAGGGAGAGAATGAATTCATGTAGTAAGAGTTTACTAAAAGATCAAGGAGAATTCTCCTTGAATCTTACAATTCACCGTAACGTTAATTCATCTCATTTACCAGTTAGCAAATTATTTGCTAAATTTAAATTACTAAACTTCATTTTTAATTCCTGTTTTTCTCTTTCTCTCTCAATTTTTCGCTGCATCTACACATGCAACTTCCCCATGCACTAATTCTCTCAACAACTTCAGGGCAGCAAGTCCAATGCCTATCTACTCACCCCATTAACCAATCACAAGCCAGGCTTTGAACCACTCAAGTACAAACGTTTCAACTTCTCACCTCCATTCTGTCTCCAACTCCAGGCACCAAGTTTGCCACTCCCTCTCTCCACGTACCAAAAACCAATCAGGTTCCTTGCTTTCCATAAAGGACTGCTATTTCCACAGGAAATATTAACTCCTATGATATGGACGGAGTCTCGCTTCGCGAGATATATGCCTAGCGACATTCAGCGACAATAGTAGGAGTTGAAACACGGAGTATGATTTGTCTGCCTTGTTTTAACAATGCACACCCGGTTTGTCTAATTTGGTTTAAAAACTGGTTTTCGACGTCAACTTTTGTCATTGTTTTCACAGTTACATTGTTATAATAATGAAGATGAAATGAAGTTGGCATTGGAAAAGGGTAATTAATTTAATTATATTAATTAATATTTGAGAAAAAAACAGTATTACCATCAAGTTTCATCTAGTCCATGTTTTAACCCTCCCCTCGGACAGCACGGATTTTTCCGCCCTACTAGAGAGGCTTCGAAAACGGACCACACTGAATTTTTCGTAAGGCTGGGGACTGACCAAAAATGAACCAAACAGATTTTTCCCCTTCAAGTAATGTGTTCAAAAAGGTTAAAGTCGAGTTTTTCCGAATTCTTTTCCCCTTTAAAGATTTACGATCTTGATAGATAATTAGAGACGGTCGGGGAGACACAGTGGACATTGAGGGGAAGTTTTATGGCTCACGGGGAGACCGGTTTCAGTGGCAATCGTAAAATATTCAACCGAAAGTGTACACAAATAGCAAGTCAACGAGTTGAGAATTCTCATTTTTTTCTTTATCTTAAAATTCTCAAATGGAATTAAGTTTTTATAATGTATGTCTAAGTTTTTAAAAAATATCTGTAGTATTTAAATTCAAATTATATATTAAAACACTGAGGATAATTTACTGTTTCATTTTTCTTTTTTTAATCAATACTTTCAGGGATTTTTTTTTTAAATGATTATTTTGTTATGTGTCAAAAAAATAAAAAAAAAGGTTCAAAATTTAAAATCTTTTAAAATTTCGGACACTTCTAAACATGAATAATTTTTAAGCTTATGTATTACATTATTTGCAAAAAATTTATATGTATTATTAAAAAAAACCCTATTTAAATCTTTTAGTTTTTCATAATTTTAAAGCCAGATATTCAAGGCATCTTACATAGAATCCTTTGTTTTGTACTGTTCAGATAACAAATTATATTTTAATTTTGAATGTCTGAACATTAATTTCATTCAAAGAGAATTTTAACTACAAGCTTATATTTTTGAACTGGAATCTTCAAATAAAGAATATTTAAAAGCATCTGGACAAATTTACAGTTAACATTTGCGCATATAAATAAATATAAAGATCCTTTTTAAATTCAAGTTAAAAAATATATATATTTATGCATAATCCCTCATCATTCTTGTTCCATTAGTGGTTGACTGAAGAAAAGGTTTTAAAATTTGGACATTTTTATAATCTTAACCATGCAAAACTAGGAATTTTGTATTAGCTCCACTAAAATTCTGCATTGGAATTTCGAAAAAGATATTTATGCGTGTCTCACATACTCAGTTGAAAATCATGTATTTACCATAAATACTAATAATTCTTTGGATATTTAAAATTATCATTAGATTTATATATATATATATATATATATATATATATTCGACTTCTAATATTTTTTCAAGTATTCCTTAAATTTCATATAATTTAATTAAGTGAGGAGATATTAAAGTCGCACTCTCTCTCTTCTCTACTCAACTACTTGAGGGCTTTTGGCGACGGACCTGTGGCCGGCGTAAAAGGTGGTCAAGGTATCCAATCATGGTTGGCATGTCTCGAGTTCGAGCCCAGTGCCACAAAATACCCGCCGTGTAGGGCAGCGATGCACGTTAAATCTATCGATAGCTGAAATGTCCTCTCGTTGGTGAGGTGTGGTAGTTAGGAGAGGGGGTGCCAGCTCAGGTGTTGCCCTCGTCATTTGACCATGCTTCAAAATTATGAGGTCCATCACTAAAAGCCCTCGTGTAGCTGAACAGTGCGACGTTAATATTCACTTACTTGGCGACGGACCTTGTTATTTTAAACCATGGTCAAGTGACGAGGATGACGCTTGAGCATCGCTCCCTTACACGGCGGAACTTCAGTGGTGCTGGGGTGAAATCACGACACGCCAGCTACGAGTCCGTTACTTTGACCATTAGGCTATCGCGGCCTCACAATGTGGATGAAAACTGCATGTTATGAGTAAAAATATGCTTAAACATTTGATGAACTTATAATAGATTTTTGCACAGAAGATACATGTGTGATATGCTAAAATGACAATATGTAAAAGTTATGAGAATATCAATGACAAATTTGAAATATTCAATTTAAGTTTCAGTTTGAAACTTATTCGTTTTTTTTTTTTCGCATTTAAAATTAAATAGTCGCGATAACAAATTAATAGTTTAACGCATTCATAGATTATAAAAAATAAAGGTATAAATAACATTGTTGAGAATAATAAGTTTTTATAGTTTTGAATTCAGACTTCTTTGCAGGAGTGTAGACTATTAAAAGGCTGATAAAGAAGTTAGAAAACTAATAATTAAAATAAATGGAAACCAATATCTGCAATTCCATGATCTTGACAAGCAGAAGACGGCATTTTTACTTAGTATGGCAGAGTAAGCATAAGGTAGGAGCTTGTGGAGTAAACAACCAGTCCTCTAAAGTTTTGGCAGGTAATGAACTCCCATTTGTTGCTTTCGCTCTCTCTCTCTCAGTAAGGAATATAAAAATAACAAATACAAAATAAAGGCATGTAAAATTTTATATATATTAATAACAATGAATTGTGAACTTATATTCCAATTCATTGTCACGAGTTGGCAGTAACTACGGTACTACTCTATCGACCGTACTTCTTATATATATATATATATATATATATATATATATATATATATATATATATATATGACAGGCCCCAGGCCTGCTGGTAAAATGAGGAGGGCATCATCTTCACAATATTCCTTTATTACGCTTTCATCATATATAATCTAACATGGCGGACCTTTTGCCGCGCAACCGGGTGTTACCAAAAACAACCTCTCAGCGAGGAGACACCAGCCAAGTCCTTTCTAGTATGCGTTCGCCTTCGTCAGCGCTCGTTGCACCTTTTAACAGGCTTATTTACTCACAAATCCTTACGCGATGGTAAAGAGTTCGCTCTATTTTCATTTATTACTTCCTTAATTTTGAACCTAAACTTTTCAAATCTGACATATATATATAAGAAGTACGGTTGATAGAGTACCAATAATTTTATCGCAATTTTATATTTCGTTCTCGTAAACTTTACTCCTTTTAAAACATGTATTTCTAAAATACTCTCCTTTTGTATATTTATAAAACTTTAAAAATATAATGGTTATCTTACCCAACATTTTAAATCAGGGGCGGCAACTGTATAGCTAAGACGTGCCAAACCAATCTGTCAGTATCATTCAGCGTGCCACATAGTAGGAATTTTTTGAAATCCTTCGATTTTTACGGTAATATTTGCAGATTTAAAGAATAGAGGTAAATAATTTAGATTTACAGTTTTATTTTATATTAATTATGGATCAATAAAATACATTTATTAACATAAAATTAAACAATATAAAATGTTACTATTTCTTCAACAAAGATAAAAAAAAAATTAAAAATGTATGTTTCCAACATATTTACTTAGATAAGAAATAGAGAAAGTGAATGATTAAGTAAATGATTAGTAAATGATTCCCTTCATTACAGTTAAATAAAAATTGTAATGCGAATTAACTCTTTCACGACTCTTCTTTCATATCGCAAAACCAGGGGTATAATGCATAACACGATTCTGAGCATTCAGTTGTTAAACAATTTCTTTGCGGAGTCGAAATATTTTTCATATTATGAAAGATTTTTTACTTTGATATGCCGAATCATAAGTGGAAAGCAGAGTACATGCAATTTTCTTTTTTCAACAATTAAATCCCTTAGCAATAACACTCAATTATTTACAAAATAGCTGTAAATTTATCCTTAGAAATATCTTTCAGATTATTTTGTAGTTACATAAATGTCCATAACTCTCAGAAGATTTTTGTCACATAAGGTCTATTATCAACTTCCATCCACTCAAGAATTGACAAATTTGTAGATTAGTGCAGAGTGCCACAAATAATTGTACCACGTGTCACAGGTCCATAGATTGCCGACACGTTTTAAATGTTCTTATTAACTAACCATCTCCTATTCAAACACAATTTATATGAAATAAAAGGGTTTTCATTCATTTGGTAGGGAATATTTTTAGGAATATTATTAGATTCAACCATAAGTAATTTTGTGTATCAAAAAAATTACGTTTTTGCGGGGATCCTTTTAGAGCAAAATGAAAGGAATTTGACATAATTATAGTAAGTTTCTCTAAAAGGGGAAACGTTTATTTTCAAAATACACTGCGTAAAGGGGTTTAAGGTGTACGAAGTTATATTCACTATTATTCCTAAAAGAAATTTTGATATTTTGCTTTTTCGTTAAGTTTTGAAGTTATTTCTTCAAATATACTTCTCCATTACATTTCTTTCAAACTTGCTATTTTCTTTTGCGGCCACGGTAGCTTGATGATCATGGTTATGAACTCGTGTCCAGTGTTCGAGCCGTGGTACCTCAAAAGTTTAGCGTTGAAGAGGAGATGATGCACGTTAAACACGTCGAGGTCAAAGTCCTCACGTTGGTGTGATGTGGAAGTTTGGAAGGGGAGTTATCAGCTCAGGTATCGTCCTCGTCACTTAACCGCGGTTCAAAATTACGTAGTCGCTCGTCAGCAGCCACCGTGTTGACTTAGAATGCAATATAAAACCTTGACGTGTTCACTTGAGTTAACTCGAGTACGCTAAACAGTTCCAAATATGCACATTAGATATAATTCAAACGAGGTCGCATTTTATGCTGCTATAATTTTCTCACTCAAATATCAGCGAGCGCCGTCTGCACTCGTGGTATTTGACTGTTGTTTCTTATATTTACGATTTAGTCGTTAAACATCAAAAACTCGTTTTCAATGTAAAGACTGTAATGTTGGACTGTGTGTGTGCAGTGCCGTGTTTCGAAAAATATCACACTGTGAGATTTCTGTAAATGATATGTATGTGTCTTTATCATACTTCTTTCATATTTTTTGCTATTTATACCTGTTAAAATTATTTTTTATAAAAGGGTTTTTGTAACTAATTGTAAATTGAATAAAACCTTATCTTACAATTATATGTATTTGAGGATGAAATCTGATTTACTTTATTCTGGAAATTTTTAGTAAATTTCTCTTTTCTTAGCCAACTTATTTCTTTTAAAACATGCATATTTGTGTATTATATAATTAAATTTCTAACTATCTAAAATTATGTCTGTCTTTTTTCTTCATTAAAATCTTTCAGGATTTTACAAATTATCTTGCCATTATTCATTATGTACTTAATAAGGAAAAATATATCTAAATAGAAATAATTTCTGGCCTAATAAACATATAATTGTTTTTAGCTACAGTTTGAAAAATGCATTGAAAATTGTATCGGGACAGGATTTTAACATATTATGAATGTTTTTTACTTCCACTATGTTATATATTTATCTTTCATATTTTTTACAATATGAGTAGAAGTCGTAAACAGTTTGTCACAGTAAATTTAATTTTTGTTTTATATTCAAATTATACTAGTATATTGATTCTGAAAATAATAGGTTAGTTTGATAAGCCATTATTTCACAATTTTAAAGCATTGAACAGTTTTGAAATTTTAAAACTTTTCTAAAATGTTAAATTATTAAAAATATTTAATTATTGTATGTGATTAATGTTTCTTAGATTATTGGAAACAAAAAGTATAAAATTTAAAATATATCTTTTTGTTGAATTTTAATAATTATTTTTATGGCTAAACCTGGAAAAAACCCATTTTTTTTAAATATTAACATTAAGATATTTTTAAAAAATAACTAGAGATTTAGACCTAAATCCATATGAACTTTTATAGAACATATGTAAAGGAACATTTACAAGATATTTCAAGACTCTATCTTGAAGAGGAAAAACGCCTAAGGGATTAGAATACACTCTCATCTTCAAAATTAAAAATCTGAAAAAAACATATTTAAAATTTGTAAAGGCATAAAAAAAATTCCATTGCCTGTAAAGCTTTAATTTTTTAATCTGTTACTATCCAACTTATGCTCTACTTGAAATAAATATGACTGAAATATCTTTTTTAATCCAAAATATTCTAAGACATAACATTGATAACAACTGTTAATTTGATCAATTATTCACTTTTATCAGAACCTTATATATTCACAAGAGTTTTAAATGCAAAATATTTATATAGAAATTAGTAGTTATACAAACGTAATCCAGAAATCACCAAGTTTGTAAACAATATCTATTTTTTTTTCAGTTCCCCATCGTGGCAGTTAAGCAAGTTTAAGTTTTTGTTGCATGACTTTAAAATACTGCAGTGTAGTACTACAATAGATTTATTATAATGTAGTTTGTGGTACATCAGGGAAATATTTATAGTTCATTCTGCAACATTTGTATTCTGTTGTCTAATTGTAATATTACCTGAAAAAGCTGCATTTTAGATTTACCATTTTCAGTCATATTCCATCCCTTTCAAGTATTATTTCTCACAGTACCCTGCGTACATTTTGGTCATGGTATTTTTCAAAAGGAAAAAATTAATGAAGACAAAGTATAGAGCTTTTAAATTATATAAACTATGTGTCAAATAATATATTGGTCTTTAAGTCAATCTTAATTAAGTAAATGTGAGAAAACTCAAAAACTTAAAAACATGAGCAAACAGAAATGATTTTAGAAATTAAATTTGTAGTTTATAGCCATTTCACACGAAATATTGGATTGTGTTAAAAATATTTTTAATTAATTCAATCTAGGAATGCAAAAATGCTTTAAAATGAAACCGAATTTAAAATCAAAACTCAGAAAATTAAAATTTCTTAAAACCTAATTGGTTTTTTTATCAGAAATAGAGCAAGTTTTCCAAATATATGAAATATATATTTGCAATAAATTGGGAGAAGTTTCTGTTGGCCGTGAAGTGCAGAAAATGTCCACTTCACAATCATCGGCCTAGGCCACAGCTGTGAATGAGAAACCTCCCCTTTCGAAGAGACCGAAAAGCAATAAAATCATCCCCTGCAAAACCAATTCAGGACCTCGTGCGGTTTTAACAGGGGAAGGCATTAAACTGCCGTGCGTTTTTGAAGAAGTTCGCGAAATTTATCGAAACATTTTGGCTACCGCTAGCTTTGAAAAAGTAGACCGCTTTTGAAGTGAAATTCAATTAGAGGGTCATCCACTCAGAGGGTTAAAAAACAATAATTATGGACTTGATTGGATGAATAGAAATTATTATATTATTGTTTTAAAGTTTGTCTAAGATAAATATATATGGAGAGAGAGTGAGCTAATAGTAGGAATTATAAAATAAATAGAATTAAAGGACTCATCTTTTATTTTTTGAGTTAATGAGGTCTCAATCATCGTTGCGCTTAGATCCTCCTTCCTTGGAACCTCAACCACCAGCAAGATCTCATCCCCCCCCCTAAAGGAGAAGGTACATTAACACAACGATTATTTATTTATTTACTTTATCGCTGTCTAGTTTAAACCATTTGTTTCATCAATATATTGCATAAAGCTGTCAGATTAAATTTATGTTTTTATTGAGCCAATGCAGCAATGAATTGTATGTTTTATTTATTTAAGAATCACATTAGAAATTAATTTTAAGAATCAAGTTAGAAATAAATTTAGGTTTCAAAAATTTGAGAGCAATAGTTCAATTATTCTTACCTTATAGGTATTTTTGTTGTTTTCATAACCAGCAGAATGTACATTTAGAAATATGTTTGAAATGTCATTTGGTACTTTACAATTTTTTGTTCAGATTTTACCTTATAGTCCGTAAAAAAAATTAAAAACATATTTCACTGTTAAGGAAACAATATGAAGAAATGAAGTGAAGTAAATTTTTCGTAGCTGAATTCATATTCTTTTGATAGAAATAATTATTCAGCGTTGTTTTAAATGAGATTAGTAACACACACATACTTTGGTTTTACCATCCTAAGCAATATTTAAATAGATTGTCGGTAATACAAATATGAAAAAATTAATAAATTTAAAATACATGTTTTCTGTAAATAAAAAAAAATTAAAAATGCAAATAACCTCCTCAAAAGATAAATTTTTTCGCAGTGATATTCAATCGGACCCCAATTTAGCGAACCTCCTTTTAACGAATTTCACAATTTGATGATTTTTTTTTTTTCGCAGTGATATTCAATCGGACCCCAATTTAGCGAACCCCCTTTTAACTAATTTCACAATTTGATGATTTTTTTTCTTTTCGCAGTGATATTCAATCGGACCCCAATTTAGCGAACCCCTTTTAACGAATTTCACAATTTGATAATTTTTTTTCTTTTCGCAGTGATATTCAATCGGACCCCAATTTAGCGAACCCCCTTTTAACGAATTTCACAATTTGATGATTTTTTTTCTTTTCGCAGTGATATTCAATCGGACCACAATTTAGCGAACCCCTTTTTAACGAATTTCACAATTTGATGATTTTTTTTCTTTCCGCAATTAAATAAGAGGCAAACAAACTTTATGTTTCGAATTATAAACCGGGAATTAACAAATTATTGCAGCAACTGGAATTTTCTTTATTACTTATATTGGAAAAGAATTAGATTTTTCTTAAAAGCCATATGCTTTCTGTTCGTAACCGAAAAACATTTTTCGTTTGAGCAGCAGATTTCAACGGAAAAGAGTGAAGATCGTTATTGGACTTCACTAAAGCAGATGAGTCAAGAGCGAAACCTATTGTGCTAGTCTTTAATATGACAAGAAATTCACTTTTTATTCCATTCCAACCCACAAAGCAGGGGATATTTTAAGTTTTTAACGATAATGATACATTAGTTCATGCCTATATGCGCTGCTGTAGTTGAGATAATTGTTAATTTATCTAAGAAATTGATAATGAAAATCTTATAGAAATTGTTACATTTTTGATGCCGCATTTTCTTCTTTGTATAAAGTTAAAAAAGAAGTATATCAAATCAGGTATCTCAAAAAGATCAACAAGCATATGTTAGGCAGTACTTTAAGATTTCGATTTAACTGGTTCCTAATAATTCAGTAATATTACTTACAGCTGTTGAATAAGGAACGTATAGTTTCTAACTATGGATATTTTTGCAGTGTTGCTTAAAATCATTTTAATTGTCAGTATAAATTATGTCTCTTGAAACTACTTTTGCAAAGCATACCAAAAATCTACATTTTAATCAAATAAATGGTATAAAACCATAACACTTGACAATAAAAGACGGAACAACAATTAGTTTGAGTCGTCTGTACATCAAAACCATTTTACGAACTCGGAAATGTTGTCTAGAGTGAGTCTGACGATTTCACTTCTGTCGGTTTTAACACTTGTAAGAGAACTTTAAAAATTTATAAATAACCAAAGTTCTTTTAAGATTAAGTAGTGTGTTAACCCTTAACTTCCTAATTATTCAAATTTATTTGAAAAAAAATTATATCATCTATAGTTCTAAGGTAAATAAAAAAGGAAAAATATTAAAAATTAAGGAAAAATATTTTGGAAAAAACTAAGCGGTTTTAAATTGAATTTCAGTTATTTTTTTGTTTGATGCAGAAGTGCATCATTGCGTAGTAGTGCTGTAAAATACATAACTTTTTTTATATGAGGATTTAATTATTCATCATAAAATATTTAAATTTCTTATCTGGTAATTCATTTCGTCAATAAAGATGAGGAAGCCTAAAATACAATGGATTATTTTTATAGTAAAAATACAGTTCTTGAGGCATCAGAGATTTTTATAATTGTTCTGATTTCTGAAAAAATGCGTACTTCCATCTAATGACAAAATTAGCATGTATATATTTGCAGTAATATTTTTTTCTCAGATAAGTGATTTGTAGGTATTTAAAAAATATTGAGTCTGTTAAATTAAAATAAATCATATGTTGCAAAAATGCAACAGTGCGAATATAAAGGTTAAATCTTCTGATAAATTTCGATTTTTCGCGACATCTAATCACAAAAATAGAATCAATATCTGTACTTTTTTTTCTGCAATCTAAAGTTACAGTTGTTATAATAGCGTAGGCACGTAAATAACATGATTATCTTAGTACTCCACAAGCACGCTCTTAGGCATGAGTTATACGCCACTGAAGAACATTTAAAACCTGAGATAGAAAAGCTTAAAAAATTCCTCTTACTCCAGTGCTTTTCAAACTTCCAATATTTACGATCCATATTTCAATCATAATTTTCATTGCACCCCCTACATACAATAGCAATGCATTTAATTCAATAATAATATACTTTGATTCTAAAGATACAATTAGACTTAAACTTCTTAAGGTATCCGACTACTTGCGACAACTCTTTTTGAAAAAAAGGAGATATGGAGATCTTTTGAGATTTTTATATTTATTTAGTATATTTTAAGAAAAAAAATCCTAAAATTTGTAAAAGAAAAAAATTATTATTATTAAAATGGGAAAAACTAGTAAAAATGTACAAAAAATTACATAAACGGGGCCCGCTCTGTGCAAAGATTTTATGAACAAATTCTCAATTTTTCAATTTTGATGTGTTACGTTGTTATTCCTGTTTGAAGTGATCTTCATGATAAGAGATATTTTAATTTTTACAAAACTAGAGCACTTTATCTAAGTCATTATACGAAATTGCTTAAAAACATTGACTTTATTCACATAAAGAACTGCAAATTTTGAAATAAAACAGTTATTGATAAATCTGAAGATCAAAACACTTCTACTGTTATGCAGAACATAAGCAAAAAATTTCAGCTAATTATTTTCAAAACTTTTTGAGCAATCGCGGTCCCCGTTTGAGTTTTTAGAAAAAAACACATTTCGAGTAAAACGCATTTTAAAGTTTGACATCTTGTGTAAAGTTATGGCATTTGCTTTTACTAAAACGCTTGTAGTTTTTGTTCTAGTGGAGGGAAAATGAAGTACTTGGTATTGTTATTAAGTTAATAAGATGGTCTATAACATAAAGTCATAAAAAAATTTGCCAATTTTTGAAAAAAATTATGGTTTTAGGGTAGTCGGATACCTTAAGGGCGTATATAAACGTCTCACTCAGCTAAAGCTTTATTTCCCTAGGACGTAAACACACGTCTTTCTGAAGTACAATTTTTTTCTCTGCATTGCTATTCATAAAATTATTCCGAAGGCAATGAAATGTAATAAAAGGGACTTGACAGTGTTTACGAGGGATTTACTTATTTAAGAGGATTTGCTCATTTATTCTTTTTTTACCCTTCCCCCAAAACATCCCACACGCACGCCTACCTGGAAAACGGTGGCAATGGGGGGGGAATTGCGTAACTTTTAGTCGGCAGTTAAGGGATTTATCATAAACCGTACAAATTATCAAGATAAGGGTTAGTTTTGTATATGACAAGCCCATGGGGTCACTGGTAATTATTAAACTTGTTCTTAACTTGGTATTGCTAAATATAATTATAAAATTAATTGTGCAGTACTGATGCATTCATAAGAGCATTATATCAGTGTAAATGTCTTTTATTTTTTATTATGTCAAAATATATTTGGTTTGTTCATTTCGGTAAATTAGTAATTTTCTTAAATAATCTTTAGTTTTCAATTTTTCAAGAAGTTCTTGCCCCCACCCAATGTAGAGTTATCACGCCCCCCAAGGGGGCAGGCCCCACAGTTTATGAAACGCTGCCTTACTCTAATATTTATATATATTAGCTTCTGACCGTCTGCTCGTGTTAGCTGCAGCACAAGTTGACTTATATGAAAGAGAGCAAAAATAGTACAAAAAAGACATTTTTTATGTAGAAAACCCGTGCAACTCCCTCTCAACTTTCGGATTCGATTTCTACAGAATTGATTCTTTAATGTAACCAGGTCAAAATGTGTCGTCAAATGCAGTAATCGTTTACTAAACATGAGTGGGAACAATTCTTCACCATTGTTTTCTTAACTCGGCTTTTGGCGACTGCGCATGTGCGTACGCAAACCCTTTCGTCAGCAAGATAGAGAGCAAATTCAGTTAAAAATAGTTTGAAAGTATTTGTAGGCAAAAATAAGAGCTTACCATTTCTTTGAAACACCAACAAATTTAACAGCAAAATTTTGAAGCGGTAGGATTATCAGGGTGGATTTGTCAAAATTCTAAGCAAATATAAAGACTTTAAAATTTATGTATTTATATACAGTAGCCAAGTGGTCAAGGTAACAAACTCGTGGCCGTCGTGTCATGAGTTTGAGCCGAGTACCAATGAAGATCTTCCGTGTAGGGAAGCTATGCACGTTAAATCTGTAGAGCTCAAACATCATCCTGTTGGTGTTGTGTGGTAGTTAGGAGAGGAGGTGTCGTCTCAGGTGTCGTCCTCGTCCCTTTGCCAAGCTTCAAAATCACGAAGTCTGTCGCGAAAAACCCTTGTGCAGCTGAACAGTGCGACGTTACTTTTCACTCACTCTTTCATATATATATATATATATATATATATATATATATATATATATATATATATATATATATATATATATATATATATATATAAGAGCATTGGTCTCCATTTTCTCGGGTTCAAATCCCAGCCCCGGCAGATTTACCCAAAGACTGGAATTTTCTTTTCATTTTTAATGTGTTGTTTGTCTAGGTTCTAGATGAATCCAGATCATTCTGTAGAGTGCATACTGGTTATTTCTCGAATATTCGGTAAGTGTATAAAAGCTGAGTACGTCGCCAGTTGGGCATGTTCTCAGTCCAGTGTTGTATAGAGCTCCCTCGTTAGAATAAATCTAATTGTTTGTTTAACTTAACTGTGTACTTCTTTCGAACTCCGTGACAATATACATGTATACACATGCATATTATATATATATATATATGTACTTATTACAATTGCATGTGGGTGGGTTCTTACGTGTATGTGTGTGTTTGTATTTTGATTCTTAGTACCGTTGTTCTTTATTTCAAAATGAATAAATATAGTTTCCCAATGGCCGTTGGAATTTTTATTCGTATTAGAGTTTATTTGAAGTGGAAGTCAGTACCCATAATTAATATACATAAGTATTATTGAGAATATCTCAAATGAGAAGTTCGATTATCAGACATATAGTTTTATTCACACAGACATCTGTAGATAATAATATGTGTTTACGCAATTTTCTGAAACACTTTTGAATGTTGCGAATAACAATTGAGTTTTAGAAGATAAAATTGCTAGATGAAGTTTCATACATTTTTTGTACAAATTATTTTTGAGTTCTCATTACACGTCCTCTAAATTTTTGAGACAGTTCAAAATATTCTGTAGAAGTAACAAATTTTTTCCCGTGGTAGATCCGCATATAATACCCTAAAGCAGTGTTTCTCAAACTGTGGGGAGCGATATATTGAAAATAAAGGGATTAAATAATAGCTTTTTGGAATGAAGTAAAACAAAATACTTTCTGACATAATGAAAAATACACATTTACACCGATATAATTTATTTTTATCATCTGGGGATCATCAAAAATAAAAGATTCCACTTCAAACGCTCATTAGCCATCTTTGATCCTATAACCAAATTTAAAAAAATAATATTTTGTTTGCTTTGCTGTAATCCCACAATGATAGATTTTTTTATTACGTCTCTTTTAACCTAAAATATTACTTTAGTTGACCTTCGAACTTACTGGTATGGTTATCTCCGTCGTTTTTTTTAGGAAGTTGTAAATAATATATTTCTGTTTCGCTTTTTTCCATGTGAAAGAGTTTTATGATATATGGATAAGCCTATTGAGCACTTTGAAGAATTATTTGGCCAAGATTTATTTTTGAGTAATTTGAAACATATAATGCATAATGAAAAACGTTTTACAAAATTATTGCTTGGAACACATGCTACATCTTCCCCATGTAAAATTTTGTGGTTTTGATTGCAGTTTTGTGTGCGACTTATTATCTTTTATGAATGTAAATAAGCAGAGTATTAAAAAAATGGGCATCTGTGATTCCTATTGAAAGAAGTTGAAACTGATCAAGCTATTGAAGAACGTACTGAAATAATGCATATTAATCAAGATATATATATAGCGAAAGTAAATATCAGAAAAGCGTTAGACATGAAACGTTTGAGTTGATTCGAAATTTTCAAATGCTGCCTAAAGATCTCTATGAAGAAAACTATGAAGCCATAATGTAGCACTTCGCCTTCTCAAAAAGACACAAGGAAGAAAAAGTTCAAAATGCTATTTGTAGACAATCAAACTACAGAAAACTACAAAACAGTGAACAAAATATCACAGTTTTGCTGTGGAAAATAACGTTCCTGTGTTAGCGAAAAGTGTCTGTGATTTACGTCCTTTATTAAGGACACGCACATTTGCAACATTTTCCGTAGTTTTATTGGATTTTGTCTCAAATATTCAAAGAAAAAGTGAAAAGTTTTTGAAAGTAGGTAAATATATTTTCTCTTAGTTAAATTACTCACTGGAATTGTGATTTTTATCGTGTATAGTAAAAATAATTATAAAATAAATTATAGTTTTAAAACAGACAAAAAACTCGCTTTTATAGTGAATCGAACTAAAAAGTTAAAAAAAATGAAAATATATATTACTTAAAAGTAACAAATACGAAATTTAATACTTATCTTGTTAATTTGTACGGTTTATAATTATGATCGTATTGTAGCTGTAGCTCCAAAGTTCATTATTATTGCATTCAATACATTATTATTTTAGGGGGGCGCGATAAAAATTATGATTGAAAAATGGGTCGCCAATAGTGAAAGTTTGAGAACCTCTGCCCAAAGGACTTGTTGATGCTGAGAGTTTCTATATGTTGTGACGTATTAAGGGGTGTTGGAAAGCTAAAACCTTATTTTTTTCACAATTTGAGATTTTTACATTTTCCAATTGTATAGATTTTAACCTTTCTAAAAATACCTTACTTGAATCTCTGGGGTATTTAAAAGCATTTTAAACGTATTTTTTAAATATTCGTTGAATTTGGGCCTCACCCATTTTAATGGCGAAAATTGTAAACAAATTACTTTGTTTTTGCTTAAAAGTGTAACGATTGATATAAACCAAAACATGTATCTTTTATTTTAAATTGAGCCTTTTATTTTTTTATTTTCCCAGCCGATTAGAAGTCTCACTGTATACATTAAAATCAATTTAGCTCAAAATGTAAATTTTAATGTGCAATGTACCTTTTCTGAGAAACTACTGTTCACAGGTATGTAAATTTTTTATGAATTATTTATAATGATGTCTAATATATACTAAAATGAGCTTTTTTTAAAACACTCAAAAATTTAATTTTTACAAATTTTTAAAGTAAAAAATGGGTCAAATTATGCAATGTTTGATAAAATATTTCATAAGTTCTTAAAAAAAAATCAAAATTAGCTAAAAGCTCATTTTAGTATAATAAGAGAGATGTACTTTAATAGTATGAAAAATTAAAAGCATGTACATAAAACAGATTTTGAGAAAAGGTACATCGAAAACAGCCAATTTAACATTGTCAGTATAGAGAGAGAGAGAGGGGGTTTCCAACTCCCCTTAAAGTATTAATGGTTAGTTGATATTACAACATTGTTAATTTTAAAATATTACTGTACAAATATAGATTGATTTATTTACTACCATTGGTATCGTAGATACTCAAGGAGAAAATAATCAACGCATGTGTACAATATTAATGTCACACAACCTATTCATGATAAATACAAGGAGAAAAACTGGAGATAATATTTTTCGTGGATATGGAACAAAATTTATTATAAAAAAATGCATAACTTGTTTGATCTACAAAAAAAAAATACATTATTTGTTCTTTATTTTTTTAGCATTATGTTACTTATCTCGTTGCATAAATATTAAATCAACAATATCACCGCCATCTTATTTATATCATCCCAAATATTTGCTTGAAACTAAATTTTGAAAAAAAAATTGTGTTTATTATTATTTTGTTAATTCAACATAAAATGTGTATAGGATACGTATTAACTCTTAAAAACTACAGATACAGAGAACGAATCAACAAAATCCAGGAATGGTAATTCGAGATACACTGTTTCTGATTTGATTAAAATTATTTTGAACGAATAAATTATATATATATATATATTCCATTAGATTTTATATCAGAAATTGTAGCATGGTATGTTTAAAGCTACCCTTCATGTACTATTAAATGATAGACAGATGGCGCTACTAGTTATTTTGGAGAAAATCTTTCAACCAAAGAGCGGCTGTTCTAGAATGATTTCCCTTGGCTTCATAGGAATTGATTTTCTCTTTGTTAGATGATGTCACTCTTCTCAAATAAATATATGTTATGTCTTCTTTTGTGGTATGTAAAATAAGTACAATTAAATAATGATTGTTTCTTTATGCATCACAATCTTTATTACTATACCTGGAAAAAAATAACAATACTGGAGAATTACAAAATATAATTATATTGCAAATATGTAATATTGCATTGTTTTTAATAAATAAATTTATAACAAACATAATTATCATTAGATTCCTAAATACACGAAATATAATAATTGTATTAAAATTTGTTTTAATGATAAAATCTGATACTATTCTTTATTTTAGTTACAAGTGTATTATTTCTTGTTTTAGTATCTGTTCAGGTAGTTCTCATTTGTTTTGCAGTGAATAACTTTGGAAATTTAACTCAATACAAATTATTATTTTATTAATAAACATTTATATGATGTATCATATCCCCGTATAATAATTTGAAATAAGAAGGGGGATAAAGGGAATAAATAACATTTTGAGGGAAAAATGGAACAATCACAAAGAGATGAAATCTAGATTAATACACGCAAAAAATGATTATCTCCTAGAAAAAGGAGTAAAGAGATAGACAGACCTCTCATTTCTTCAATGATATTTCTCATTTACTGTAGATGGCACTTATCAAAGACACCTATGGTTTGTGCCAAGAGGTCATTATCATTCGGTTCTTATCATTATCTTGAAACATGCGCATGAAACTCCAATGATATAATCAGACTAATCCCCACTTTAAATTTTTCTAAATGACCACTTGAGTCTGCGCTGAAGTGAAACTGTCTTTATTTTAGACTTATTAAAAATTATTTTGAAGAGAAAAGGATTCGGTGAAATTTCTGATGAATTTAAATTATTACTTCATTTTCGAAATAGAGGAACTGTAAGGGTTTAGTCGTATTTATAGGTAAGTATACTGCAAACTTTTGCAGCTTTAAAGTCTTAAAAGCCTACTTTTATGTTTAAAAATTGCATAAACACCAAAAACATATTCCTAATATCCCATCAAAACATTCCATACAAGAGGCTGATGTTTTTCTCTGCTAGCCAATCCCAGTGGTTTTGTTTGATGAAGCCACTCCTTCTCCTAACCATCCAGGTAGGCGACAGACACAGATAGGTGATTGAGGGCTGCTGATGCCACCCAGCAGCCCTCTAAAAACGTGAATGTCAAGTTAAAAATTTAATAAGTTAATTTAATTTTGCTTATTAATGCGTTGCTTTATTTAGAATATTAACTATAAAACGTCCCCTCCAGTCCCATGGTAAAATTGTGGAGGTGGAGATAGGTCGCTCGCCATCTATCGTCCCTACGGGGAATTTCGCCGAACTAATTCGTACTGTCACCTGTATGGTGCTCAAGGCCTAAGTCAACGACATACATACTTCTAGCCCCTTGCCACAATGAATTTCGCGGGCCTCGATCTGACTACGTCAGACCGGTGGCATTGACCACAACAACTACCAAAATTGAACTAATTTTAAAGCATTTATTTAACCATTTTCTTAAAAATCAATATATGTGTGATAGTTTAAGATAAAAACTAAAATGCTTCTGTTAATCATGTTTATTTTCGATGATCAATTATCCCCCGGAAATTTGTTTAAGAAAAAGAATTTAAGTAAGTTGTGACTGGGAAAATTAGGACCAAAAGAAATATCAAATTATATTGGGCGTATATAGCATTAATAAAATGTTTCTTAAATGACTCACATATAAAAAAATCTTTATCAATCATATATTTGGAGAGTTGATAGCTAAAAGACATTTTAATATATGTTTTGTAAAATGTCCATTAAAAAGGAGTTTATTTGATGGTAACCATTTATAAAAGAAACGAACAGTTTACATGAATAATATTTTAGTAACGAATTAAATATTGATATACGTAAAATAATAAGCTAATAAGGTGCAACACACATAATTACGAAAAGGCTTTCATAAAAATATTAATTTAATACTCCTGATATAAAATATTATACTAGAATGTCTTAATTATTTTCGTCGGTGAAAATGAATACTTTAAATTTTGTGTATAACATATTATAAAATCATGAATTGCAGATGAATTTAAAGAGGAAAATAAAAAAGTAACTCTATCTCTCTTATAAGATCTAATTTTAATCAAAAATGAATTTTATACTTCATACAAGCCAATTCAAAACCTCTTACAAAATACTGGTGCTTAAATTATATTTAAATAACGTTTTATTATCATTCAAAAGATTACTTTTGAATCAAGCACTTTTGTGCAGAATAATTCGTGACATTTTAATCAAATTTATAAACATAAAAATTTATAGCTGTACATACAAATCCATCGCAGACCACATTTCGCTTTTTTAGCGTGTATTAAGCATCAACTTTTTAGTCAACCTGACTTTGCTTGGAAATAATTAATCGTTCTCATTTACACCTTCATTTAAAAAAAGAAAAATCTATTTCCTTAAAAGTTAATAAGTTTGTAGTTCCCTTATTTTTTTTCTTAATAAGTTACACTTTCTAAGAATTTTTCTTAACCTTTTCATATGAATATACTAGATAATACCTCACAAAGTACTCAGTTTTCTTTGCCCAAATAACTTTATTCAATTAATCCCGCGTTTCTCAAACTGAGGGGGGCGCCCCAGTAGGAGGGCAAGACCTCACTGTAAGGGGGGGCGAGCTTATTGAAAAACCGAAAGTAAAAGATTTTTAAAATAAGTATTGATTTTTACTGAAGGGAAGTAAAACAAAATTAATTCTGACATAATAAAAATTAAATGAACATTTAAACCGATATAACATACTTATAAAAGTATAAGTACTTCACAAAGTTTTTGATATTTAATTTATTAATATTAAATTAAAAACAAGTTTAATAATTACTAGTGCCTCTCATGGGCTTCTTATTTACAAAATGTAATACTTATATTTAGATGGTTTGTATAGTTTATAATTAATGTTGTATTGTAGCTTTACATTTTTTATTGATTTCACAATGCATAATTATTGTATGGGGGACCCGATGAAAATTATGATTGAAAATTGGGTCGCGGTTATTGAAAGTTAAAGAAGCTCTGAATTAATCTCATTTAGTTAAACGTTGTTTTTAAACACAAATAAAAGATAAACTGCAACACCAAGAAAATATGCGCGTAGCGTCATGAAAATTTCCTGAGCCACAGTGTTGAGCTATTATATTATTACCAGAACTATTATATTACCTATCCTTAATATGCATTTACCTAAAATAAAAGAATGAAAAGTTAAAATAACGGAACTCTTTCAATGTTCAGTATTTTCAAAACGAAAACAAGTGCCTTTTTATTCAGAAGATCAGCCAGTATTTTGCGGGGTTTTTTTCGTACATCATGCTACAGTATAGCATAACATTTTTTAAGCTTCCAGATTGTTTCTATCTACTATTTTTCATTTGAATCTTTTACATCCATCAGTTAAGAAGTTCATCCGGTGGCAACAAATAATTATTTAAGATTATTCAGTGGGAATGTATCTTTTGCTTTTTTGTGTGTGTGTGGACTTTTCCTCGAATTTCTCTTTTTTTGCATAAGCTCCTTCTTCGGCAATGTTGGAGAAATGTATGGGATCCTGAGTTTAAGAATCCTTTTGAATAAACTTTATGATAATGAGTCAAAATCTGAATCATATTCCCTAGGAAGGGTCAAAAATTTGTTTTCTATGAATTCCAAACCTACCAATGGCGAAAAGATGTTATCTGTTATTCAGATGAAGAAAATAAATTAATTAATTTTATGTTAATTACTGTCAAAATGGGTATGCAATTTAAGAACTTAGATTTTCTTATGGTAAAATGTATAGATAGTTTTTGAAAGTTTATCCAAATTTAACTTGGACATGTAAGTGTATTTTAGTATTTATTGAAATGAAAAGTATACTAATGAATAAACACAAGAAAAAAATATGAAAATTTAACTGCTTTTTCAGCAATAAATTTAAAGTAAGAACATTTTTTCGATTGATTGATTGAATATTAACGTCGCACTGTTCAGCTACACGAGGGCTTTTGGCGACGGACCACGTAATTTTGAACCATGGTCAAGTGACGTGGACGACACCTGAGCTGGCACCCCCTCTCCTAACTACCACACCACGCCAACGGGAGGACGTTTCAGCTCTCGACAGATTTAACGTGCATCGCTGCCCTACACGGCGGGTCTTCAGTGGCATTGGGCTCGAACTCGTGACCAGGCAAGCCACGATCCGATACCTATACTCTGGCTACCGTGGACGAACAATTTTTCGAAATTACACAATGCAAGATGGAAAATAGTTTGGATCGAACTTATTTTACGTTTCGGGGAGGCAGAGCTGGAGTTCTGAAATGCTGAAATGTAAATTAATCTTTCAGTATTCATTCCTGTATACTCATCGCTTTTGGTAATTTATATTGCAGAAAAATAATTTAATTTTGATTCTATATGACCTAACAAAAACTAAATCTTTTTTATAGCTGAGTCCTATTTTGTTATTACATGGATGTAGCTCTTGTAAAATAATTTGATTACCAGTTTTTTTTTTTTTTTTTTTTTGTAGTAGAATAAGAAACAAGTTGGCATTTTTAGGAGCATTGATAAGCATTGCGTGTGAGATGTATACAGTGCATCCTTTGTTTAGTTAAATTCGAAGATATCGTGCTTTATGTACTGTACTATGTGAAGTGCAAATCAAGGCATTTATTGATATTGTCCGCATAAAAAATATATATTACATCGTTTGCAAAACCACGCATATCACATTATATTATTGACACAGGAATACTTCAACATTAACTTCAAATTCATTTTGTGTTGCTAGGCAACGTCTGAAAAAGAAAAAAATTGCTTTATTTTATTTTTTTAAAAATATTATTTACAGGTAGTTCTAAATAGCTCGCTTTCAGACTACGAAATTATTCTATGTTATAAACATATGTTTTAAATATTTCAGTAATATAGCTGGAGAGTGGAATGTGAGAATATTTCTGACTTACAGTGGTGGCAAAAAGTCCAGAACACACTCATTTTTTTGCATAATGTTTTTGTTTGACTTTATTCTTCGTTATGAAATTATCACACTATCTTAAATATTGTTATTGATTTTAATGTATTTTTGTATGCTGATTTCAAATCTGTTTGTAGATTTCATCTAAAAAAATAGTTTCATTGATATGCTGAAAAAACCTTGACAAGAAAGCATAAGGTCACTGTAAGAATGAGTGAGTGTGTTTTCCATCAATGAAATGCTCCATTATGTCAACCAATCAGAAAGCAATAGAGATAAAGGGTTGAAAGTAAAAGTGGAACGTGGTTTATTGTATTGAAGGCAGTTGTGTGCTTGTGTGAAAAAATGTTGTATTGAAAGAAATTTTTGAAGTGCGTTTGTGGAAAATATTCAAATTATGGCTAAAATTTCATATCTACCTGAAAATAAAAGGTACAAAATAATACATTTGAAGGAAGAAGGTTATTCTATGAGCCAAATTGCTGCTAAAGTACCATGTGACCTTTCTACTATTGTGAGAACTTTGAAAAGATTTTCTGTAACAAATTTTATTGCGGACAGGGGGCGGTCAGGACACACGACCAAGAAAAACATCTTTACGTTAAGACAGGTTATTTCTTTCAAACAGAAAGCTTAATTCCTCGCAAATTTTGAAACTATGGACTTTGACATCAAATGTGAGTGTGTGCCCAAGAACTGTTGGAAAAAGACTGCTGGAAATTGGGTTACGTGGCTGTAAAGCGCGACCAAAACCATTACTGACTGAATTTAAACACAAGAGGTGATTGACGTGGGCAAGGGAACATTCATTATGGTCTATTAAAGACTGGAAAAAGGTAATATTTAGTGACGAGAGTCAGTTTGTATTTCTGGCAACCAAAGTAGTGCCTATGTAAGACGACACACTCATGAGGAATTCAGCCCTTAGTGTCTGAAGCCCATAGTAAAGTACCCGACAAAAGTGATGGTATGGGGTTGCATGTCTTCTCATGCTGTTGGAAGACTTCACATCGTTAGCGGAACAGTGAAAGCCATGGATTACATTTAAATACTACAAAATAAATTGCTACCAACTGCGAGAGACCTTTTGGGGAATCAGTCATGGATTTTTCAGGACGATAACGCCCCTTGCCATCGTGCAAAGGTAGTCCAGAAATGGTTGGATGACCATACTGTGAATAGAATGAACTGGCCAGGACAGGCTCCCGACCTTAATCCGATCGAGAGTTTATGGCTTAAAATTGGTTATGAAATTTCAAAGAAAAACCTTCAAACAAATGTGAATTAATTGAAGCTTTAATATTTTCCTTCAACCATATTGTCCCGAAAGATCTTCTTTTGAAATTGGTGCATTCCATGACAAAAAGATGTAGAGCCGCAATTAAAGCAAATGGCTGGCCCATAAAATATTGATTTTCCAACATGTGACAACAATGTAATTTTCAAAATGCTTATATTAAATATACCGTATTTGTCAATTTTAGTATTATTTTTCTTTGCATATTATGTTATTCTATATTGTTTTATTCTGCACATATTTCACATTATATATTGTGTTCCGGCAGCTTTACTACAAAAATATTTTATTCATTAAGAAACTAGTAGTAGATTTGAAATCAGCATAAAAATACATTAAAATCAATAACAATATTTAAGATAGTGTGATAATTTCACAATGAAAAATGCAGTCAAACATAAAAATTACACTAAAAAATTAGTTTTTTCAGAACTTTTTGCCACCACTGTAGTTACAAATATTAATAATTAGTGTTACACTTTTTAAAGCCATTATGGTGAACACTATGCTAAAAGAAACAAAATTCAATAAAACTAGTTATACATTACCTTTGCCATGACTTTTTTCCAATACATAGACATATTTACAAGTAAATTAATTGGCGTACCATTATACATTGAGGAGGGTACATATATATATACACCTTAAATTATTTTTTTATTTATTCTGAAAAGTATAACGCAGATTCATAGAAAAAATTCTAGTATATATTTTTTATTAAGAGTCGAAGCATATAAAGCATGTTAGAATTAATTTTAATTATTTTTATATATTTGAAATTCAAAAAGAAATAATCATACAACCTAAACTTTCTACGTAAATACTGACTAATCAAATTTCAACTAAATTTGTTAAAAATCATTTATAAGAGCAAAAGAAATCCAAAAGAAATATTGATTATTCTTAAATATCTATGCATTTATTATTTTATACAAGTAGTACAAAATATCTATGCATTTACTGCTTTACATAAGAACTATATAAAGTAGATATTACATTAGAATAGCCGCACTTTTACCACAAAAGCCGACGTATAACGCGCACCTATAAATTCAAAATATAATTTTAAATTTTTAGGTATATTCACCTTATAACGCGGACGCCCTTTTTTCTTACGGAGAAACCTTAGATTTATGTGCACAATGCTAATATGTTTTAAAGTCATTCACTCGAGTTATTATCCCAAGTAGCAGAAAAAAAATGCAGTAGATATACTTTTAGACTACAGCCCCTTATGTTCACAATGAATGTCATTTCTTTTAAATAAATATTGTTTAAATATATATATATATATATATATATATATATATATATATATATATATATATATATATATATATATATAACTGTCTAATTTTTTTTTCTAAGCTCATGTTTTGTTTTAAAATTTTTAAAGCTCTCATTTTTATATCCAGCGTAGAACACGCACACGTAAATTTCTATCTTATTTTTGTGTTGAAATTGCGCGTTACGCGTCGTATTTTATATGTCATATATTATTATCTATACATTTATAATAGCTATACATATTAATCTGGCATTTCTCGCGTGAAAAAAAAAATAACTTAATTTCTCGCGTGGGGTATCTCATACCCAAGGGTGTTTCCATTGTATTTTTACCGTAAAATCTGCATATAAAGGTAAAAAAGGAAGAAAGGTAGGAAATTCAATATGTACTTCAATATGTATATATACTTTTCACTAGTAAATTTAGTTTTTCTGTTTTTTTATTAGGATATTCAGTGCATTGTTCATACACTCCTTCAGTTTACGTTGCGAGTAAATGCGATATTTTCCCTGGATCTTAATTCTTTTTAATTTCGTAGAAGTATGTCTTGCTGTTTTTTACATTCTGTAACTTTAATTCTAAAATCTTCAGAAACCAGTGTCTGGTTCGATGTTTAGTAGGCTGTTTCTGAATACTTAACAAAACAATTTATGCATTTAGTGTCGCAAAGTTACGCAACACAAAAAAATATTGTCATAGACTAAATGTTACATTTTTGAGTATGATGTGGTCATTTTATCAAACTTGATAATTCCTCCCTCAGTTAAATTGTCTGGATAGATTTTTTTTTTTTTTTTTTTTTTTTTTTTTTTAGTACAGGAATGATACTTGCTGTTATATTTTTCATCATTCCATTCTTCCTCATCATCCCCGCAAAGAGGCTTTTTCATCCGAAAATATTGTTGTACTATATGAACTAAATACCGTATCTATTAAATATTACATTTCTTCATCATAACTACAATAATGCGCCATTGCATAAGAAAGGTTTTAAAGCGTGATCTTGCCTTTAGAACTGTGACAGCAATTCACGTGCAGGGTATGACAATCCAAACAGGCGGTATTCAATATATATATATTTAGATTCCGTCTACAAGCTAAAACCCCTTAAGGGATATGACATTATATATATATAAGGTCAGCTACACTAGAAAATATTCATTTTCCAAAAAAGGTTCATATGAAGTGTTGAAAAAAGTTAGGCGGTGGATGTGATATACCCTACGCGAGAAGTGCCGGGTTAAATAGTGTAAAAATAATAATTCCATACAATAAATGTTATTAAATAACACTATCATTATTTTTATACCAGAAACTTTGTTAAATAACAATGCAGTTATTGTTATTTTTCAATAAATCATGTTAAATAACAATATAGTTATTGTTATTTTTCAATAAAGCATGCTAAATAACAATACAATTTTTGTTTTCTTTCCATAAATCATGTTAAATAACAATACAGTTTTTGTTATTTTTCAATAAATCATGCTTAATAGCAATACAGTTTTTGTTATTTTTCAATAAATCATGTTAAATAACAATATAGGTTTTGTTAGTTTTCAATACATCATGTTAAATAACAATACAATTATTATATATATTTTATGTAAGAAGTTGTGTTTCATTTCTAGTTAGCCCAAGTTTTTAATGGAATAGTTTAATACTTTTGATCAAAATACACTTTTTCACAATCAGTTTGCTAAGATTTAAGTGGTCCATATTTACGAAAATGTGAATACTGTTAGTTTTTAAGGCTCGAATTGAAAAACTATGTCTAAAAAGTTACGAGATTTTGGATCCAAACTGGGAAAAAAAGATGAAGTTTGGTATCAATCCACGATGTTTTTATTAAATGATTTATTACATAAAATATCTCTGTCTATTCTTCCAAATACGTCTTTTCTCAATAAAAAAAACTCTATTTCTTTATATAACCCTTCAGTTCCCCACTCACGAAGCGATTTCTTATTTTCGCCCTTATGAGCAGTCGGCTGGAAATGACGTCACCCTTTGACTTCACGTTCGAATTCATCTGGCGAAATATTCTTGAAAAGTTCCTTAGAACTGATTGCAAACTTCCCGACCCTATTTTTGACGACGTTTAAATGACGTGTAAGTTTATATCCCTCCCCAGTGGATATTTGAGGAAGGGGAAATATCAATCAAATAAGAAAAGTCGATGACCATTTGGTAAATAATTTAGAGAGCGAGTGTTCCAAATTATGATAAAGTTCATTAAATAAGTTTCTTTAAGAATGTTCCAGATATTCGGAAGATTTTAATTTTCTCATTAATTCGGTAAGGAATGTAGAAAGATTATTTCCATTAGATGATATATTTAAAAGTAATTAAAATTTTGGGCATAACAGAAATGCATTAGTCAGGGACTAAAAGAATTAATTTATGAATATATTAATTTAATATTAACAAAGCGAAAGTTTTAGTTCAATGTTATTTTTAGGGATAATATATTCAAAAATTGTTCATTTTAATAACATATACCAATTTTAGCTTAATTATTACAGACGAATTTGATCGCAGATAAAGAAATAATTAATTGAGGAATTGATGTCGTATAACAATAATTGAACCATCTACTATATTCTTAAGGAAACAACAGCGTCCCCTGGCATTTGATGTTCGAAATTAATGATTTTAATTCAAATACACGCACCACTCTGTAATTTACAAAAGGTCAGCACTGAAACTGAAGAAATGATCGAAATGTTTTAAAAGTGAACGTAAAAGGAACAGCTAGCGGATTTTAAATGAATGTTTTTTTTTTTATTTTTAAGTACAAAAATGCATAAAAATATTGATAGTAATATTCGAAAAACATAACTACTATAAAAGCGATACTGAGGCCATGGTCACGGTCAGGAAATTGCAACTGGTGCTGTATTTGTCGAGAACTGAAAACGAGTCCTGGTGGTATATATGTTCTACATGAAAATGAAAAAGTATTTACGCTAGTTAAATTACTGGGAGATACCTTTTTCCTTCATGTGTTTTGTAGCGTCTTCTCATTAGACGAACGCTTTAGGACAAGACTTACTAAGTTTAAAGCATGATGGTGAGCATAATGACAAGTAGGTCATTAATTTTTTTCAAAAAGAGACTGCATATTATTATTTTATTCCGGGGGACAAAACTGATGTGGAGCCGATTCTGGAAACCATTTCGATGTGACCGCATTTATTTCTTCTTCGGCACCCAGTTGAATTTCAGTCAGAACTATTTATAGAAGGGTCACTTCTGCTTTGCAAGTTATTTATTATTTCGTTCCTTCGCACATGATCACCACGAATTACTTGAATGATAAGAATGCAAGTCTGTTGTGAGAAAGGCATACCCGGAATGGTATTCCGACTGCCAACGTGACAGTGTGATTGATAGAGCCTTTATTTGGTGTACGAAATAGGTCAACTTAGTTGACGTCAGTCGTGGTGGTCTATTATCTCAAGAACCAATGAAGTTGGAACCAAGTTGAAGGTTACCAGATGAAGATCCGCCACGTTTATCAACAGAAATTATTGGGGATGTGAAAGATGCCCGCCCAGGGGGTTTAAAACGCATGGTGAAAATTGACTAGGATCTTCTTCAGCTTTTTTAACCTTCTTCCAGCATACGCAAAATAAGTTGCGGGGACAGCTGCACCCGAAATAATCAATGCTATGTAAAAAATAGGTATGTATTACGTGTTGGTTCATTTAGTCTTAGTTACGGAGTTCATCAACAGACGCCGTTTCTATTTTGAAAAACTATAAAACGTTTGAAGTATGGGCCCACTACTTTAAAAAACATGGCTGCAACCACCAACGCAAGCCTGCAACACCAAAAACATCGCAGTGCCAGATAGAGAGTTGAGAGTTACTGACGCTTACCAGGGACTTCATTTTGAAATATCATCGACAAAACATGGTATGACACATGTCTAACGTATGTTTTAAAATGGTGTAATCGTTGGAACACGCTGAAATACTGTGGCGTATGTGACAAAATAGATGAAGTACTTTTTTTATAGGTTTTTTATTCAGAAGCGTCTTAACAATCAATGTCCTCAACGTAACGAAATTCTATACTATTGTGCTGGCGTTACTGGAAGACTCTAGCGAGATCAAATATCCATGTCAGATCATCAAAGTATTTTAAATTTCTAATCTGCATCATTTAACTTAATCATTTTTAAAACATTTTTTCTATTAATAAGCATCGAGCATGATCTTCAACAAAAAGCGTAGTGGTTGGACTTAATGAAACTCAATATTTGTATTTTAAATTTAGCAATTACTTAACATTTAAACCACTTTTTAAAGGAAATAATATTATATTTACAGTGACAAATTTAGTACTAACTTTGTTCTGCAGTAATAAAACCTGATATAATACCAACATTATTGATTGCAGTGCATCTTTCGGGGTGCGCTGTTATAAGCGTAAGAGATTTAAAAAAAAATACAAATTCGTATACTGATTTCATGAAAAAAGATAATTTCTTTCAAGTATTATTGAGAATGCACTTGAAGTACTGACTATTCCTGATAGAGGAAGTATAAAATTTATGAATTAAAGTTTATCTCTTTGTGCTTAAAATGTAAAATACCCCAGAAGTTAAATATTTCTTTAAATCTCAGGAAATGTCTGCGGGCATACGGGTTACTTCCTTAAATGTGATCTCAAGTACATTATATATACAAATCCAGGTATATGATGACATGCCACTATGTACGTAAAAAAAAAAACAAAAAAACAGGAACTTAAGTGAAAGGCCAAACACATTTACCTCTTTTCATATTTACTATTACAGTAGGATTGGATGTAAAGAGGATTAAAAAATATATATAAACTAAACTGGCTATCCAATAAAAGTTAAAATTCCTTTTTTAAACAATTTATTTCTAAATTTTGCATTTTTTTTAAAATGTGCATTACATCCTCCATAAATATATTCCTCATTTTGATTTTCCTTTTTATCTCAATTATTCTAATTGAATAGTGAAGATCTTGTTATCGTAAAAAAAAATTAAAAAAATAAATAAACATCATAATTAATAGAAACATCCTCATATTCCCATACACACACACAATTTTTCATAATTTAAAAATAATTTGAATATATTTCTGGAAAGAAAAAGAAGTAATATAATAATACCACAACCCACACTTCAATGACTTCCTATATTGCATAAACCCATAGAAAAAACTAGAAATTAAAAGTAGAGCGATATACATCATAGAGTATGATTCTTATGAACTTTCCATTTTAATCGCTGTTGCTGGATTTGTTAATAAAGAGCTTTTAAAAACATTTTACTGCTGCATATTTATTGTAAATGTTTTGGGAAATTATTGTGCTGACAGTGCCAACCACATAAAGTTCGGCACACCAAGCATAACTGTGGTAGTTGCTCTAAATTGTTGAGAAAAGTAAAGAAAACTATGGTTTGCAAGGGTAAGTCCAGGTAAAAACACTCCATATAAGGATAATACAACGTACCTCATGACTATTAAATAAACAAATATTAACATGGTTCTGGCTAAACATCATCGAGAGAATAATTTATCAGCCCAGGTGTCCTCTATGGCATTTGTCAGCTCATGTATTGTCCATGGCACTTGTCAGCCCAAGTGTCGTCCATGGCACTTGATCGAGATTTGAAATTACAAAGTATGTTGGTGGTAGCTCAAGTGTTGCTTCATAGTGTGGCCTAAATTAATATCAAATCAAATCAATATCGGTTCATTTTTGCATAATAATTAGCGAAAATAAATTGCAATACAATCGTACTTCTGAAAATCGTGGGAATTATTTAACGTTTTGCAAAATAATTAAAACTGGTGAAGCCAAAAAACTCTTCATAACTCTTCATAAAAAGAAGCAAAGCAGAATCTTTTCTTCCGCTTCGGCGGATATTTGGGTGATTATGTCTTTAAACTAAGGAATGTTTTCCTGTTCAGCGTTTCTAGTCATTGGGCTGAGGCCTCGATGACGGCAATTCATGAAAATACTGCCGCTAAATAAGGGTAAACGGCTCAAATGAGCACTAAAGAAGTATTTAAGTGGTGTAGTAAATTGTTTGTTTAATTAACCGACACCATTGCCTAGTTAATTTGTATCTCTCCCAGTAGAAACGTGGAACAATGCAAACAAGTGCATAAGTTAGTTTAAATGGAGCCTCGAGAGCTAGAATTTGTTTAATAGAGAATGAAGGAATAAAAAAGAATGTATTGTACACATGTTTGTCAGTATTTTATATACATGTTCTTACATAATGTTTCACATTTCCTACTTGTAATAAGATTTGTTATCTTTAAAACTGAAATATTAAGACGCAAATTAAGAGACACAAATTAATAAATGTATTCTCTGGATTGCACTTTTTAATAAAAGTGCAATCAAGAAAATATTTTATCTATTTAATATTTTATCTATTTTAAATATAGATAAAATATAAATAATTCTTCATATATATATAATATATATATATATATATATATATATATATATATATATATATATATATATATATATATATATATATATATATATATATATATATATATATATGTATACACACACACACACACATATATATATATATATATATAAATGTCATGATTTTGAAGACAGAATCATAGTAAAAATTAAAAAAATGAGAAGATGATCTTTATTCAATCATTTCTACATCTGTTCTGACGCTAAGAGCAGAGAGTAAAAAAGCACGCCACGAATTTCGGTTAAAATGGATTTAACTTGAAAAATATGTGGTACGTATTCCGGATTTGAACAGGGTATTTGAAAGATAATACTGACATATGCTGACTATTAAATCTAACGATCTGGAATTAGACATGTTTATTGGCGAGGCCATATGTTCGGAAGAAATAAATGGGTGATTAGTTTGATACTTGGAGATGTGAACTAAGAAAGATTAATCAAGTGCTAGATAGGGAATTTAATTTTTAAACTAATTTACTTATCCATACATTTATATATATATATATATATATATATATATACTGCTAAAAGTAATTAAAGGATATTGCGGTTTAGGTGGATCTTGTGGCTGGGAAACTTTTTAGCTGATTGATACATGGTCGACAGACGTAGTAGTTTATATGAGAATAAATTACACATGTTTGGCAGAAAAAATGCATTTTATTGCGCATTTGTGTACAAAAGGAAAAAAACACAAATTGTGCATATGAGAAACAACGAATAAGAAAAGGTGTTTTCTTCAAAGGAAATAATTTTCAGTAGGGGGTATGATTACCACGGTCGGCCAGCAACGTTGAACACCTTTGAGGCATGGAGTCAAAGAGGCTATTAATCACGAGTTGGGGTATTCTGTCCCACTCTTCCAGAAGAGCTAATTCCAGTTCTTGGAGAGTTTGTTGCGGTGGTTGGCGGCCAGCATCTCGTCTTCCTAGAGCGTCCCAAACGTGCTCTATTGGATTCATGTCTGGAGAACACGCTGGCCATTCCATTAGTACGAATCCTTCCGCGAAAAGGAAATCCTCCACGAGGATAGCACGATGTTTCCGGCTGTTATCATCCATTAAAATGAAATCATCTCCGATTGCTGCATCGTAAGGGTCTACAATAGGTCTGAGGATCTCATCCTTATATCGACGAGCAGTCAGAGATCCATCTCGAATGATGTAGAGGTATGTGCGCCCGTCAATGTAGACACCACCATACACCAACACTCCTCCACCGCCAAATCTGACACTTTCGTGCACGAACGCAGGATTATTCCTACTGCCACGGTCCATCCAGATGAAATTACGTCTATTATCCGGATGAACAGGGAAATGGGACTCATTAGAAAAAAGAACATTGCTCCATTTATTTCTCCTCCAGTTCACATGCTCTGTTGCTCACTCGGTCGCGACGATGCCTTGATGTTAGTCTAACACATACCAGCGGTCGGCGAGCATACACACCTACACCATGGAGCCGGCTTCGGACAGTCTGAGGTGAAACCGTGGTCCAGTAGCAAAGCGAAGGTGTTGTTGGAGAAGAGTAGCATTCATATCTCGGTGTCTCCGAGCCGTTAAGACTAAATAACGATCTTCATTTGGGCGTTGTTGCCCGTCAACGACCTTGTCCTGCTCTTCTCTCTGACTTTCAGTCTCCAAAAAACGGTTCCAGATCCTGGAAATCACACTTTGTGACACTCCAATGGCTTGCGCTACTTCGGCTTGAGTTTGCCCCCCTTCTAACCTACCAACAATTCTCCAAGCTTTTGAATCGGTTAAATGACTTCGCTGAGACATCGTACTCATCGAAACAAAGCAGTCACTGAATGCTGATCATACTTGCCTTCATTTCAGTTGAAAGTCAAATTTCATTCTCTGCCGCTGAAACGACGTTTTTGACGTCGAACTCAAAATTAGCATACTCCACAGTTTGAAAATCAGAAAGATTTGCATTTGTGATTCTCTTCTTCCATTTTCGGCAAAAAAATTCGCTTATATCTTTATTTTATATAAAATTTACAATATCCTTTAATTGTTTTGAGCAGTGTATATACAAATAAGAACAATATTTTTTCCCTTTACTTTCCCTTAAGCCATTGTTTTAAATCCGACAATGCTCTCAAGTTACTTTTAATAATCAAAAACCTAACCAGATACTTAAAATGTAAATAAGAATTCAGTAATAGTTGCATTTCTTTTTTATGTGTATTAAACCATTTTCAGAAATAGGGCAATAACAAAAGTGTTTATTAGAAGCAAATTCAATAAAAATCAGTAGTGTTTGGTTTAAAAACGATGGGCTCATTGATTGGTTGATTCAATATTAACGTCACACTGTTCAGCTACACGATGACTTTTGCCTACGGACCAAGTAATTTTGAACAATGGCCAAGTGACATGGACGACACCTGACCTGGCATCCTCTCTCCTAACTACCACACCACCGGGATAACGTTTTCGCTGTCGACAGATTTAACGTGCATCGCTGCCCTACACGGTGGGTCTTAAGTGGTACTGGGCTCTAACTCGTGACAATTCAAGTCAAGATCCGATACATATACCATTCGGATACCGAAGCCATTTAAAAGCGATGGGAATTCAAATACAAATTAATCTAACAAGGAGAGGTCACGACAAAGGAAATTCATTTTGGATCGACACTTGGTGTAATAGTAGTACTCCTTTAGGGTGTTCACCCTTCTATGTAATTCCGACTAAGGGCCAGTCAGTTCAGAGAAATCAGCCTTAAAAATTCATGCTTAACTTTTATAGAATTAAATTTTATTTTTCTGCAACGGGTTCGTCGCTTGGTTGGTAAATCGTCTGCTTACAAAGCGCAAAGTCAGGGTTGAATTCCACACGATCAGTTTTTTTTTCTTCAATTCATTTAATTATAATTTTAAATTAAATACATTTCTAAATATTTTGTATTTTATAAGTTAAAAAATTACTGTAATTATATAAATAACTCTGTTAAAATTCATAAAAATATTTTATATTAATAAATAATATTCTTGGCTTTTATCAATATAAAATTAATACTTGTGCACACACAAAAACTACACATAAAATCTATAAAACTAAAAATAATGAAATCATCTTCATTGCAAATTTTAAAATTTCTTAAAATTTTAAATTTCATAAATGATGCAGTTTTGAAATTTGAAAATAAGTCATGGGACTTAACAATTCTACATGTATGAATCCCAATGACTGTAAATATTTGTTCAAAAATTAACAACTTAATGTGTCAAAAATACTTTATTATAAAACGCAAATTACATTTTTAACGTAAAGTTTTTTCGTAAAATAATATTTCCCATTAATATTTTTCTATAAAACAAGAATACATATAGAATGCAAAATTTTAGATATTGGCTAGCCTCATTTTAAATCCCTTCTCTCCCAAAAATATAGCACAATTCATTCTAGATTTATGAGCGTTGAGAAAGTTTCTAATGATAAAATTATATACGTATTAAACCTAAGTTTGTTTAACATTAGTATAATATTATAATAAATTTTTTTCAAGGAAACTTTTTCTTGGAGCAGTAAGTACATTAAGACTATTCAGCAAATCGTGGTAAATTTTATAATGTAGCCGTAACAAAAAAAATAGTTATTGCTTTCTGGTTTAGTGTATAATCCACAATTTTAAAAAGTTCAAGTGCAATATATATATATACACTGCTGGACAATTGCTAAGGACGGATCACAAATTGCTATGCAGCATAACATTAAGCGAGACATGAGGCCTAATTGGATAAAATATAGTTGCCACACTGTTCAGACATTAGAATAAAGAATATTTATTATTCTGGAAAGTACAAAAGCTGTGAAACATCTGAAAGAAAAAAAAAATGTTCATTTGATCTGCGTTCCGGAGAAATGGAACAATGCATCTAAAAGTCAGCAGGCACCTTAAAGAAAGGAATCAGTACGGGATATGTCCACCGTGGAGTCTGATGCAACATTCCACACGTCGTACCATACTTTGCACAACATTATCCAGCAGCTGTTGAGGCAATTTATCCCATTCCTCTGTGAGTGCACGAATGAGGGTGTTCTTGTTTGTCGGAGGATAGTTTCGACCAGCAACTTGCCTCCCCAAAGCATCCCACACATTTTCAATGGGGTTTAGATCTGGAGAACGCACTGGCCATACGAGACGTTGAATACCCTCGCTGTCTAGACAATCCTGAACAGCGAGTGTTCGATGACATGTTGCGTTGTCGTCCATAAAAACAAATTTATCACCGACAGCACCACGGAAAAGACGAACATGAGGAAGTAGAACTTCATCAATGTATCGTTGGCCCGTCATAGTCCCATTCGCAACCACATGTAGGCGCGTGCGGCCATTGATCATGATGCCGGTCCACACCATGATACTGCATGTCGGATATCGGTCCTTTTCCTGGATATTTTCTGGACGATAAGCAGTACCACTCTCGCGCCAGATCAGTTGGCGTCTACAATCCGCTGACAGACTGAACCTACTCTTATCTGAGAATAGTACGCATGCCCAGTCCTGTTCAGTCCAATTGTGATGCTCAGGACACCATTGCAAACGGGCAGTACGGTGCTGTCTGGTCAATGGGACACACACAACAGGTCTGCGTGCGTATAGTCCTCCTCCCCTCAAACATCTGGCAACAGTTTTTCGGGAGATCTGCTTTCCTGAGACAGCCAGAAACTGATTTGCCACCTGCTGAGCTGTGGTGCGCCTGTTCCTTTTTGCTGATACGACGATATATCTGTCTTCTGCAGGCGTCGTACTTCTAACACGACCTCCCCCGTGCCGTCTACTACACATTCCAGTAGTTTTAAATGACTTCCACAGCCGTGAAACAATGCTGTGAGTGATGTCGAACTCCCTGGCAACATCTGTTATTTTTCGCCCTTCTTCGATCTTCCAATAATTCGGCCACGCATAAAATCATCTATGTGATGTCGGGAAGACATGCCAAAAATTTTAAGTTCGTCTATTAAATCTTTCCTCTAAAACTTTGACTTGAAACAACAACTGTCCACACGCGTCAAAACCTTTAAAGCTCTTATGAACGCTATCACGTGATGAACAGAAGTGGAAAGAAAAATTTGCATACTCATACTTCTTCTTACTAATATCCCGCACTTATTCTAATTTTCCACATTTTGCGTCCTTTTATTTTGTGGTTGCTATGGATGATAGTGTTATCCGTCCTTAGCAATTGTCCAGCAGTTTATATATATATATATATATATAAATATATATTGCTCAAAACAATTAAAGGATATTGTAAGTTTTATATACAATAAAGATATAAGCGAAAAATGTTTTGTCGAAAATGGAAGAAGATAATCGCAAATGCAATTTTTTCTGATTTTCAAACTGTGGAGTATGCTAATTTTGAGTTCTACGTCAAAAACATCGCTTCAGCGGCTGCGAATGAAATTTGACTTTCAACTGAAAAGAGGACAAGGATGATTAGCATTCAGCGACTGATTTGTTTCGATGAGTACAATGTCTCAGCGAAATCATTTATCCGATTCAGAAGCTTGGAGAGTTGTTGGTAGGTTAGAGGAGGGGCTAATTTCAAGCCGAAGTAGCGCAAGCCATTGGAGTGTCACAAAGTGTAATTTCCAGGATCTGGAACCATTTTTTGGAGACTGGAAGTGCCGGCCGAAGAAAAGAACAAGGTCGTAGAAGGGCAACAACACCCAATGAAGATCGTTATTTAGTGTTAACGGCTCGGAGACACCGAAATATGAACGCTTCTCTTCTCCAACTACACCTTCTCTCGGCTTCTGGCACCACGGTTTCACCTCAGACTGTCCGAAGCCGGCTCCATGGTGTAGGTGTGTATGCTCGCCGACCGCTGGTATGTGTTAGACTAACATCAAGGCATCGTCGCGACCGAGTGAGCAACAGAGCATGTGAACTGGAGGAGGAATGAAAAGAGCAATGTTCTTTTCTGACGAGTCCCGTTTTTCTGTTCATCCGGATAATAGGCATATTTTCATCTGGAGGGACAGTGGCAGTAGGAATAATTCTGCTTTTGTGCATGGAAGTGTCAGATTCGGTGCTGGGGGAGTGTTGGTGTATGGTGGCATCTACATTGACGGGTGCACATACCTCTACATCATTCCAGATGAACCTCTGACTGCTTGCTGATATAGGAATGCAATCATCAGACCTATTGTAGTCCCTTACGCTGCAGCAATCGGAGATGACTTCATTTTAATGGATGATAACTGCAGGCCCCCCCACATCGTGCTAACCTGGTGGAGGATTTACTTTTCGAGGAAGGAATTGTAGAATGAAATGGTCAGCGTGTTATCCAAACATAAATCCAACAGAGCACGTTTGGGATGCTCTAGGGAGACGAGTTGCTGGCCGCCAACCACCCCCACAAACTATCCAAGAACTAGGAAGAGCTCTTCTGAAAGAGTGGGACAGAATACCCCAACTCGTGATTAATAGCCTCATTGACCCCATGCCTCAAAGGTGCTAAACGTTGCTGGCCGTCCGTGGAAAACATACACCCTTCTGAAAATGATTTCTTTTGAAGAAAATACCTTTTCTTATTATTTTTTTCTCATATGCACAAATTGTTTTTTTTTTCCTTTTGTACACAAATGCGCAATAAAATGCATTTTTTTCTGCCAAACATGTGTAATTTATTCTCATATTACCTACTACGTCTGTCGAACATGTATGAATCAGCTAAAAAGTTTCCGAGCCTCAAGATCCACCTAAAACCATAATATCCTTCAATTATATATAACCATAATATCCTTCTTTTATATATAACGCGCAATAAAGTCCCTTGCCATTCGCTTAGTTTAGGAACAGCTTTTATATTCACGAAATTGGTTTCTAGGTATATTAAAACAATTATAATAAAACCCCTTCTACGAATCCACCTGCTGGTAAACTGGAGAGGTAATATTACTACCTTGAAAATGAAACGATAGCATAAAAGTAACAAAGAATATAACGCTTAAACCACAAGGTTTTTTTTCGTAATCTCCTACACTGTGACAAGCGAAAAATGTTCTAAAAGAATAAAAAGAAAGAAAGAAATAAAAAGTCTGTGTTTTCTCATGTATGCACGTAAGAAGTTATACTTCTTTGATGTAACAAGATTAAAATATTTCTAAACATCTTGAACAGAGCAAGCTGGGCCAAGGACGAAAGGCGCTCACGAGCAGAGTTGAACGATACTAACCTTCAGTCAATCGGACCTGCCAAAAACCGAGATAATCACGATTTAAATAAATTTAAACATCCCCGCTCAGGGACAACAGGACCAACAACATGGGAGGTTCAGCAGACTGCACCTGAAGATAAGTTGCACCGAATGTGACACTTGAGATCTCTAATTGAATATCTGCGGGAAGAATCGTTCCTGAGAAAATTATGACATCTGCCTGAAGAGTTCCCGAGTTTTGGTCATTTTAAATTAATTAAAGCATTTAAAACAATTAAATAAAATAGAAGCAAGGCTCCCAGCAACTGATACTGGATTTGGTTGTGAGTAAAGACAAAATAAATCCATTCGATCCGGTCCAAAGTCTGGGGCTAGCTCAGGGAAAGGAAACGAAACTAACTCCCCCGGGGGTTACAACTATGACGTAAATGATCACGTACATCCCAGCGATATAAAGAGTAAGTGATCCCAAAGTTCCATCTTTCTATCTCTGTAATATCGTTACGTCATCAAAAGATCGAACCGCATAGGAATAACATGGGGATTATAATTTTAGTGATAACGTCCCCTCTAAGCCCACTGTCTACATGCGAATTATAACAGATGAAACAACTTAACAAGGAGAACCTATGGTCCAAGTTTCATTAAGGAATCTGAAAAATCCTACGAGCTATGCGGGATTTTAAAAAAAAACAAATTATAACTTTAAAATAATTTTAAAATGTCAAGAAAAAATGAAGAATGGGGGACTATGGTCCCTCCTGAAAAAATATATGTAGGGTGCACATAGGAAGGACAATCGAATCCAGCTTATGCGGTCAACCAATGCGGCATAGGATTCAAGTTATTTCTGAGCCTGCAGGGGGCAATTCCACGTAAAGCTCGCGCTAATACGAATGTATGGCGGACCACCAAAAATCAAGTTCCATTCTCCATTACTTAGGGGTGTGAATTTTTTGAAATTCCTCATAGAATTAACATGGGAACATGCTATTTTAGTGCTTAAGCCCTCCCCCTTACACAATCGGAATGAAGTAGATGACTGGATGGGTCTCGATGAGTAGAACATTTAGTTCAAATCACAAGTCCGAGACTCGAACAGGCGCCACGATATTGTGAATTTAAACAAATTAAAAAAAATTAAGACAATTAAAAACTTTGGAAAAAATAGCCCTATGAGCACAACACACACACAGAAACTTGAAATTATAACTGGAAGAGCAGATAAAGAGGGATCGAATGAGCCAGGTCCGAATGAACCCTGAGGCTCGGGTGCCGAGATATTGGCCAAAAAGCTGTAGAGGGAAAGAATGAACTATGGGGATGCGTCCCAACAGATATGGTTTATAACAATAAGTTTTATGATTCCCTAAATATTAGCCCCATAACACCAAAAAAGTGGCATGTTAAAATATTATACAATGGTATGCACGCGCATCGGTGTCGTGAAGGTATGCGCGTGCATCCGTGACGGTGTGAGAGCGCATCGTAAATATTTACCCTCATCCTTTTTTCCTTACTCCCCAAAAAGTATAAATATTATAGTAAAGAAATATTTTTAAGTATTTCGAAGGCGGGAAAATTATCTGTCCTATTCAGTACATTTCTAGACAAAGCATTTTTGCATCCGTTCCTACGGAACACAAATCAAGGGATAGCTGATACGGGGTTTATAGCTCAGTGGTAGAGCTTTCGTCTGCAGATCGAGGGTCTTGGGTTCAAGCCCGGGTGCCCACTTCCTTAGGGAAGTGAAGGAAAGTGTGTAATTTTAGAGAATTTCGAAGGCGGGAAAATGATCTGTCTCATTCTGTATATTTCCAGACTAGGCATTTCCGTATCCGTTCCTACGGTACGCAAAGCAAAAATTCGCTGACGGAGGGTAGAACATTCGACTGCAGATCGAGAAGTCCCCGGTTCAAACCTTGGTGCTCCCTTCTTAAGGGAAGTGAAGAGAAGAGAGAATTTTGAAGCCGAGAATGATATGTCCCATATGTCCCATACTGTATATTTCTAGACAAAGCATGTTCGCACCCGTGACGGTGTGCGCGTGCGTCGTAAAAATTTACCCTCATCCTTCTTTCCAAACGCCCAATAAGAAATATAACTTCAAAAATGCAAATAGTTATAACAATATATATTTATTTGAGACGTTTAAACTTCTTACTGTCAGTTTCAATGCACATTTGGATCTTCGATTTAATGTCATTTTACGCACATTGGAACATAGATCGCAACAGTTTCGTACATGGATCATTTAATGCCCTGCAATGTGTGTGTGGATGAGTCTGATGCATCAGCTGTTTCAGGTTTCTCCACAGGCAAAAGTGCGGTGGAGTCAGATCAAGTTTCAGTGGAGGAAGTTCTTTGACTTCACCGTACCCATTTTTTAGGACAACATGAAGGTGTGCCTGCTCACAAGATATCTTCAATGTTGAAGAACCTTGTCAAGGAATTCGGGAATCAAATAATCGGATTTGACGGTGTCGAAGATTGGCTGAGAGAAATTTTTCCCTGATCTGATTCCTGTGGACTTGTTTCTGTGGAAGTACGTAAAGCATCAAGTGCATGCGCCTCTTCCACAAATATTTCAGGACCTTATGGTGATTGCCTACCTTCGGACCCTATTTTCTTATTGGTGGTTTTCAAGGAAATTTTACTAAAGTTTTACTAAAACGGGTAACACTGTATAAAAATTATCTAATACAATTATCATAATTGTGTTCATACACAACATACATATTGCAGGGCTGTTCAAAATGAACCAAAATCTAAGAGAAATATTAAAATACAAAACAATTACAGACAATTATACATAATAATATAAAAATTTTGATATTTTTAAAGTTTTTACTTTATAAAAACTACCCTAAATGAAAAAAATATTTAACCTGCAGCAAATCTTATCGTCCACTGTATGAAAAATAGTATAATAAGCATTCCCACAAAACTTCAAACCGTTATCTGGTTTGGTTCTTAAGATATCATGTATCTGGTAAAGGGTTTCTTTCAAAAACATATATAATTTTGAGAAAAACTCATCTAAAAATTTATCTTACTGCCCTTTTGCATAGAGTTATGCTTTTAAAAACACTTTTACTATATTTCTATTTCACGTAAAGGAAAACGAAAAAAACTGTTTTAGAAAGAAAAAATTTCAAACTATATAAGATTTGGAAATAAAAAAATGCCTTATGTAGACGAAAAACGACATTTTCAAGGTAGGCAGTCACCTTAAAGAACCCAAAACGGACGTTTGTGCCAACGTGCATGCTTTATGGTAATACTTGTGCAAAGTGACGTTTAAACAAGGATGCAAATGTGCATTGCAGCTAAGGGTGGGAGGACTGAACGTCTTAAATAAAGGTATATTGTTATAACTAGTTGGGTTTTTTTTTCTTTTCCAGGACGTTCTTCTCACGTCAGAATGTAGGAAATTACGAAAAAAGTAAATGCCCGGTTCAATCGTTCTATTTTTGTCTTGTTGTCCACAAGTACTCTGAAGTTCTACAATTTTTTTTTTACATTTTTACTATATCTTGCTCCATTATTCGAGATAGAAATTCTAACTTCACAGTTTACCACCAGGGAGTAGTACCAGTTATATTCTCTTTTAAGAAATTTAGAGAAAATAAATTTTTAAATACAATTATATAACACGAAAATTTTAAAATTTGAAGAAAAAAATAATTAAAACTCAAATAAAAAAATATTCCAACTATTTTTTTTCGGAAAATTGATGTAAAAGTTATGAAGAGCCTTATTTTGTGAAAAGTTGTATAAAATTTCAAAACGATACCATAAATAGTTTCTGAGAAATTCTGCGTGGAAGCTAAAATTTTTTGTTTTGCGAAAAATGAAGTTAAATATAAAAAAGAGATAGGATTTTCGTTTAAGTTTCACTACCTATTTCTCAATAACTTCGGAAGTTTTCATAGAGTATCAACACAATTTTGGTACCAAAATGCTCAGAAATATTGAGGCTCTAACATATATTTTTTTCAAAAAATTGAAAAATTTGCAATTTAAGAGTAACCCTAAGTTTGCCCTTAAGATAACAGCTTCACTTATGAAAATCAAACCAAACTTGTACGTGAATAATATGAGGGTCAACATTATGCATTACTGGATTGTTTTTTCACTTATTGGGAAATTTCAGGAAACTAGGAGTACTTTTTAAAGTTTCATAGGTTCAGGAAAGTAATAAAATAGTTTCAGAACGTGAGATATTTTTATATCTTGAAAGGGAAAAAAAAACGTTACTGAAATGACACTTTTGAAGAAAAACATGCGTGAGATGAAAAATAAATATTGTTTGAGATAAGTAAAAACTATTTTGAGACAACATCATCCGGGTAAAAATCAGCTTCATTTAGGATTACTTGTGAGAATTAAGTAGTTTTAAAAAAAAACATTTTTAGAGGAAGAGATCAATGTGCTGAAAAGTTTTTTTCTACGTACAGAAATAAAATATGCTCCATGGCAGTGGCACACACAAGGGGGGTCCTGAAGGTCCGGACCCCCCAAAGCCCTTGATTTTTTCTGATTGATTATAATTCTAAGTATATAGTACGTAAAATTTAATTTAGTATTTGTTATTAATGATTAATTTTATTAATTAATGCTAATTATTTATTCAATAATTAGTTTTTTACTGTGTTTTTTCCCGAAAATTGACAAAATCAAAAGGAGCATGATACAAGAATGGTAAACTTTCGACCCCGGACCCCCTTGAAAAATGTCTGTGTGCACCATGTAATAATAATGCGTACTGGTTTATAAATGCTTATTTTGTTTTCAGGAACAAAAAAGGAAATAATTTTTTTCCTTCATATAAATTTTAATATCTAATAAATAGCAAATAATTTGATTCCAGTTTCATTTTGAAATTATTGAGGGGATTGTTAAACCAAATTTTTCACATTGTATTAAGAAGCTGTTACGATCTTAGTTGTGTTTGGTTTTTATCCTCTTAACAATTATTTTATAACATTGAAATTAAATGTATAATATAAAAATTGGAAAAAACTTTGACACTGTAAAGATTTAATTCTTCAATTAAAAAAAAAATAAATACACATTTAACATTTTTTTTAAGGATGCATTAAGTGATTCCCCTAATTAAAAAAAAGAATATAATAAATACACTTAATGTAAGATTTCAACCTTCAGTTTGCCTATATAATGCTTATTAATGCGTACTTATGTAAACGTATTGAGATCAGGGCTTCGAACCGTAATTGTTTTCGTTCCAGTTCAACTGAGAAACAATATATGGTTTTAGTTCCGGTTTTCGTTCCGCCAAAAATAACGGTTTTTGGATCTTTTCTGAATGGATAATTTTATTTTATGTATATTCTTATTTGTACTAAAAATATAATTCTGTTGAAAAACAAAATAAAAAATACAATTCTTCCAAATAGAAGATTTTATTCTTTATTTTAATTGGTACACTATTTGAAATGATATAATTCAGTAGCAAGTACGATGCGAGTGGCGAGCAGAGAATCACGATCATTGGCATTGTTAATTCTTATCAAAATCGCATTCTACATTCTAACCAATCAGTCTATATAAAAACAACCATTGATAAACGCATGCTGAAAAGGAATTTTCTTTAAAAAATACTTTTAGCTACTATAATATCTATACTAAATTAAATGTGCCCTCTAAAAGTAATTTCGTGTGGAACTGAATTCGAAAACTAGTAGTGATCCGTAAAACAGGAGATCGAGAAGTGATGTACATGTAATGATTATAATTATATGGTTGGAAAATAGGTTAGAAAATATTGATAAACTGGTTACAGTTACAGTACAGTACAGTTGGTTACAGACTGAAGATATGTCGAACCGAAATAAACGAAAAAAATTTTTGGTTCAGTTCCGGTTTTCATTCCGACCAAAACAACAGTTTCATCTGGTGTTCCTTTCCGTTCCTTTTCGAAGCCCCTATTGAAACAGTTTTATATATTTATTTTTTCTATTTTTATGTATGTGCCTTTCAAAAAACCAAAAATCATTTAAAAATATATATGTTGCTTATTACAAAATATTTTTTAGATATAAGGTGTATAATTTAAAACTAATAGTACAAATGTGCTTTTAGACCTGTGTTTTATTATAATAACTTTATAAATGGATAACTTCTATCTTGAATTAAATCCATCTTTTTAAAAATTAAATACGATGTATTTTTCTATGTTTAAAAGTAAATATTTTACGACAAATTTGTGCAATGTTATGTCAAATGGGAATCAATAAATTAGGCAAAAGTATCTCATGTGTTAAGAATTTCCTAAGTAAAAAGTATTAAACCCTAATAGGAAAAACTTCAATCAAAAATATATCTTCATAACCTAATAAATATTCATAATTAAAAAATTAGTAGAACAATGTAAAAATATTAAAAGATCATTTATCAAGACACACAAATTCACAAAACTGTAAGGAACCCCATAAAACATCTCTATTATACCCAAACCACTAGAAAGCGCAAAACTTTCAATTGAGTCCTAAATCAAAATGTTTCCACCGACTTTACAAATATCCAAAATGTCATGAGGATCTTTGAAAAATATGAATATTACTCAAGCTGTATTTGACAAGGAAATATTTTCCTTTTCTCAATATAACTCTAAGCAGTAAGTCTTTCTCATTTTATTTTGAAGTAAACAAGTCGAAACATAAACGTGTAAATATGCTACAGAGAAATGCATTTTCTGTACAACATAATAGTCTAAGCATGCCAAACCCCTTTCCAATAAAGTAAATGAACTTTCAAACTTTAAACCCAAGGATGTGAAAAGAGGCGAGAGGAGATTGAGAGTTTATTTCGATTCTTTGAAGCATTCCATAAACTCATCTTCCGCATAATGGATTTCATTTTAAGTGACTTGTTGATTTTAATTGAAATGCGTAATTAAACTGAGGTATTCAGTTCATTTTAATAATTTACAATTATTCCAGTAATATGTATCGGTGAGGTAGCGTAATTCTCCACAAAGCAGCATGGGGGCTTTAAACGTAAGTCATCAGATTATAACCGTGTGTGAAGAATTCCACACATTTTTGTATAGTTTCATTTAATATTGAACTTTTAAATAAATATGTGTGTGGTATCAAAAAAAGATTAAAAGTTCTAGCATAAATTTATATTAGCATATTTTTTTTACTTCATTTATTCTTTTATTTTTTTTTCTTATTTTTAAATTTTTTTATTAAATTTTGCTTTTAATAATTCATATGGGATATATTTGATCATAAAATAATAAAACCATTAGTGTCGATCTCGGTTTAATAAACCGCTATCTAACGAATTTCGTGATTTTACAATTTTTTCTTCTTTTTCTCGATTAAAATAAAATGGGAAAAACCTATTTAACGAATAATAAATCCATAATTAACGAATTATTTTAACAATCTAAAAAAAATTATTTTAGTTTAAATTCAATTCTTGCACGAAACAGAAAAACAATTTTTTTCTCAGGAACAAATTTTGTCAACGAAGGGTGAAACCCATATTTTTCGACTTTACAAATGTAGATGTGTCATGAATGAAATCTACCGCTTGAGTTTTTAAAAGGATAGGGAATTCTTTCATCTATATATAATCTAGCTCCACAATACATGGGATATTTTACCAGATTTAACCATTTAATGTTTTTCTTGAAATAAGTGAGTGTTATTATACGCAAGTTGTGCAGAAAACTTTGTTTTTTAAAAATTTATGAAATGTATGGCATATTGCTGGTATAATAAATGAATAGCAATTTTTATGCAGAAAGTGAAATGGAACTCGCATAAAAATTGTTGAATTTTCTAATTCTTAACGATGTTTGGAAACTGAAATCATAGATCATGTAGAAGGAAGTAAAGAATGCTGTATTTTATTTAAATAAAGTTGAAAAAAATGTCGAACTTTTATTAGTCATTATTTGAAAACTTTCAATTAACTGGTGCGTAATAATTCGGTAATAGTATTTTAGATGTTGAATAAAAGTTTATAATTCCTAACAAGGCATAATTGTACTGTAGATAATTACTATAAAATATTTCAAAAAAAGTGCAAAAGCAAATTTTTTTGGACATCCATGTAACGATTAAAATTTTTTGTTCCTTCACAATTCGTTGAATTGGTGTCCGACTGCAATTAAATTCTAAAAAGTTAAGCAACCTAAACTAGCGAATGTGTTGTTTCGTTTTTTATACATTATTTGTCGTTTTAGAAAGAGAAGAAATATTTTATAAATTTGAAGTTACGCAACAGTTACTCTGTGATCGTATTACACTGCTGGACAATTGCTAAGGACGGATCACAAATTGCTATGTAGCATAACATTAAGCGAGACATGAGGCCTAGTAGGATAAAATATAGTTGCCACACTGTTCAGACATTAGAATAAAGAATATTTATTGTTCTGGAAAGTACAAAAGTTGTGAAACATCTGAAAGAAAAAAAATGTTCATTTGATCTGCGTACGGAGAAATAGAACAATGCATCTAAAAGTCAGCAGGCACCTTAAAGAAAGGTATCAGTACGGTATATGTCCACCGTGGAGTGTGATGCAACATTCCACACGTCGTACCATACTTTGTACAACATTATCCAGCAGCTTTTCAGGAAATTTATCCCATTCCTCTGTGAGTGCACGGATGAGGGTGTTCTTGTTTGTTGGAGGATAGTTTCGACCAGCAACTTGCCTCCCCAAAGCACCCCATACATTTTCAAGGGGGTTTAGATCTGGAGAAAACGCTGGCCATACGAAACGTTGAATACCCTCTCTGTCTAGACAATCCTGAACAGCGAATGTTTGATGACATGTTGCGTTGTCGTCTATAAAAACAAATTTATCACCGACAGCACCACGGAAAAGACGAACATGAGGAAGTAGAACTTCATCAATGTATCGTTGGCCCGTCATAGTCCCATTCGCAACCACATGTAGGCGCGTTCGGCCAATGATCACGATGCCGGCCCACACCATGACACTGCATGTCGGATATCGGTCCTTTTCCTGGATATTTTCTGGACGATAAGCAGTACCACTCTCGCGCCAGATCAGTTGGCGTCTACAATCTGATGACAGACACAACCTACTCTCATCTGATAATAGTACGCATCCCCAGTCCTGTTCAGTCCAATTGTGATGCTCACGACACCATTGCAAACGGGCAGTACGGTGCTGTCTGGTCAATGGGACACACACAACAGGTCTGCGTGCGTATAGTCATCCTCCCCTCAAACGTCTGGCAACAGTTTTTCGGGAGAACTGCTTTCTTGAGGCAGCAAGAAACTGATTTGCCACCTGCTGAGCTGTGGTGCGCCTGTTCCTTTTTGCTGATAGGACGATATATCTGTCTTCTGCAGGCGTCGTACTTCTAACACGACCTCCCCCGTGCCGTCTACTACACATTCCAGTAGTTTTAAATGACTTCCACAGCCGTGAAACAACGCTGCGAGCGATGTCGAACTCCCTGGCAACATCTGTTATTTTTCGCCCTTCTTCGATCTTTCCAATAATTCGGCCACGCATAAAATCATCTATCTGATGTCGGGAAGACATGCCAAAAATTTTAAGTTCGTCTATTAAATCTTTCCTGTAAAACTTTGACTTGAAACAATAACTGTCCACACGCGTCAAAACTTTTAAAGCTCTTATGCACGCTATCACGTGATGAACAGACGTGGAAAAAAATTTGCATACTCATACTTCTCTTACTAATATCCCGCACTTATTCTAATTTTCCACATTTTGCTTCCTTTCATTTTGTGGTTGCTATGGATGATAGTGTTATCCGTCCTTAGCAATTGTCCAGCAGTGTATATAATTCCTTATATATATATATATATATATATATATATATATATATATATATATATATATATATATATATATATACATATATATATGTCATGAGTTTGGAGACAGAATCAGATTAAAAGTTAGAAAAAGGGACGGTCTTTATTCAACGAATTTTACATCTGTTCTGACGCTAAGAGCAGGGAGTAAAAAGCACGCCATGGTTGTGGTTTCAAGTGGATAACACCTGAAAAACATATGGTAGGTATCGCTGATTTGAAGAGGTTGCTTGCACGTTAATGCTGACATATGTTGACTATTAAATCTAACGATCTGGAATTAGACATGTTTATTGGCTAGGCCATATGTTCGGAAGAAATAAATGAGTGATTAGTTTGATACTTGAAGATGAGATCTGAGAAAGATGAATCAAAAGTGCTAGATAGGGAATGAATTTAATTTTTAATCTAATTTAATTATCCTTACATTTGCCTCCCAATTTTAAAAGGTAGTCATGGCATGATTTTTTCTCTCTTTACAAACTTAATCAATTCTGAACAAACACAAAACAATACATAACACGCAGTAGAAATATTTAAGCAATAGAAATACTAAAATCAAAATGCAATACAATAAACGAAACTATAACAACAAACACAGTAAGGACACTTCCAACATATTAATTGATAAAAATTAATTTCCATACATATAATTGAAGATTAGCTTGTTTAAATCTATTCGACATCCAGAAAAAGATCTCGCGTTTCCTCCTATTCCTTCATAATAATAGATTTATGTTATAGCTTGCAGATAATATTTTGAAAAAAAATTATGTTGGAAAATAATATATCAAACAATAAGTTAGTAAACATAAAAATACATGAAATTCTACAAATGTTAAAATAATAATTTTGTATAAAAATCTACTCTGGTGCCATCGTAGTAATACCTTATATTGTTACACACAATTTGAATATATGAAATACATTTTTTAAAAAGATAAAAAATATAGATACTTATAAAATGAAATTATTAATAATATGAAAACGGTGTACAACACCCAACTTATATGAGCTATTGAACACAATAAACAATATTTTATTTCACATGCGTTATAAAATATAAAAATTATAAGAATATAGGAATAAAAGAATACAAGAATATAAGAGCACTTTTTTATTATTTTTGAGTCGGAAAAGTGGACTCACTTCAATAATAACTTTTAGTATGTATGGAAATTTTCTCAATATTCACTGTAACTTAACAATATCGCATACAATATTTTGAATCTTTCCGTAATCTTCTGAAAATTTGTTTCATAGACAAAAATTCTAGATTTTCTCCTACATCATACATTCACTAATATAAACTGTATCACCTTACTTAATTTTGAACACATCTCTCTGAGAAATCTGCGTGATCATCTCACAGATGTTCAGGGATGCTGATAAGAAACAATGAGAGGTGTATATATCAAACTAAACAAGTCTGTCCTCTTAATGTTTCGAGACATATACAAAATTATAATGATTGTATTCTCCCTTATCCACTGTATAATATCCAAAACAAGCTTCAAGTTATTAAATTAATTTTAATTTTAAATAAGGAAAATTTTAAGAAATAGTGAATCCTGATATATGGCCGGTATATCAAAACACACAATTTCAAAATAAAAAAAATAAATGACATGCAGTAAGATTATTACTGAATAAAATAATTAACAAAACAAATGACTTCAATGGAGAAAAAAGAATACAGCTTGACTTTACTTTTGTTTCTTATAAAAATCAATATCTCTAGTATTAGTTCTCTCATTAGTCAGTTTTCTAAAATCTTAATTTATATCTTTCACTTTAAAACACCAATTTCTATCATAACTCTTAACTCATTCGACATCTTAAGATAAAATTATGAGAATTATATATATTAAAATTTCTCAAAATTTTGTATGACTAAACCTATATACTTTGTTTTCTCAATTAAAGTATAAAGAAAATATCTCATTTATAACACAACTATATTATAAAAATTAAATACCATATCATATCATATATTATTCTTTTTCGTAAAGTTCTGTTTAGCAAAACTCAGTTTTTCAATGTTACTAAAATTGGAAATATACAACTTAACTAAACTCCACTTTGCTGCGGCAGAAACCCTTGGTGAACGGTAATCCAGAGGTTGTTGTACCTTTATTTTCACTAGTAAAATTTTATTTATTTCGATATTGGTATTTCACTGTGGCATGCGATGTTGGTCAATTCACTGTATTACCATGCAGACTTTCCGGCGAAGAAGATTTGTTCCTTTTATTTTTCTTTCAATATCGGTCCTTCCATCATTGTATCACTGGAACTAAATCAAAATACCATTCGGAGAAAAACATATTTTTTATCTGTTCTGGCGGTAGGGATTGGCATGTTTCATCATGGAGTTTAGGGGATTCACGCTTTCCTCCTTTTTTTTCTTTTTCTCTCCATTAGAATGTTTCTTCCATTCACGGTAAACTGGATGTCCTCTTCAGCAAAGACATAATATCGTTCGGCGGTAAACACTGCATTATTTTCGGTGTTAAGAGCGATGTTCTTCTGGGGATCACTAGCGCGTTTTTTTTTTTTTTTCCGTACCATTTTTTATTCCTGACGTCCTCAGCAAAGAGAGAAATATCGTTTGACGGAGTCCCGTAATCGTTATTCGCCGCATTTATTTCGATAGCTGGCATAATTTTCGCTCGTTATTTTTTAAATTCTTTAACTTTAAGAACTGATTTAAGTTAAACATTTCGAACTATATTAGCAAGTAAATCCTGCCGGCTTTAATTATGTCATGATTTTGGAGACAGAATCAGATTAAAAGTTAGAAAAAGGGACGGTCTTTATTCAACCAATTCTACATCTGTTCTGACGCTAAGAGCAGGGAGTAAAAAGCACGCCATGGTGGTGGTTTCAAGTGGATAACACCTGAAAAACATATGGTAAGTATCGCTGCTTTGAAGAGGTTGCTTGCAAGTTAATGCTGACATATGTTGACTATTAAATCTAACGATCTGGAATTAGACATGTTTATTGGCTAGGCCATATGTTCGGAAGAAATAAATGGGTGATTAGTTTGATACTTGAAGATGAGACCTGAGAAAGATGAATCAAGTGCTAGATAGGAATTTAATTTTTAATCTAATTTAATTATCCTTATATATATATATATATATATATATATATATATATATATATATATATATATATATATATATATATATATATATATATATATATATATATATATAATTTTTTAATGTACGGTCAGCACATTTGATGTAAGACGTCCGTTGCTATTTAATCATACAAATTAATAATTTAATATTTTTTTTAAAAAAGAGAACTTCTCAATATAATTATATTATTATTAAATATTTTCTAAAGTTAAGGTTTCTCTATAGTCTAAATATGATTTTGAATTTAGTTCTCACATTTGAGTCCTTTAAATTAAAAAAAAATCAGTATCAGAAAGAATTCTTCTGTGAACTCTCCTTAAAAAAAGTAGAAATACACTTGATTTTTTGAGCATAATATTTTGATTAAATGAACATATTCTTTATTGAACTTAGAAATTTTACAACATGCAACACATATTTTAAAGTTGTGGATTTCATTTGATCAAAAATTATCCCCGACGTAATTGAGTGCATTCTTAAAATCAATGTATTAGTACTACATTCTCTATATGCATATCTGTTTAACGATCATTGCCCATTTATTTTCAGAGGATTACGGGACGTGTAAGTTACCGCTATGTTCGAAAGAAGTCATGAATAATAATGGAAATAAAATTATTCAATACAGATTATTTATTTTATAAAAATTTATAATTTTTTAACTCCAAAATCAACGAACATTTACCTCAGAATTAATATATTCAAATGTATGCATTATAAAATTGCTGAAATTGAGAAAATATAGATAGACAGTGACTGAAATCATTTCATTTTTTTACAAATGTAATTTAAAAATTATTCCAAAATCGTTTGGTGATTAATTTAAAATAGTTTACGAGAAAAATGCAAGTTCGTAAGCGTGTGTAGGATTTTGAAAGTGGCAAGCCCTTGTAGCAAATAGGACTATACTACAACGTTTCTCAAGTTGTGGAGTGCCCACACAGGGGCTGTAATAACTCTACGAGAGGGAGTGTGCGAGCAAATTAAAAATTCGAAAGGATAGGATTATTTATAGCAGTATACATTTTGACATAATGAAAAACGAAATACACATTTACATTAATACAATACGCTTAAAAATGTATCAGTATGTTACATAATGTACTAAATATTAATTTTAACAATACTAAATTAATCACAAGTTTAATAATTTCCAGTTGCCCCGTGGGCTTATCATATATAAAACTATATACAAAAATTAATACATATCTTCATAATTTGCACAGTTTAAAATTAGACCCTTAACTGTCATTTAAAGTTACGTGATTCACACCCCAATGTCATCGTAGGTACGTGTGTGTGTTGTATTTGGGGAGGGAAAGAAAGGAGTACATAAGCAAATGCTGTGAAATCATAAAATCCTTCGTAAATACTGTAAAGATTATGTTATTACATTTCAAAACCTTCGAAATAGTTTTATGGATGCCGGGACATAAAAGATCATACTTCCGGAAGAAGTATGTATACGTCCGGGGAAATTAACGCTTTGGCTGAGCCAACGTTTATATACGTCAGTGGCTCTTAAGAGGATAAAGCCGTATTCTAGTTTTAGCATTAAAATATAGTATTATTGAATTCTAAACATTGCTATTGTATGGATGGAGGGTGAAGAAAATTATGATTGAATTTTGTGACAAAAATATTGAAAGTTTGAGAAGCAGTGCTATACTAGAAAAAAAGAGAGAAAAATGATAATAAAATATTCAATTCAGGAAGAAATAAGAGGAAAATTGGAAGAAACGAAAAATTTAAAATAACTATTCTCTTGAGGTTGATAGAGAGAGAGAATATCTACTCTATTGTGCTTTGGAAATACTAAATTCTACATCACTCAAAACTCAACAACTCGTTGGAAATTCCCCTCACGAGCTTCAAACATTTTTTTTTTAATATATATTTATCCCAGCCTTCAAAATGACACGTGTGTTGTTACCATGTATTAATCAAAAGTTGCTTCGATTTCTTATTATAATCGTTTTGCAAGAATATTTAAAAACCCACTTAGTTAAATCATGAAAATTGATTTATTTCAGTTTTCATAGTGGTTTACATGTGGCGTACATTGTTGCCTTGTTTTATCAGAATTTGCCAAATTTTATCCAAATTTGCAGTAAATAGGGAAGTTGACAAATGGTATTCTAGAACCAGATGTTATTTTTGTTATTAATCCTCCACTAGGCTCGCTTCAAAAAAGTTCCATCCATAGACGCGTGACACCTCTCGGACGAGTCACCGCTTACTTACGTTTAAAGATAATTTAATCACTTTATTTGTGATAATTGATATTAAAATATATTTGACGTAAACAATGTTTAAAATATGAGGCCGTGGTAGCCTAGTGCACATTAAATATGTTGAGAGCTCAAATGTCATTAGTGTGGTGTGGTAATTAGGAGAGGGTGCCAACTCATGTGCCATCCTCGTTACTTGATCAGAGTACCGTGGGTAGCCTAGTGATTAGAGCGTCGGACTCCAGACCGGATGACCTGGGTTCGATGTCCGATGCCACCAAATACCCGCCGAGTACACACGGAGTACGTGCTCGTTAAATCAGTGGGTCAGAAAGTCTTGTGGACTGAATCAGGAGTGCAGGAGACTGGAAAATATTTCCCTCCCCTTCAATTACATGCCTAAATTTTGGAAGTTGAGATAGGTGGAGTCGCCATTTATCGTCCTTTCGGGGAATCTCGCAGATCTATTTCGTACTGTCACCTGTATGGTGCTCAAGGCCAAGGCCAGCGACAGGCGTACTTCTAGCCCCTTGCCACGATGAATTTCGTGGGCCTCGTTCTGACTATTCCGGACAGGTGGCATTTATTCACAACAACAATAACTTGATCAGAGTTCAAAATTACGAGGTCTGTCGGCAAAAGTCATCGTGTAAATGTAACCTCGTGTAATTAATATTCACTCACTTACTCGCTCCTTAAAATAGAATGAGATAAAATGTGAAAATCATCAAAACAGATGATGGATAGTTATCACGTGTCCTCACTGTTTACATTTTAAGATGCCTTGTTACAATATTTGCAAATTGCTGCACAATGTTCAAGGGTCGGAGAAGATGGAACAGTGTCTTCTCTTTCAAGTTCCTATTGATGTTTCTCTTGGTTTATCGACTAGAATAGGACATTCTATATAAGATATATTCTTCAATCCTAAATCAAAATGAACAAGGCATGTGAGTGTTACATTCAGGCAGTCTTTGCAGGTGCTTTTTCAAAAGTGTGTGATCTAGTTTTCGAAGATTTTTGTACGAGGATCTGATTGATTGTAAATCCCGTGTAGAGAAATTGATAGGTTATTTCAGCTTCATTAAGAATTGAATTAAATACACACACACAGTCACTTTCTAGGCGCGTGGCATCTTTTAGATGCATCTAAACTCCGAGCAAAAAAAATATATCACAAAACACAAGTTACAAAATACTTCTTTTGATCTATTTTTGTCTAAAACTACACTATTTTTACAAGAAAAAATCAAATTTAACGAAATAGTAGAAAGACATTATAACAGAAATGTTGGGCATGCTGCATCTATTAAGTTCAATGACCCCTGTCTCCGGAAATATGAAGAAATGGCCCTCGTTCTTGACACTGAATCTTAGGGTGAGTGACAAAAGACAGACAGAAGAAGGAATGTGTTCCAACCCTCCGTGTGGGTTCAGCATCGAAACCATGTCTATTATGCATCTTAGAATTTCGTATGCTTAACGAAGGGTTAAAGAAATCAAAGAAATTTGTTTTTAAATCCATTTCCTCATTTTGACTTACTAATTTGTATTTCGTTTTAGTTAAATTTAATCAACAGCAAATCTCAATTGATTTTTCCAAGGGTCATTCATTGCCTGCATTTAAATTTTAGAAACTCTATTAGCGTTATAAATTTTTTTGCCTGCGAATACTGATTTGTTAAACGCATATATCTTGTAGATGAAATTAAAAAATTCTGTTAAGAGAGTAATTCCCTTTTGCAACGGATTAAATACAGACAATTCTAAAAATGTTTTTGTCTAATGAATATTAAACGAATTTGGTAAATTATTTATGCACCGTATTTATACTCAAATCTGAGGCGCAATTTCTTTCTAATGTTAACGTTATTAAAAATTGGGTGCGGCGTCAAGTCGAAGGCGGGAAAGTTTGTTGAAGAAGGGATATTAAGCATGATATATTTAAGACTAGAACAATTAAACTTCATGTATACGTTCAAAAATGTGGTTAATACTGGTAATATATATAAATTATTCAATTCTTATTAGTTTTATTTTAAATTTCTCTTTTAATTTTTTTAAATACTTCATACCAATATACATTTTTACACTATATTTTATTTGTTCACAAAAACGTGTTGAGAAATCGGGGTGGGGCTTTGAATTGATTGATTGAATATTAACGTCGCACTGTTCAGCTACACGAGGGTTTTAGCGACGGACGTGGGGCTTTGAAACAAAGGTAGCTTAGATTTGAATAAATACGCTAATAGGTTATGAATAAAATTGCTTTTCTCGAAGTATGATTTCCTGCATCTTTTTTAACTGGTTTACAGTTGCAGAAAATAGAAAACAATTCTATATGGAATTGATTGCTCATATTTTTATTATATGTGATGTAAAACAATATGAGTATTTTTGGAGTCTCGACAATTTAAAAGGTTGGCATTTAGTGCCGTATTATTTACAAATCTCATAGAATTTAGAAAATTTTCAAAACATAAAAATAAAATAAGTATGGAATACCACTTAGAAGTAGGTCCTATAAAAAAGAAACAAAAATGCTGATTGTGTAAATAATGTATTCATAACTAAAGTGTAAATAATTTATTGTGTTTTATTGAAAATGCCAATATGTTTGTATTCTAAATAATGTAAATAGGAATTATTATTGCTGTTAAAAATAACAGAAAGAAATATCAAAATCTCCATACAGAGGCAAAATACAGTCTTTTTTTGCTACAGAATTGTTTTGTTTATTTAATTAAAAAAAAATAAATGTACTTAAAAACGAAATTGAATTACATAAATCCATCATAAACGCATTTTTTTTTTCTTTACGAGGAAAAATAGTGAAATCATTGTTTGAAAAAACATGTGCAGTTAGAAATATGCTTTGAGTAAAACATATAAAAGAAAAAGAATATACTATCCGAAATTCTTTTATGCATATTTAAGCGACTTTTTCCATCAACTTGTTTCCGAGTCCTCAAAATCATTTAAATTCTACTTTATACCTTTAATCTCAAAAAGAAATGTTGCTTTTACGAAGGAAATATCTAGATATATTGTTTTTTAAAGTATATTTGAAAAAAAGGGAAGTCGAAGTGCTTTTTAACACTTTTATCGTGTACGATGAATAATTCAATGTATATTTATCTGATATTCTTTGGGAGAATATGGAAATGTGTTCAATGAAAAAATAGCATCTTCTATTTTTTGATCATTCTAAATGCAAAAAATACCCACGAAGATAAGGATTTATATGCAACAACCTCCTTTTTTAAATTTAAAATATTCGATTAAATAATATTTTACCCCCATTCTCTATCTCTGCATCTCTTTATTGGCAAATATTATTGCTAGTAAATTCGCTTCTAATCTTTCATAATAAGAGAAGCATACAATTAGAAAAAAAATTATTTTAAATAAAAAATATATAATTAAGATCAAGTTAGACATACGTGAACAAATATTTTAATTTAAAATGTAGCTGAGAAAATCGTATAATAAAAATAAATTGATTTCAGCAAACGATTATTTCAACTTTATGAAATTTTGTTATGAAATTGATTGGATAACGTTTAAAATATTTATTTTTGGAAAATCTTGAAAAGAAAGAGAAGAAAAAGAAAGTAAATTGAAAAAAAATGTATTATATAAAGCAAAAAAATATTGTCTAAACGAATGTTTATACTTGATTATCAACATTTAAAAATAAGTTATCAAGTATTTTACAAATTTTATTCGATAAGACATTTATTTATACTATTAAAACGAATTTCTTTTTCAAGACTGAGCTACAGAAATATAAAAATACTAATTTGAAATTTTATGTTAAGTTCAAAATTTGTTATACTTGTCATAGCGATAAATAATTGGTAAAATTAATGAAAAAGTAATTATTATCAATACACACAAAGAAAACTATATATATATTGTAGTATAAATATATTTCTCTTCTTTTTTTTTAAAACGGGTTGCACTTTCACCTCGAGAGTAATTGCAAATCCCCATGAGTAAAGGTCATTTTATTGGTTCCATAATCTAGTGGTGACTCCAGCTATTAAATTTTGACACTTTAATTTATTCAATTGAAGCTTTCGTCTGAGGCTTAGTGTGTTGTCTAGATTTAATTTTGCCGATAGTACTAAAAAACAAATTGACACACGAGATATGTCGCTTAATTATGGGGCATGCATGCCTAATTTTTCTTGTCCAGAAAAGATCTGTTAACTCCAGCCGGGATCGAACCCATAACCTTCGGATTATGAAGCGAGAGTGCTGCCTCAACCATCAATCCCAAGGTCATTAATATTATTATGGATATTCTTTGAATCTAAAATTTAAGTTATCAATCTTTGTATCCATTATTTTTGCTATGATATATGTTTTAAATTATTGAAATGAAAAACGTGTTTATCTGTAATTATTAAACATATATCATTTTTTCATTTAACTATACAGTAAAAAACAATTTAAGTGAATTAATTTTTTTTTTCCTTTTTAAGTTTATCTCTATTTGAAGATTACTAAATATGAAATAACGAATAAAATGAGTTTCGACAAGAAAAAAAAAAATAAAAAATAAAAAATTTTGTTTAAAAAATGGTAATTATATTTTTTCACAGTATACCTGTTTTAAATTGCTTCGCCGGGAAAAATCTTAAATGCATTTATTTATCTAAAAAAATAAACAAATATACTTTACTATTATTAAAAATATGTATAGATTTTTTTATTTGAAAATAAAGAGGTAAAATACCGTTATGAGTTATTTGTAATAAATTAACTTTTCCTTAATTTATAAGAGAACATCTGGTTGTTTGGAAGCAAACTCTATAAAATAAATACATAACTAACAAGAGTGAAATTTCTTGTACATTAGAATTTGCTCCTGTCTCTGAAAAATGAATTTCTGCCAAATATTTTTGTTTTAATTTATAAAGAAACAAGTGTTTCTTTTATTCATCATTTCATGTTCGAAATGAATAAAATGACTTTTTGTTAAACCAATTTATCAGACCGTGTGATTCTAATATTTGTTCTGGTGTAGATCTGGAATGCAGAATTTTTATTCAGGAATACAAATGATTCTTTTTTAGATCACAAAATTGCTATCTGTATTATAGATTACGAAAATGGTTTGTATTGAGTATTTTTTAAAATATACGAATAGTAGGGATGTTAAGAACATTAATTAAATCATTTTTAGAAATTTTTCATCGATACAAGATTATATAATTCTACATATTCAGCAAGATTCCCTAAGTCTCTAATCATAAGGATCTACGAGGTTTTGTAAATAATAATGATTGGAAATGAACTAACCTTCAGCTAGTCTTTATAGAAATGTGGCCAAAGCAATATGGAATCTTGTTAGAATTAATGTTTTAAAGTGGTCAAGTATATAGAAAAAAAAGTAGTGTAAAATATTTTAAATGTGAAACCATCATTGAAATATATTGTAATATATAACTGAAAAGACTTATTTTGAGTAGAATGCATGTGTGTAGGAAAAATAGCATTAAAAACTCGCATTTGAAGTTATGATACAATCGAGCACACTCAGCCTGACACGCCAGAAAGAGGTCTGGTCATGCCGGGTGAGTGTTGTAAGCAGACTGGACTGTGGCGTGCTTTCCACCACAAAGGAGTTGAGAAACTTTGAGAGGGCCATCCCGCTAAGCAGCCAAATGTTGGATAGATATTTTAAAAATCGTTCTACTGGCCTCTCAAGATGCTGCAACTGATGGAGGGTTAAATTTAAGCGTTTGACTAGAAAAACTATTATTAGAAATGCCTATTATTTGTTTACACAATTAAGAAACAATTTTAACTATGTAATATATCTCATGAAATTAAGCTTAACTAGACAACGTATGATTTGATCATAATGCAATATAACTTTAAAACTGATATCTTCTGAAGCAAATTTTTCCACAAAGAATAAAAGGCGAAGAAAACGTATTTTAACCAAAAATTACTTTTGTCAATGCATGCAAAGGAAAAGTGTTTGAAAATCATGAACATTAGTCGTAAAAAGCAACATCTAAAACGCTTAAGTAGTGTTCAAAATAAATAGAATTTTCAGATCTCTACGATTATCTCTAGAATGTATGGACTGATTTTCATAAAATTTGGAGTTTACGTAGGGCTTATGTAATGTAAAGTAATAATAATTAATAATATTTCAATAGCGAAAATACACACGCGTGATCTTGCGTAAAACTCATCGGTGTTGGGAGGTGTGAAATAGAAGTTGCAGAATATAATGAAAAAAAATTGGTTAATGCTTTATCTACCGAAGGTACATATAAGTACCAATCACTTTAAATTTACATAGAATAACCATTTTTAAGAAAATCCTGATAGTTCTTAGCAAGAATACTCTTTTAAATCCACTCTTTCAAGATATACGGCAGTATGGGTCCTAGGATGAGTATTTTAGTGGGGAAGGCGACTAGTTTTATAGCAGAAATTGCGTTTTCAGTGGATTGCCAAAATTATCATTTTTGTCCCGACAAATAGTTAATGTCAAACGGTAAGTATCTTATTTTTTTATGTTCATGAAGACCTCAGAAAACAATGTGACTATTTATTTTAAATTAACCGTGTATGTAATTAATTTTACAAATGAATGTCTTTAATTAATTAATTAGATTTAACGGATTCAATTACCCAATATTGAGTAGTTTGTCTATGTATATCCCTTAATTTTCAATGTACTTATTCAAAAAAAATAGTGAATGAAAAAAACCGCAGTACATCACAATGCGGTAGATAAAGGATTAATGGAGGTATGATCTCTCTTTCAGATAAACAGATATGGTATTTATGACTTCCTGTGGTGATTAATCCCGCTCGTTCATCCACTCTGGCCTCGGATGGTTCTCGGAGGGGGTTTGCGTGTAGCAATTAACCTCCACAGAACGTCCTATGCATGCTCTATGTGCATGATGTCTGGAGCACTAACTGGATAATCCATTCGTCAAATTCCCTCAATTTCCATAAATTCATCGATCTAATGAACTCTATGGTCCTCAGGTTACCATCCATTTAAACAAAATAAAGACCAACTGCACCCATGAAAGAGCAAACACAGACACGCCAGACCTCATTCCTATACCTCCAGTCAGAGTGCCTCTTGCAAAGACATAGCGGTGTGGGTTGCCATCCAAGCTAATACATCTCCTGTTGTAATGGTCAGTTTCTCGGACATTGTAGGGCAGGCAGTGGGTATCTGTTTCTCTCGATATAAAAGTACAACGAGTATAGATTGGTTGATGGATTGATTGAATATTAACGTCGCACTGTTCAGCTACACGAGGGCTTTTGGCGACGGACCACGTAATTTTGAACCATGGTCAAGTGACGTGGACGACACCTGAGCTGGCACCCCCTCTCCTAACTACCACCACACCAACGGGAGGACGTTTCAGCTCTCGACAGATTTAACGTGCATCGCTGCCCTACACGGCGGGTCTTTAGTGGTACTGGGCTCGAACCTGTGACAAAGCAAGCCACAGTCCGATACCTATACCACTCGGCTACCGCGGCCTGAGTATAGATTGGAGATAAGCCGGAACTCATGAGTTCCCTTATTGAAGGTATAAAATCAAGGTGTGAGACATATTTATCTGAAAGAGTTAACCATATCCCTTTTTAATTTTTTTTTGTAATATTCTGAATCTACTGTTTCATACATTCCGAATTCGATATGCGCTACGCACGATCACAAATGTGTATTTTTACTGTTGAATGACTGGCAGTTATTTACCCATACCAAATTTTATTAAAATGTGTCCATTAGTTCTAGAGATAATTGACAAAAAAAATGTTTTTTTTTTTAATTTTGAGCATCAGTTATTTCCTCTAAAGTTATGCAATACCTTTTGGACAAATAACTGTATTCATTCTGTTACACTTATTGGTAAACTAATTTAAATTTTTGTAAAGCTAGCAGTGAAATTTATGTGTCGAGGAGGCATGAAGACGAAAAACAGTTTCTTAAAATTGGCCTTTAATAATCAATCATAAAGTCACTCTGCTCGTTACTGGAGCGATAAAAACAATAAGTTCAAAAAGCAACATTACCAGTGACATCCGATTCGAACCGTCTTCTAATATTATAAAATTAATTTCTAATCTAAAATGGTGATGCAACCTGCAGTTGCATTGCCAACCAGTTGTTCTCTCCCTCTAAGAGTTAAACCACTCACATACTTCTTATATTTCCGTTTCTCCTTCCTTTTTAAAAACTAACATGAGCCGAGTTTAAATACTAGCTCGATTTGCATGGCAGTTGCTGCCAACCTCAAATCACGAAACTCAAAAAGATCGGGTTCGAATCGGTGTGCTTACTTTCATTGAGATCATGGAACGGGATTGGAAAAACAACACAAGGAGATCATAAAAATTTGGATCCGATTTTTTAAATGTCTAACAATCGGCCCCCTTTTTCCAATCTCTCGTACCATTATCTCTTACAAATCAGTAAATTAATTTTAATCTATAATCACATGTTATACAATTTAACACAAAAAAATACATTTTATTCACAATCTTTATTGTAATAAACAAACTAATATTTTAATCTTAAAGAAACAAAGTCTTATTCTCTAAAAAGAAATAATTTTCTACAAAATTCTAACAATTTTTCCTTTACCATGGGTTTGGTAAAAATGTCCGCCAAATTATTTTTGGTACCTATATATTTAATTTGGAAAACCTTGTCGTATATCAAATTCCTTAGAAAATGATAACGAACATCGATATGTTTTGTTCTATAATTTTCTACTGGTGACTTTGAAAAACTTATAGCAGCTTGATTATCACAAAACATTACATTTTCACTTAATTCCAAATTTAAACTTTTATTATCAATTACATTCTTTAGCCAAATGAATTCCTTAGCTGCTTCTGTTAAACTAACATACTCAGCTTCCATGGTCGACAGACTAACGGATTTTTGCTTGAAGGTTCGCCATGAAATTGGAGTTTAGTCTATAAAAGTTATGAACCCTCCCATCGACACTCGATCATCCCTATTTGTAGCAAAATCTGAGTCTGAATAACATCTTAGTTTTAATGATTTAACTTTTGAAAGTTCCAACTTGTATTCTTGAGTGTATTTTAAATAACCTAATAATCTCAATAAGCAATTCCAATGTTTTATTCCCGGGTTTGCTTGGAATTGAGATAATACATTTACTGCATACATAATATCGGGTCTTGTGCGTATAGCAATAAATGACAAAGATCCTATTAAATTTCTATAAGGAACTGTTAAAATTTCTTCGCTAGTTTTGGGTGAATCTAATTTGGAAAGAACTTGACCTTTTGATATAGGTAATGAACTTACGGGATATTTATATTTTTCGTAAATTTCACATAACCTTCGAATGTAAGATCTCTGATGTATAAACAGACTATTACCTATTTCTTCAAATTCTATTCCTAATAATTTCTTTGTTTTACCCATAATTTTTAAATCAAAATTTTTCTGCAATAATTGTAATACAAAATTTACGTTTTCCATTTCTTTTCCAAATATAATGATGTCATCTACATAAAATAATAAAATTACATTATCTTCAAACATATATACACAATTAACCCACTCTAACTTCTTAAATTTTAATTTAATTAATTTATTTTCTAATTCCCCCAAAACCACTGGCGTATATGAATTTATTATTTCATGCTTTATACCCAGTTCTGTCAAGAAATTATCCATATCCTTATTACAAAATTCTAGTCCGCCATCAGTTCTAACGGCTATTACCTTTCTACTTAGAAAACGTTCTGCTCGTTTCTGAAATCTTATAAACGTATGAAATACGTCAGATTAATTTCGGATGGGAAATACAGTCACCTTTCTTGAATAATCGTCAATTATACTCAAGAAATATTTATTACCGCCTTGGCTTTCAGTTGGCATTGGACCACAGAGGTCCATATGCAACAATTCCAATGGACGTTTTGATCTTACGGCCCCCGTCTTTTTGAATGAAACTCTCTTGGACTTTGCTAATTTACACGGTATACAATGAGTCTTACCATTATCAGTTAAGCGTGGGAGACCTTTTACACTATCATTTTTACTAGTTTTTACCAAGTAATCGTTATTAACATGACAAAAGCGTTGATGCCATATTTCTATTGATCCGTTTTTGTTTTAGCGGTTACATCACTAAAAACTAATTTCTTTACTCTTTGGTATAATATAATGATCCGGCTTAAAAAATACAAATTTTAATGGCGTGTCGCCGAGAACAATTTTATCCAGTCTTTATTAAAAACATTAATTTTACCTTTAGTACCCACAAAATGCGCACCTTTACTTTCTAATCTGGAACCGGATAATAAATTTCTCCTCAACTTAGGATTAAATAATACATCAGTCAAAGTTATTTCATGAAAACTCCCCTTATATTTTACCCGAAATCTAAGTGTACCGATTCCTTCTACGGGACAACTTTTATCCCCGTTGCTAACGACATTTTCATGTTAGTTATCGGCTTAAGATCTAAAAATAAACTCTCTTGTCATTACAAAAATGACTCGTGGCAGCAGTATCTATTACCCAAACACCTTTATCAGAGTTTTCCTCAAATAAGATACAACTAGTTACGAGTTGTTTATCTAGTTCTAAAAGACTACATTCAGCTTCAAAAAATCTTAAATTTATATTAAACTCTGTGTTAAAAGTTTCATTTACAGTTGAAGGAGATTTTGGTAGAGACTTTTTCTCTTTACAGTTTACTTTAAGATGCCCGTACTTATTACATACATAACACGGGCCTATAGTCTTAATAGATTGTTTAACATTTTTAATAGTTGTACAGTTAAATACCTTACCACCTTTCTTTTGGTAATCATTCTTGCCATTTGGATCTCCATGAGCTGCAGCCGTAGCACCAGGTAACGTCTTCGACTTCTTCGAAGTGAAACTGCTCAAGTAAGCATTCTCCGCTTTCTCCAAATCTTGTTTCATCAACTGAAGACGATTGGCTTCTAATATCAGCTCTGCTTCAATTTTGACAACTCTGAAGTCATCTTCTTTCCATCTGTAGATTTGTTGCACGGTAGACTGGAATTCCTGAGGAAGCCACCTTATTAATTGAAATCCTATGTACAGGTCGTCCAATTTATGACCCGCTTCTTGTAGTCTGGTTGCCGCTGTCTTTACACGAGATATGAAGATTCCAACATCTTCCCCTGGTTGGTATTTTGTTCCAAAAAATTGATCTAATAGTTGAATTACTCTTGCTCTTGTGACTGGTTCGAAGTGATCTTTTAATATCTTCCATGCCGCTACTCCGTCAGTTGTTTTCGTTATCAGATTTTTCAAATCTGAACTGATGTTAGTATAGATCAACGTATAACATCTATCCTTATGAAGTTTTAGATCTAATTTTTCCTTGTATGTTGCCTCTTCATCAAGTTGCTCTGGCTTGGTCTGTATTATAAACTGCCAGCAACCATAATGCATTAAGAGTACTTGCATATCATGCTTTCACGTGTTCCAGTTATTTGGAGTCAACACTGATATCTGGTTGTTAAACTCCATATCTGTTACTCGATTTAGCGTACTAGCAACAGAGTTCATTAAAAATAGTTCTAGACTGGAACAGTAATTAAATAGACAAAGTTCATGGCCTGGTTCAACTGCTTAGCCTGCCTCGACACAGTACATGGACTGGGCCCATAACCAAATTTGTTACACTTATTGGTAAACTAATTTAAATTTTTGTAAAGCTAGCAGTGAAATTTATGTGTCGAGGAGGCATGAAGACGAAAAACAGTTTCTTAAAATTGGCCTTTAATAATCAATCATAAAGTCACTCTGCTTGTTACTGGAGCGATAAAAAACAATAAGTTCAAAAAGCAACATTACCAGTGACATCCGATTCGAACCGTCTTCTAATATTATAAAATTAATTTCTAATCTAAAATGGTGATGCAACCTGCAGTTGCATTGCCAACCAGTTGTTCTCTCCCTCTAAGAGTTAAACCACTCACATACTTCTTATATTTCCGTTTCTCCTTCCTTTTTAAAAACTAACATGAGCCGAGTTTAAATACTAGCTCGATTTGCATGGCAGTTGCTGCCAACCTCAAATCACGAAACTCAAAAAGATCGGGTTCGAATCGGTGTGCTTACTTTCATTGAGATCATGGAACGGGATTGGAAAAACAACACAAGGAGATCATAAAAATTTGGATCCGATTTTTTAAATGTCTAACACATTCAAACAACTCATTCAAACGAAATGCTTCAAGCTCTGTATAAAACCAGTGCTTCTCAAAGTTTCAGTAATTGCGACCCAATATTCAATCATTACTTTCATCTCCTCCCCTCCTTCCATACAATAATATTGTGTGTATTTTTTTTAAAAAAAAACCCTGCACTTAGACGCTAAAATCTACAACAGGACATGGACCTCATTCCACTGGCGTATATTAACGTCTCGCTCATCCAAAGTTTTAATTCTCCCAGGCGTATTTATAAGGGTTTCCAAAGTATGATCTTTTCTGTAAACCGCTATCCATAAAATTGTTTCGAAGACTTTAGAATGCAACCAAAAGAACTTGACACTGTTTGCGAAGGATTTTTTTATTTCAGAAGATTTTTGCTTATTTATTCAATTTCTCCTCTCCCCTCTCATACATCACACACGCACACCTACGTGTAAAAAGGTGGCATTGGGGAGAGGATCGCGTATCTTTTAATCGGCAGTTAAGGGGTTAATTATAAACCGTAAAAAATGTTAACATAAGTGATAATTTTTGAATTATGTATATGACTAACCATTACCCACCCGCTTCACTGGGTATTTCACGATGTTGTATATATGTATACCGTTTACACATGCATTAATTATTGATATCTAGCATTAAGAATTTCATTGCATTGAAAAATATATTTATAGCTGTTACACTCTCGCCCCTTGATATTAAAAGAACATAAATTATAATATCTAATTTTTATTTATATCTAAAATAGAATTAGAAATAATTTTTTCGCTCACTTAAACTAATAATCAAGTGGATTTCCACCAATGCAACTTTCAGTGAATCTCTACTCCATAAAATAAACATGCGTGCTAAATTTCAAGTCTGAATCTAACAGAACAAAAACGGAATTTTTACCCTCAATACCTCGTTGACAGCATTCTTAGCGGATTCCAATTCAACAAAAGAAGCATGCAAACCAAATTTTATTATTATAGCCTTAGCAGTTCAAAAACGGGAATTTTGTCTTTCAATACGCCCCAATAACACTCCCCGCTTCCCCCTGGAGTTGATTTCCGTAAAATCCACTCTTAGTGGAACTCTATTCAACTATAAAGAAGCGTGCTCAACAAATTTCACGTAAATGAGTTAAATTCAAAAACAGGAATTTTTCTATAACGCGCCTTAATCCCATGCAACCCCACTCCTTTGGGGGTCCGTTTTCGTAAAACTCTTTGTAAAAGGAACTCTATTCCATGAACGGAACATACTTTCTAATTCTCAAGCAGGTAGGTCTAGAAGTTGAAAAGCGGAAATATTTATTTATTAAGCCCCTTAATCCCCCTCAGTGACCCTTGGGGATCAATTTTGCCCAAAACTATTTTGTAGCGGATCTCTACACCATGGAAGGAATTCGCGTACCACATTTTCAGACTGTACGTCTAACAGTTTAAAAAAGGTATTAATTATCTGTAATGCCCTCTAAACCCCCGTAACGCTCCTTGGATTTCGAACTTTGCAAAATCCGTTTATAGCTGACTTCTACTCCATGAAGGGAGCGTACCTACCATCTTTCATATCTGTAGGTTTAATAGTTCCGGAGATATCGTGATTAGTCAGTCAGTCAGTGAATGAGTGAGTCGCTTTTCTCCTTTATATACACTGCTGGACAATTGCTAAGGACGGATCACAAATTGCTATGTAGCGTAACATTAAGCGAGACATGAGGCCTAGTAGGTTAAAATATAGTTACCACACATTTCAGACATTAGAATAAAGAATATTTATTGTACTGGAAAGTACAAAAGCTGTGAAATATCTGAAAGAAAAAAAAAAATGTTCATTTGATCTGCGTACGGAGAAATGGAACAATGTATCTAAATTCAGCAGGCACCTTAAAGAAAGATATCCGTACGGGATATATCCACCATGGAGTGTGATGCAACATTCCACACGTCGTACCATACTTTGCACAACATTATCCAGCAGCTGTTAAGGCAATTTATCCCATTCCTCTGTGAGTGCACGGATGGGGGTGTTCTTGTTTGTCGGAGGATAGTTTCGACCAGCAACTTGCCTCCCCAAAGCATCCCACACATTTTCAATGGGTTTTAGATCTGGAGAACGCGCTGGCCAAACGAGACGTCGAATACCCTCGCTGTCTAGACAATCCTGAACAGCGAGTGTTCGATGACATGTTGCGTTGTCGTCCATAAAAACAAATTTATCACCGACAGCACCACGGAAAAGACGAACATGAGGAAGTAGAACTTCATCAATGTATCGTTGGTCCGTCATAGTCCCATTCGCAACCACATGTAGGCGCGTGCGGCCATTGATCATGATGCCGGCCTACACCATGATACTGCATGTCGGATATCGGTTCTTTTCCTGGATATTTTCTTGATGATAAGCAGTACCATTCTCGCACCAGATCAGTTGGCGTCTACAATCCGATGACAGACTGAACCTACTCTCATCTGAGAATAGTACGCATGGCCAGTCCTGTTCAGTCAAATTGTGATGCTCACGACGCCATTGCAAACGGGAAGTACGGTGCTGTCTGGTCAATGGGACACACACAACAGGTCTGCGTGCGTATAGTCCTCCTCCCCTCAAACGTCTGGCAACAGTTTTTCGGGAGATCTGCTTTCCTGAGGCAGCAAGAAACTGATTTGCCACCTGCTGAGCTGTGGTGCGCCTGTTCCTTTTTGCTGATAGGACGATATATCTGTCTTCTGCAGACGTCGTACTTCTAACACGACCTCCCCGTGCCGTCTACTACACATTCCAGTAGTTTTAAATGACTTCCACAGCCGTGAAACAACGCTGTGAGCGATGTCGAACTCCTGGCAACATCTGTTATTTTTCGCCCTTCTTCGATCTTTCCAATAATTCGCCACGCATAAAATCATCTCTGTGATGTCGGGAAGACATGCCAAAAATTTTAAGTTCGTCTATTAAATCTTTCCTGTAAAACTTTGACTTGAAACAACAACTGTCCACACGCGTCAAAACCTTTAAAGCTCTTATGAACGCTATCACGTGATGAACAGACGTGGGGAAAAAATTTGCATACTCATACCTCTTCTTACTAATATCCCGCACTTATTCTAATTTTCCACATTTTGCTTCCTTTCACTTTGTGGTTGCTATGGATGATAGTGTTATGCGTCCTTAGCAATTGTCCAGCAGTGTATATATGATATGTCCATGGGGTCTTATTAATGTTGTTCCTAACTTAGTACTGTTAATTTTATTATGAAATACATTGTGCTGTACTAATACATTTGCAAATGTATTACATCAGGGTAAATGCGTATTCTATTTTTCATAATGTCAGAATGTATTTTTTTTGTTTATTTTCATTAAATTTATATTTTTTTAAATAATTTTTGTTTTAGAATGTTCAATATGCTCGCACCCCCCTCGTAAAATTATCACGCTCTTCTAGGGGGCGTGACCCACAGTTTGAGAAACGCTGGTATAAATTCAGTAACATTTGGATTATCGAAGCTAACATCAGAAAATGCTTTTATCTCATGTTACATTCTGTGGTGACATAGAAGAATTACTGTTTCGTTCATATAATTATTGTCAAGATGGAATTTTTAAAAAGCTATCTAGGTTTTACCATTCCTGTGAAAATCGTATCCATTTAAAATGCTTGAAAAGAGTACTCTAGAATCATTCGTTTCATTAAAACTTTCTCCTCAGGGAAACGCTTAAAACTCGATGGGATTTATCATTTTTTAATGTGTTTACATTGAAGAGAAATTCTTTTAATATTCCATAAGGCTGCATATCTTATACGAGTTCTGTACATTTGTTTCTATAGTTTCTTAGAAATATGACTCATTAATTTTGTTTATTTTAATAATTTCCGTTTAGAAAGCTATTACATACGACCGAAATTTTGAAAAATACTGCAGGTGTTTTTGTTTATTTATCATTTTATATTTAAAAACTATATTTTCACACATTATTGAAAAATTTGAAAAAAAAATTCTGTGATACATGTATTAATAATAGCATTTATAAGTGGTTTATTTGATATCGAAGCTCATAAAATGGTAAAAAACAATAGCTTATATCAAAAATGAAGTTATTTTATTTCTTAAAATATATATAAATTCTGATCCACGAGCATTATTGTTTATTTTTCTGGTGTAATAATAATGAAAAAATAATTATGATCGAAAGTGGTTTTAGTAGTTTGCAAAATATTTTCATTGAAAATAATTTATATTTTTGTATGCGTTTGAACCAAAATAATAAGCACCATTCCGAATTAGATAACTCCTATGCAGGCATGTTGTGACAAATCTATACGGAACTTTATCACTAACCTTCTGAGTCGTCCTTTTAGGGAAATTTAATTCCCTACCTATTTCCAATCAACTTCAAAAAGCGGACAGGATTCCTTGTTATATGCGGATTAGATAAAGTATTTAAGTCAAACGGAATAGTAAAGTTAGAGCAGTAGGAGATAGAGATTGAAGCAGAAAGTTATAGTGAAGTTAAATTGAAGATTTCTTGTTGGAAGATTTAATCTCAGATAAAAGCTGAGCTGAGCTGAATTGCAGTGTGGTAAATATTAGTCTTATTATTGCGAATGAAATTATAAAATTAAATGTTCAATAAGAACATAGAATATAATTATGGGATCTCTTATCGTGGTAATCTCTGCGTGATCGTTATTTAATTGTTAATTAATTGGATCATTAATTAAGTTAGTTTAAAGGATATTACCTTTAAAACCTCATAATACTAGTTAGATATATTTGTTAAAAAGTCTTTGATTCTATTTGGATAAGATAACCAAATAAAGAAAGTTGTTTATAAAAATGGCTACTGGTTCTTACATGACTCCTATTTATTCTCGTTCTCAAAGTGAGGTACAAGGATATCTTCACAATGGGACCGTGTTAGTCTAGTGGCCTAGGTAACGAACTCATGGCTGGCATGTCCTGAGCTCGAAGCTAGCACCGCTGAAGTCCCGCCATGTAGAGGAGCGATGCAAAATAAATTGGTCGAGAACTCAAACGTCCTCCCTTCGTTGTGGTAGTTCAGAGATGGGGTGTCAGTTTAGGTTTCGTCCTCGTCACTTGACCGCGGTTCAAAATTACGAGGTCCGTCACCAAAAGCCCTAGAGTAGCTGAAAATTGCGACGTTAATATTCATTCACTCACTCCTCTAAACAGGCATTTTGAATGCATCAAACGCTTTTTCGAATGTCAAAAATCGTTGTCCACATGTTTTTTTTAGATAAACGGGAAAAAAAGTCAGAGGTACAAGTAAGGGCTGTACGGTGAATTACCCATAAAATGAATGTCTTTGTCCTTCAGAAATTTCTTCTTTCGACATAGTCATGACACAGAAATATTCGCCTGATGATTGCCTTGCCATACTAATGTCGAAAAATATCTTAATCTCACTTTTTGTCACATCACAGTCTTGCTTTATCAGTTCACGCACATCATCGATAGTTTCTAGGCTAACAACCAAATTTGGACCACCTGCACGCAATTCGTCCTGGATGAAACATCGACGATGATCATATTCTTCCTATCCGCTTTTTACAGTGCTGTAGGGTGGGGATTCACGATGAGAATTCTTAAAAATAGACGGAAAAATGTTCACGAGCCAATTCCATTTTTTTAACAGGATGGATCTGTAAATTTACTGTAAGAAACACAAATCAAGCTAAAATGACAAGTATTTCTGAACAATTTATGTTTTCAAACATCAAGCACCATTACTACATTAAACATCTTATAAATCGTTTGCGGTTGCCTACCAGCGATTTCTGTTGCCAAGATCATATTATAATAAGTAAACATCGTATGATTAGCACACATAAATCATAAAGACAATACACATAAACTACTCTAAAAATCTGAGATATATATTTATGTTTTTAAGTATCAATATATTAGTGCCACGTCAATGATAAGAATCAGTGTTTTATTTTAAATTCAAATCTAAATTTTACCTATAATTCTAGTAAATCTAACCAATAAATTCTCACGAAATCTCAAATTCTTATGTAAATATTTTTGTCAATATTATATTCTTAAATACAAATAATAAATTATATTACAAATGTCTTTTAAATTAATAGGATCAGAATTAACATTGCAGACGAACAATTCGTTATCTTTAAATTATAAGAATATATAATGAGAAGAATTCGCATAAGTTGTGGAAAATAATTTCGCATATAATTGAACTGATTTATTCATTTTAGCAGGCAACTTTATGATGATGCTGTTCATTATGAAAATATTCTGTAATAAAATAGAAGAGAAAAAAGACAAATTTGTTTCTGTCCTTTTTGCACGTTTAATAGAAAATGCTTATATTTTGAGGATTGCGTTCCATATTATTTTTTTTCTTTTCTTATTGTAAGAATGATTTTGCAATATAATATAAAAGGTATTTATATTAAGGTATAATGTTTCGGTATATTTTGCTCCAAATCAATAAAACATATTATTCTAAAAAGAAACAAAAACTTTTTCTAATTTTTATTTTATGAAACGATATATATGCTTTCTTATTAAATTATGTTCAATATCCTCTTCCAACAAAATTACATAATTTTATACACAAAAATGGAATTTTTAATGAACCATATTGTTTCGAAAGACGATTTATACTTGGAAATATATTTTACCTAAAAAAAGCTGCATATTCAAAGAGTAATGCCAAAAATTTAATATTATTAGTCACCAAAAAAAAAACATTTAAAGTACAAAGAGATTAATTCTTAAAAGTGTGCTAGAATAAATGTTTTTTTTTTAAAATTTTGAATAGAATAATATAAAAAACATGAAAAGTTGAGCAAAAATTAAACAATATATCGATGTATCATAGTAATTTATACGTAATCAGTACTTCATAAAAATAATAATCAAATTATAGAGAGCTTATTTTTAAAAAAAAATTGAATAGAGTAATATAAAAAACATGAAAAGTTGAGCAAAATTTAAACAATATATCGATGTATCATAGTAATTTGTACGTAATCAGTACTTCATAAAAATAATAATCAAATTATAGAGAGCTTTACAACAGTTATTAAACTACCATGGTTACTATTGAGAATGGGTTTTTCGGCATTTGACTTTCTTCTTGGCGTATTTTGTCTGAGTCAAACGATTTCTCCATTGAAGAATTCTTGTATAAGACATGGTATTTGGCGATAGGTCTTTGCTCATTTCACCAATATAGTAACTTTTTGCAACGGAAACACATTAGGTTAATAGGTTGTCATACATACTCACAGCACGGAAATTAATTCGATCGTCTGATGAATAGTATACATTGTTTTTCGTATGGATTCGAACCGCATGTATTCAATCTTTTCGTTGAAGGTCTAAATAAAAAAAAGTATATCGTTTCTCTTCTGGATTTCATCCCACCAAAAATAACGGTTTTCGGTTCAGTTCCCAATAAATAATTTTATTCCATGTATATTATTATTTGTACCAACAATGTAATTGTATGATAAACAAAAGTTGTAATTCTATCATAAACAAAAGTTGTAATTCTATCATAAGCTAAAATTGTAATTCTATCATAAACAAAAATTGCAATTCTATCAAAATCTAGAACAATTTATATTTTTTCTTATTAAAAATCTCTACTAGTTCATTCAACTGAATTAAATCTGCCTTCTACACTGTATACATGTAATGATGATAATTATATGGTTGACGTAAAATTAGCAAACAATGATGCGTTTTTTTACAGTAACAAAATGATGGAAGATATTTCTCGAGCCGAAATAAACCAATATTTTTTTTACACAAGCTTTTATTTAACTTGCAATGTAAAATGTTCGGGTGGAATCTTGCAACGCAATTTTAAAGCTGATGGATTCAACCGACTGAGCTGAAATTTTGTATACACCTTTAGTTTGAATGGCAATACACGTTTTGCTCATTTATTTTCCGAAATCACAATTAGTTAAAAAGAATTAATTAAAATAATTTGTTCGGGTGGAATTTTGCAACTAATCTTTGAAGCTGATGCCTTCCATCGACTGAGTTAATTTTGTATACACGTTTAGTTTGTATGAGAATGTATGTTTAGCTCATTTATATTTCCGATATCGCAATTAGTTAAAAAGTAATTAATTAAAGTAATTTGTTCGGTTGGAACGTTGCAACGTAATTTTGAAGCTGATGCCTTCAACCGACTGTGATGAAATTTTGTATACAAGTTTAGTATGGATGACAATTCCTGTTTTGATTATTTGTATTCCAATATCGCAATTATTTAAAAAGATATTGATTAAAAAGTCCTTACCCATGTAAAAAGCTTACTTTACCTCTTTACCCGAGCCCTCTTGGCGTAGTGGTTAGAGTAGTTGTTTTTAAATGAATTGTTCCGGGTTCAATTCCTGGGAGCTCGCGGTTTTTAAATTTATTTTAAAGCACTTAATTTTCCTTGGAAAATTATTTTTCTTCATCAAATTTAAATTTCCACGTTATTTAATGCGTTTTTACAAGCTTTATTTAACTTGCAATATAAAATGTCCGGGTGGAATCTTGCAACGCAATTTTGAAGCTGATGCCTTCAAACGATTGAGCTGAAATTTTGTATACACGTTTAGTTTGAATGACAATGCATGTTTTATTATTTTTATTCCAATATCGCAATTAGTTAAAAAGATAATTAAAAACTTTTCACCCCTGTTAGTTTTTTATGCCGCCGATTAGCTTATCGGATTGAGAGCTTAAAGTATTCCGATTTTTTTAAACTTTTTTACAAAACGATCTGATTCTATTGAACTGAGACACAAAATAATTACATAATCGGAGATATCATTTATTTCTCCACGATACGGTATAATTATTTTTAAATAATAATCATATTTTCTATTTTTTGCGACATTTTCTAAAATGAGGCAAACACGGTGCGTTTTCATGAAAATTTCTAAATCGTTTCGTGTGAATTTTGTTTTTATTTTTTTTTCGTGTAAATGTATCGATATTCGGTTCTAAGAAAGTTCTATCGTTTCTCTTTAGAATCAATCATTTAAAAAATATAATGCCATTTTTTTTTTACGTTTTTTTTAAAAAAATACTCAATTTTTATCAAACCATTTTAAGACTCCGTTGTTTTTAAAGATAATCGCACGAAGCTTTTTTTTTTGTTTGTAGAAGAGTATTTTCCAGTTTCTGCACAGGGATTGAAAAAATTGTTTTATAATTACGGAGTTTAAAATTTTTCTTGAGGCTTTCGTTTTTAATATATTAATCTTGTAAAAAAATGAATTTAATATTTTGATTAATTTTGCTTTGTCTATAATGTTGTTTCGGTCTTACAGTGGTCTTACTTCGGTCTTACCCCACCCCAATTAACCTCTTGTTGTGGCCCGATTGAAATATTTATCATATGTACGTGGCCTGTCGGGAAAAAAGATTAAGTACCCCTGAGCTAGCGTGCTCAATATTGAAAGGCAAACGACCTTACAACAATGATGCGTTGAATGACACGAACAGACCGGGAAACTTGTCCAGCGTTAACTAAAAAGTTAGAAATAAATTAAGAAATAAAAAAAAACTTTTTTATAAACAAGCCTTTTTTGTAAATGCTCTGAAAAGAAGAATAAAATAAACTTTTATAATTTTTTTTTGCTATCAGCTTATAACGTCATTACACAATTTATGATATAAAATTTTGTCGCGAGATTTACCTGTGTAAATAAACAAGCAAAATAAATAACTTGATCCGATTGATTTTAATTTTTAAAATTTTTAAACTAAGTAAATACAAGAACTTAAATCTTGTGACAAGCTTTTATATCATAAATTGTATAGTGACGTTTTAAGCTCATAGCAAAATGTTTTAAAAGAAAAGTTTATTTTATTATTTTCAGAGCATTTGCATAAAAACTTGTTTTTAAAAAAGTTTTTTTATTTTTAATTTATTTTCGATTTAATTCCCGTTTTTGATTTTTGGTTCAGATCCGGTTTGGGGCCCAGGTTTTTCTTTACTATCTGACGGTTAAGTCAAATTTAAAATTCAGTTTGCAATTTTTTTTCTTTAAAACTTAATTTAAAAAAATAATGTGTACACATATATTTAAGAGTATATTTTCTCTGTTTTTAAAACTACTTTCGGGAAAAAAAAGTTACAGATTTTTTTATTTGCTTTATGATAAAAATTAAATTATATTACAAATAAAAAATAATAAAATCTGAGAAGTTTTACATCGTTTCTGTGAGGAATAAAACTAGATTTCATCGAACATTTCATTTTGAAAACCAAAAAATAATAACATTATAATCAACGCAACTTCTTTTTTTCTTTTTTCCGCAATCACCATTAGCCATTGATCGTTGCCATCATTTATGGTGCCGGTTTCTTAATCACGATGCCTGGAGTCACTCTTTGGATTACTTCGTGACTTGTGAGAAATTGCAGAAAGCAATCTCATTTCTAAAGCTTTACACGAACTCATCATTTGCGATTCGTATCGAAAAAAAAAAGAAAATAAACGTTTTGAGGTATCGTACCTTTGGAATTCAAAAGTATTTCTTGCTACGGGGTTTGATGTAACAGTATATTGTTTAAACATTCATTTTTGAAAATAAAATATTAATATTGATATGAAAATAACCATTTTTATTTATAAAATAAAGAGTACAAAATCATTTATTAACTTATGCTTTTAAATAAAATTTGGTGATATTGAAAAATAAATGCGTCACTTTTAAAAGAAATAAAACATTCACCCCATGAATGCTATAGTTCTTGTAACTTATTTTATTTTAGGAATGCAGAACCTTAATATACATAAAGGCACTATTAAGTGCTGTGTGTTAAATGTCAGGTCTTTCCCGAGGGAAATGAAAGGAAAATGCCAGAGCCTGAGACCGGCTGTGCCTCTACATGATAGATGTCGACACAACCTATCTCCCCTTTCTCATTGTAGGCATGGGCCAGAGGCGAGGGAAATATTCTCCAGCAACCTGCATCCGTGGTTTTTGCTGCGACAGCTAACATGACTTTCGGATCCACTGATTTAACAAGCATGAGTATTCGGATGGTATTTGGTAGGATTGGGCATCAAACCCAGGACATTCGGTCTGGAATCTAATACTTCAATCTCTAGAATTCCCTAGGCTTCGCACCATTAAATAATCATGTTTATGGAATCATGAGAAATATGAAATAGAGAATAGTAAATAACTATAGGTATACAATCAGCAAAATTATAGAGGGGATTTATCGAAATTTATTTCAGTTACGAACAGTGTGTATAAGATAAAAACTGTGAATAGATCTAGAAATAACAAATATTTCATTATTAAAATAGTAAATAATGTCATTCGAATACGACATAAAACTAATTCAACCTATGTAATTATAAAAATTAGTTTCCATAAAGTTATTTGTTATATTTAACGAAAAAAACTGCTTCCGCATAACTTTCAATCGTCATATATTTTCTCTAGCTCCATATTACCGAAAGTCATAATTTAAGGTGTCGGAATCAGTCAAAAGATATTGACTAAGAAATAACAGAGTTGTTTTTTAAAGACAACTGATCATTAAGAATCATTTAAAGGCAGCAATTTTTGGAGGGATTTTAGTCAATTAAAAGTCTCAAGTATACATTATTTAGAGATAAGAACATTTTAGCTCTAACAAAAGTATAATTTCAAATTTACTACTGCTAAGCAGCCGGAAAAAGAGACCAGTTGGTTTCTACTTCAATGCATGCCTGGTACAATTTTCTAGTCTTAGAAGAAAGGTCACCATAATCACTTCCATTCTCCACCCAGGTAATTAAGACATTCTGGAACTACAATTAAGAACTGACACTAATTTTGGATAAAAAAAAGAAAAAAATATATTTTAAAATAAAAATTTCAAAACTTTGCATGTTTTTAACTTGGTTTTTTTTTCGGACAAGCAATCTCAACACATAAATTCGTAAAAATATTATTCTAAAATACACACAAAGAAATAACTATATGGTGTATCTGACCATACAGAAAAAACACAATTACAAAATGTTTAATAATTAACGATTTGAAGATAAATATCTTGCTATATTTCTTATGGATATGTTTCTAAGAATAAAACATTCGTATAGCATTAAGTTATAATTTTTATATATAATTTTTAATTTTTATTTCTACATTTTGTCTTACTTGAATTCTACTCTATTTCCAAAACTGTTATACTGTTGGCTCCATACATGTCTTACTGTTCGCTTTCTTCCAAGGCAAAATAAATATAATTATACCTGCTTGCTTTCATCTTTTCTTTCATACATATGGAATTGTCGATAAAATCTTGAACTTTGTTTGCTCTTATGTCTATTTTTGTACTACTCTTTCCATCTGAATACATTAATCAGTCTCCATCTTAATGATAGTTGTTTCTAATGCTACCTGTCTGACGTAGCTAGATCGAGGCCCCCGAAATTCATCACGGCAAGGGGCTAGATGTTCGCAATTTTGAGGGAGAACACCCAGGAGGAGGGTCGGGAGACTCCCACCTCTCATCCCCTGCCACCAACCTCACGAGAAGACTTGTGGCTCGATGGCTGTTTTGAGTCCTCACATGCCACGAAAACACCATAGATTTATATATATCCATGTCTTCACTAGGATTCGAACCCAGCCCCTATGGTACGGTAGTCAGCGTTGCTAATCACTATACTGGATGGGCAACACTTAATGATACTGAAGTCGCTTGGAAAATTAACGTTTTTGTACTACTGAAGTTTCGAAAGGTGAAGTTATATGGTTGAAGTTTTTTTCAATCATAATTTATGTTCTTCAATTTTTCTTGCATTATTATTTATAAATTTCCTGCTGAAGGGGAAGTTTAGGATCCTATGAAGAGAGATTAACCTGAGAGATTATATATAACCTGAAAGATTAACCTGCTTCACACTGTCCTAAATCAGTAATAATTTTAATTTATTTTTGAAAATGTTTAAGGTACTTTCTAAACCCTTCTTTTTCATTTATTCACTTTATTTTTTTATATATTGGTTTTTTGTTTTCAATTTTTGATTTCAGAACTTATATTTTCTGTGTGTGTGTGTTTTTCGTAAGATATTTAATAAACTAATCAGTTATTTTATGTATTATGATTATTACATGTTCATGCAATATTGATAGGCTTCTTTATTCTAATTTATGCTTGAATTTTTTTCATTATATATATATTTCATTGTGATATTTTAAACGAAAGTATATGAAAAAAAATTATCTATTTCTTTATTTAACGGAAAAATTCCACAGCTTTTTATGATTAATTACAAACTGAAACGTTATTTTGATAAGACAAATGTGATATATAAACGTTAAAAAACTAAAAGGAAATAAAAATTATTGATTTTTAAGGTTGATTATCAGATCTAAATGTAGCCTCGTCACCCAACCGGTATAGTGGTTAGCGACGCTGACTGCGGTGCCGTAGGAACTGGGTTCAAATCCCGGAGAAGACAGGAATGTTTGTAAATGTTTAGTGCCTTTGCGGCAAGGGAGTACTCTAAATAGCCTTCGAGCCACGAGTCATCTCGTGTGGTTGGTGGAAGGGGAAGAGAGGTGGGAGACCCCTGACAACCCCCAGGTTTTTCTCCCTCTAAATTGGGTTGGAGTCGAGCCAAATTGTACTGTCACCTGCATGGTGCTCAAAGCTAAGGCTAACGACAGGCGTAAAAATTCTAGTCCTGAGCCGCTATGGATTTCGCGGGCATCGATCTGACTTCGTCAGACAGGTGGCATTAGTCACAACAACACAAATGTAGTCTCATGTGGATAAAATATAAATCTTGAATTTTAAATTTTATGAATATTTGTAATTGCATTGAATAAATAAAAAAATATATATTATTGTGCTCTTATTTTTGAGACATTTCTTAAAATTCTAGAATCTATTCATGTAAAAAAATAAGCTTGTATATAATACGTATCCAATAAATTAGTAGGAATCATTGCATGATTAAATTTGTTGGCTTAACACGAACATTATAACAAAAGAAAATAATTCTAGTTAGACAATAGGTACATACTAATTAACGGATATTGTAAAATAACTGTGATCACTGCAGCTGAAAATAATTTTTAATGAACAGAGTTTAAAAGTATTATAATAAACTAGAAAAGAATATCGGAGAAAGAGTTCTAACTTTTATGTGGTATATCTAGGAAAAAATGTATAAAAACTTTTATAGAAGTTTTCCAAAGAGATTTAAGGGCGTACATTCCAAAACCAATATTTTGCTTTATTAATGTCATAGACTGCATACATTTGTAACGTGGGTTGCACAACTTAACATTAAATTTTAATAACGTGTTAATTTATTTTTAATTTATTACTTACCCAAACATAAAAAAAAGCTTAAAACATTTTTCATTAACAAATTATTACAGTTTCTAAATTAATATCATATATAAATTTTGGTTAAATTTACTTTAACCAATCCTTGTTGAATAAATAATATTTCGCGATGAATAGAAAATAATTAATGCTGCTCCTATGCTCAGCTCGGAAAGAAATCCCAAGCTTAAGTGTAATTCATTTCAGAAAGCTATTATCCTAATAACAACACTTGTTATAAATTACTATTATCAACAGAGTAAATGCCCTTTCAGGATTAAAACACTTTTCTAGAATGTTCTATTAAGTTTGTGTGCAGCCATTTTGGATATTAATTGATATTTAGTAGAGTACCGCTAAAAGCATTCTCTTTCCTTAGGTATTTATGGTTAGAAAACAAAGCACTTTATACTAATTATGATCGAGGCTTATGGAATAAACTATTCATGTTATCGAGAATGCAGAAAATTGCTTTGGTTCATCAGGTGTAATGTATTAGCCCCGATCCAGTGTAAAGTATAGTTGAGCCAAAGTCACAAAATAATGATTGTGGTTTTAGTTTCACTGTAAATTCCCCTTAATTAATTTATTTCTTCGTAAAAATTATTTACGTTTCATGTCTTTCTTTTTTCAAAAACATAACTCAAATAAGGGAGAATTGCTTTTGTATATCCTAGCTCAAACAAGTTTAGTGATTGAGAATTAATATCGATAATTAATGAACCCTATTTTTTTTCTGAAGATAGAAAACTTATTTTATATTGCATTGTTTTACGGAAGAAACATTGCACGGAAAATAGTAAATAATCTTTTAAAGCCTGTTAATTTTAAAAATAAATATAACTGAATATGGGATAAAGGTATTGATCCCATAGGAAGAGCTAACTACAAAAGTTAAGGCTTTCTGTCATTTTTCAAGTCAGTGTCATTTTATTTCATTAAATAAATCCACTTTTTTATAACTAGTTGTAGAATATTGTGCGATATATATATATATATACCGGGTGGGCAAAAAGTCCGTAAAAATTTTAAAAATTCATAAAATTCGGAGAAATGAACGAAAAAAAAAAACTGTTTGCGGGATCAGCATTAGTATATGTCACGGGATTTTTTTTAAGCTAGAAAAAAAATAATTCGAAAATCATGCGGTAGGTGGCTCTGATGTACGCAAATCAAAGAACCAATGCATAAATAATGAACAGAAAACTTTCACAACTTTATTACACCAGAATATCTTCCACATGACCACCACCACTGGGGAGAAGACATTCCAGACGAGCGACAAATCCAGCAACGGCAGAGTGCAACTTGTCCAGATGTATGGAGGATACTTCTCTGCGGATCACATCTTTCAGTTCCCGCAGACTTGATGGACCGGATAGATACACGCGAGATTTCAAATATCCCCACAACCAGAAGTCTGCTGGTGCTAAATCTGGAGACCGATGAGGTCATGGGCACCTGCAGCGCATACTAACGATTATGTCTTCCCCGAACGTCTGTATCAGGAATGCTTTAACCAGGTAGACAGTATGACTGGTTGCTCCATCCTGCATGAACGTGACATTCGAAATCTGACCTCGTTGAATTAAACATGGCACGACAGTCTCCCGCAGAAGCGTTAGATAACGATGAGCATTTACCGTTTCCGTTATCCATCCATTTACTGGGCACTGCGTTTCAAAGAAGAAGGATCCTATGATAAATGAACCCGTGAAACCGCACCATGCTGTCACTTTTGGGGAATGCAATGGCTTCTGTGTGTACTAACGTGGATTAGAGGTCGCTCAAATGCGAAAGTTATGGTTGTGTTAATGTCACCATGAAGCGAGAAATGAGCTTCATCTGTCCACAAGATGTTAAAAACCCAGGTGGGATCCTGTTCAATTTTAGAGAAGGCCCACTTTGCAAATGCTTCCCTCTGTGTGGTAACTGCTGGCAAAAGTTAATGGCACGATTGCAATTTGTATGGATACAGCTGGAGGAATCGACGAAGAATATTGCGGACAGATGATGGTGGTAAGCCCAATCGTCTGGCAGCTTCACGAGCACTGTTGGTCCCTGAAGCTGCTTCGGACGCAATCGCTTCCATTTCGACAACAAAACAGGGTGCACGTGCTTCTTTCAAGCCTGGTCGTCCTGCTTGTGCTCGATCCTCCAACTTTCCAGTTTCCTCAAAACGTTTAACAAGCTGTAAGAGACCTGCAGGTGTTAAAGGGCCTTTTCCACTCTTCACATTTTTCTGAACTCGGAATTTACGCAAGGCAATGGTCGCTGATTCCTCGTTCATGTAAAATAATTTCACCAACAAAGCTTTATCCGGCGCACTGAGCATCCTAGTTCACATTCACTGTTTGTAAAGGTGAAATGGATGTGGATTCATTGAGAGCAAAGGTTTTTATAACCGTCTAATTTGCATATTTCCACCACAGACGCTTGTAACAGCGCCACCTACCGGATGATTTTCGAATTTTTTTTCTAGCTTAAAAAAAATCCCGTGACACACTAATGCTGATCCTGCAAACATTTTTTTTTTGTTCATTTCTCCGGATTTTATGAATTTTTAAAGTTTTTACGGACTTTTTGCCCATCCGGTATATATGAAATGCCTCTGGAACAATTCCGTTGAGTGGTGAATATATGGTGAGACGTGGCGAGTGGTTGATTAAATAATGGAGAACCAAATGTTGGGCGTGGCCGGTGGTGCGATTTTCTATGTTACATGGAGCATGGTCTAATACGATAGTATCGAAGAGGAACTCATGGAAATCGAAATTCTTTTTTATTCACATCCATAAACACCTGAAGATCCAGTAGGGACGGCATTACACATACAAGAAGCAAATATGGAGGATACAACTCAATCAAAGACACACACACAGAGCGCGCTGCAGCCGCTACATGACTACAGAGAAATGATCTTAGAGCGAAGAAAGCGAGATTACACAAGGTTTCGGCTTTTATAGTGCAAGTACTTATGACGTAATAACAGCTCTGATTGGATATAATGGCCGGGATTGGGATATCTGATGCAATAAGAGTACTCGATTTAGATTAAAATCAGGGTGTTAGTGTAGAACCAAATAATTAAAAGATTATTTCAATATTAACAAAAGAAATAATTAAAAGAATGCTAGAGGGAATTATTATATATATATATATATATATATATATATATATATATATCACATAACTCACTACCAGACCGGAAAAATTGCAGGGTGCGTAGGGGACCCAGGAACGATTCGTTATCACATGCCGCAGTTGTCAACTATGGTGCAATGAAGATAGAAAAGACAGAAACCATTTTTTTAACGGTTGAACAATAATAGGTGTGTGAAATTACAACCGGAATTCATCTGGTAGACCTGCCAGCTATTTTGCATGGAACAACCTTGCGTTTTTGAAGATTCATAGCATGACACACAACTTCTCGGCCTCTAAAGATATTCAAGCAATGGAATATGCATCTTATTGAGCTGGTTTCTTCTGAGCTAAGCTCTCCATGTGATCAGAATCAGACTCGTGTCAACATTTGTTTACAATTGGAAAGCTCGCGTAATGTGGAACACACTTTTTGGGGTAATTTTCTGGCACAACCGCCGATAGAAGTGCCCATTGCACTCCACAGCTGCATAAACAATCTGCCATCGACCAATTTTTTCTTCGAATTCCAACTACAGGATTTGTTTTCATAAAAATTTCCGTTCAGTGCCATCTACCGCAAAACTGTCTGAAGGAATATTCCATGAAGTAAAGAATTATATGCAGCGCTGTTGTAAAACCTACCAGACGATTTCTTCTCTTAATTGTGAGCACCTGTTGTATTAAGACCTATAAAAAAATCTTCAATCATTTAATGTGCTTTTGATATTGTTCGGTTTTCTCTGAAATGCTCTAAAGCTTGCAACAAATACAGGATTTGCCACCCTACATCCATATATGATTCGAAATATTCGGCACACACACACGCACTTTTTCCTATTATGTCGAAAATTTCTACTGTACAGGGAAGGTCCAATTCATAAAGCATTGCTAACCCCCCTGGAGGCCAATTCACAGGTCCAAAACGTGAAATTAGGCGGTCACCAAACGTGTCTTTCAATAAATCGATTGTGGTACGAACTGTGTGACAAGTTGTGCCGTCTTGTTGGAACCACAGCTCATGGACATCATGATTGTTCAATTCAGGAATGAAAAAGTTAGTAATCATGGCTATATAACGATCACCATTGACTGTAACGTTGTGGCCTTCATCGTTTTTGAAGAAGTACGGACCAATGATTCCACCAGCCCATAAAGCGCACCAAACAGTCAGTTTTTCTGGATGTAACGGTGTTTCGACATACACTTGTGGATTAGCTTCACTCCAAATGCGGCAGTTTTGTTTGTAGACGTAGTCATTCAACCAGAAGTGCGCTTCATCGCTAAACAAAATTCGCTTATGAAAATGGACCATTATTTTCGAAATAAAATTGCACAATTTGAAAGCGTTGTTCAGGCGTGAGACTATTCATGATGAATTGCCAAACCAAACTGAGAATAAATCACTTGACAGGTGTTAAGGGGGTCACTTCACGAAAATCCATGAAATAATCGATTTTTCAATTTTGATTGAAACATAAAATACCATTCTTTTTCTTTCTAATGCAGTTTAAATTTTTGCTCTAGCTTAATTAAAAGTATTTTTAATATTTTTTTTAAAAAGTTGTTTACATCTGTCAAACCCCAAAACCGCTGATTGCCACGCCCTCTCAAATCAAAACAAAAGACACATGCTACTTTTCAGCCTTATCAAATGGTTTAAATTGATTAAGAGAATTTATTTTGATCAGCAGCTTATCCAGGAAAGAAGTGAAGTGAATAGTTATAGATGTTTGTTTACTTACAGCCTATTTTTTACCTCCTTAAATGCAACAGATTTCTGCGATCGTTTTCAATAGTGTTTTCCAACAAAAACATTAATAAAACATTTACAAAACGTTTTTTAAACTCTGTTAAGTAATAAAATGTTTAAAAAACTAAAGAGTTTGGAAAGAAATGTACAACATTTCAAACTTTTATGGATTTAAATGTTGATAAGTCAGACAATTTCAACATAAATAAATCAGCTTTAAAATCTAAGTTAGGTAAGTTTAATAAAGAGTATGTTTCTTTTTTAGATTCATTTGAATGTTTCTGTGAAATTCCTGACATTATACTGTTCTTTTGTGTTTTGATACAACATTAATTACATAAAATTAATGTAAAAACCAAGGTATTCACATAAATTTTGGTCACCAAATCTAGGGTTTGGTTACAAAATTGTTAATATGTTGTAACTTTTGTGGTTTTATTCAAACATTTCTTATTACATGGTTTTCTAAAACAGTAGTTAATCAAAAAAGGTACAAAATTATATTAAGTGGACACAATAGAATTTCATATGCTATGAGGTCTATTTAAAAAGTAGCAGTTGCAAAAATATTTTGCGGAGTTATGCATTTGTCACTTACACCATAGTGGTTTTGTGATTCCATGCATACATTAAATAATGTGACAGAGAAAGTAACCAAAGTGTCTATGGCTTTAGCTGCTGCCGAAACAATATTTAATAATGGATAACCAAATGTACCAGTGGCTATCAATGGTACCTGGCTAAAAATAAGCTATATATTTCTAAATGGTGTTGTTACGGCAGTTAGTTTGGACACTGGGAAAGTTGCTGATGCTAAAATATTATCGCAGAAATGTTTGTGTAATTTTAACAGCGATGTACATAGCAATGAGTGTTCGGCAAGTTACATTGAAAATAGTAGGGGAATGGAAGTTGAAGAGGTGCACTTTTTTTTTGTATCTCTCATCACTCGCAGACATTACACAATTTACGATATACACAATATTTGGACTATATGGGAACTCTAAAACATACAAATCAGTTTTAGAATATAAAGATATGTCAATATTGAACAATTAGAATGTGTTAATCATGTTGAGAAAATGATGGGGACATGACTTAGGGCCTTAAAATTTAAAGACAAAAAATCTCTAGGATGCCGTAATGGCTTGACAGATGCTGAAATAAACAAATTGCAAAGTTGCTATGTTTTGGCTGTTCAAAACAACTCGGGAAAATTTGCCAGCCATAAGGCAAGCTATATGGGCTATAATTTTTGATAAAATGTTCACAGGTTTGAATCTACGACACGGTTTATGCCCCATGGGATGTGACTTGTGGTGTAGATTTAATATGTCCACGTACTGAAAGGTTACACATACAAGCATAAACACGACTTACCTATTGTAATTAGGAATTACATAAACAATGTATTTAGAGGTTCTTAATCTTGAACATTTATCTGGATGCTTGCTTGATAAAACTCAAAATATTAGTGAAAGCGGAAATAGTTTTTGGTGTATAATTCCAAAAACTGTATTTGTGCAATTGGGAACTTCAAAAACTATAGTACATGAAGCTATATACTTATATAATCAAAGCTTCATTACCAAATTTAAAGTTTTAGATGTATTAAACATTAAACACCTGAATTTTACCAATGTCGAGCATTGCAAAAAGTAGATCATCCGTGTATTAGGAAAGCAGAATAGTCAGTTTTACAATGAACCAAAGAAGCCAGAATTAAAAACAATTAAAATGTAGGCAAGAAGATGATCTTGCAGCTGACACTAGCAATTCAAGTTATAGTTCTGGTATGCATTAGTTAATAGTAAGTTTGTACTTTAAATCACTATTTTTCAAAAGAGTAAATTTCAACACAAAAGGAACATATTTGAAAAAACTACTTATTTTACAGCCTTGAAACTTTGCACACATGTTAACACTATACAAATAAATATTTTAATGAGAGATTTTGTCAAAAAAATTATTCAAGAAATATTTATGGATTAAAATGTACAAGAATTTTCATCGTTTTAAAATTTTTGACGTGTTATTCTACATATGAATTTTTTTAAAAAAAAACTAATGAAAATTTTGAAAAATGCTCCCATTAAAATAATAAAAACAATACAATGAATACACAAAAAAAAATTCATGTCTGTACAACCAGCCAGTTTTTAAAAAATGTTCCTTAAACTTGGTCATTTTTAACATTACGGAGATAGGGAAAATGCTGCGTGAAGTGACCCCCTTAAATCGGTCGCCTTCTTGGAAAGTAATGCCAACTGAAACTTCCATACCCGGAGAAAAAAAACACTCTTTATCAGCAAATATGATTGTTTTTAAAATATTTATTAATGGCGTCAGGCTTAACTTGATAATATGTAAACAACCAACGAATGCATTGATTTAAAGGAAACATTTCAAAATGAAGAAAGACTTTTCCATAGTAGAAAAAACAAAACAAAAAAAAACTTTAATCCATGGATTTATGTGTGTTTGCAATATACAATTCAATACTGCAGAAAACACAATATTGTGAAAATGTAATAATCAGCAACAGACAGAGAAGGTAGAACACAAGCAACAGACAGACTTATAAAACCAATATGAAAGAAAAAGAACCCATAGAAAGTGGCAAGAAAAACCGCATAGGAAAAATGTTTGTCATTTCTCTACATGAAGACATATAACGATTTTCTCAAGTATACCAATTGGAAACAAGAAATGAAAGGAAAGGAAATGTTTTAGAAAATGAAGTTGTGAGTACTAGGATGGAAAATCGAATTTGTCGCCACGTAGAGTGATAAGTTATTTTTCCAGCCACTTTTTATCAGAAGAAGGATATATCGGATATTTTCACAGGTATGACGACCTTCAAATAAGGAGAGATATAAATTTCGTCAAGGTTTTAGAGTTTAAGCATGTATAAGTCTTATAAGAATACTCCCAATCTTTCGCCGACGGATGAATTTAGTTTACACTAGCTATCATCATCTGGAGAAAATTTCATTTTTTTTAATCTGGTGGCATTGCCTATAACGAACGAGATGAATCACGAACTCAAACATAAATCTAACAAGTACTGTTTTAGGTTGTGAGGTATGTTCCGACACTTAAAACTATTAGTGCAACTATCGTGACATTTGTGAATTGTTATCCTAATAATACTATCATAAAATATAAAGCATGCTTCAAGTAAAAAGTTACAAACCCATTAAAAAAATCACCTAGGGATTTATTAGATTTCATACTGGATTTGATTTACCGTAAATTCCAGCGTAAAAAGCGTACTTTTAATACATAAAATAAGCTCAAAATTTATGGTTGAGCGTAATACGCCGGGTATAAAAATGATACCTTCAAAAGTAAAAAATAGATGAACATTGAAAAAAATTTAGACTTCTACATGTATCGAAATACCTTTTATTTTAAGAAATGGTATTCAATAAATACATGAAGAGTTCTAGTTCTAAAGGTATGCTATTTTTTTCTAAATCTTGGAATAATAGCTCGAATAAATGACTTCAAAACATAAGCGCATTACGCACGTGCATCTCAGGTCTCTTTGAACAAAAGGGGGAGCACGTCGTACGGCGTATATACCTAAAAATTAAAAATTGCATCTTGGAAGTATAGGCGTGCGTTATTCGGTGGTGTGCGTCATACGCCGGATTTTACGGTATTCTAAATATTAGGTTGGGGAAAAAGAAATCCATTATTTTTTCGGTACATAGCTGTAGTGTCAATATCTCGAGAAATATCGGTCAAACAATTTCAAATTTATACTCGTTGTAAAGATGACTTTTCACACTAAAAAAATTCTTTTTCTTTTTTATTTTGTTTGGTCCTTTCAATTGTGAGTTACAGGGTGTCAAAAATGTAAGTCAACAATAGAAAATTTGGTTGTTTTTACAGTTTTTCTTTCATAAAGACGAAAATGCAAGCCAGGTGGCTGAAATTGCGGTTGTTATTTATGATGCCGATACTGTAACAGCTGATTACGTGCAATTTTAATTTCATCGATTCCGTTCAGGTATTTCTGATGTTAGAGATGCGCCTCGAAAAGGCAGGCCCATCGTCTAAAATGTCGAAAAAATCACAGAATTCATCGAAGTTGACCGGTATGTTAGTAGTCGCAGCATCGCCCAGGAGCTAAACATCGACCATAAAACAGTTTTAAGCCATTTGCGCATAGCTGAATTCAAAAAGAAACTCCATGTTTGGGTGACTCATCAATTACCACCCAAAAACATGACGGATCGAATTTCCATCTGTGAAGCCTTGGCCAAATGGAATGAAATCAACCCATTTCTTAAATGGATGGAGACTGGGGATAAGGAATGGGTCCCATACTACAATATTGTGCAGAAACGATCCTGATCAAAGTGCGGTGAAGCAGCTCAAATGGTTTCCAAACCAGGACTAACATCCATTAAGGTTCTATTGTATATTTGGCGGGACTGGAAAGAAATCATTTATTAGCAGTTGCTTCCGCATATCCAAACACTAAATTCAGATTTCTATTGTCAACAACTAGACCGTTTGAAGCTAGCAATTGACCAGAAAGGGTCAGAAATGACCAACAAAAGAAGTGCTGTGTTCCATCAGGACAGCGCCAGGCCACACATTTTGTAATGACTCACCAGAACCTCTGGAAGCTTGGTTGGGAGTTTTAATGTATTCACCATATAGTCCAGACCTTGCACCAAGCGATTACACCACCTTTTTCTTGCATTGCAAAACTTCCTGAGTGATAAGAAATTGGGATCAAGAGAATATTGTGAAAATCAATTAATAGATGTTTTCGCCAATAATGACTAATAATTCTAAGAGAGAGAGAGAGAGAGATTATGAATCTACCTTTAAAATGGCAACGCATTATACAAGAAAACGGTATATATGTGCCCAAATCGGACAATCGGATGCATGTTAAATAAAGTATAGATTTTTATGCAAAAATAATGGATGTCTTTTTCCCCAACCTAATATTAATCTGGTTTATTATTTCATATCAGTTTTATAAGAAGTCCTTGTATTTTGGAGGCATTTTTATTTGACTCAGTTATCATCTTATTTTTGGAAATATGTTATATGTTTCTTGACAATGATAAATTCTTATGAGAAACACTTAAGAGAAAATGATAATGAATATAACTTAAGACAATTTTGTCTGATATTTTCACCTTGCTTTATTTGCTAGATCATGCGTTGGCAATTGTTTTGACTCAAGAGTGGAGGATACTGGGTTGCTTTACGTTTTTATAATAATTTCATTCAGTAGTTAAATTTGCTACAAATAAAAAGTAAAAATTTTACCATAAAAATCTACCAATGTATAGGTTATATTTAATTGTGGTAGTTTTATTACACTGGCGTAGCTAGGTTTGAGTGGGCCCTTTATCAAAATTCCTTGGGGGCCCTCTCTGAGGTGTGTTAACGTTTTGCGAATTTCGCTTACATGTTTTGGGGCTCCAAAAGTTTGGGGTCCCTGTATCATTGATACGGAGGTAGCTATGATCCTTATCGTTTCATGTATCTCTCTCTATATATAAATGGATGTTTGTAGAAATGAAATCTCATGATATCAACACCGTTCAACTGATCATTATGACAATTGGCATGTATATGTATTTTTTGTGGAAAAGGTTTTTGTGCTATTCTCTTTGTTGCAGGTAACCACCAGGTGGCATTACAGCATATCAACTTAGTCACCATTCAATCAATCGACAAGTTCCCAACAGGGTCGCCAGAAATGTTGCCAACCTATCGTTATATCACCAACATTTCACAATGTTTCTTTTGAATCGCTTTATAATTTAAGAAACACCGTTGCTTGTGAATATTACAATTTTAACATAAGTGCAATGCAACAGAAAATAATATAAACGTATTACACGTGCATATATAAATGTTTTACACTATTTTAAACATTCATTACACAAAATTTGTAACAATGTGTTACTTTTTCTGAGCAGAGATCAGCTTAGGAAGGTATTTTCAAAAATTGACACTCAAGACAGTTGCGGAGAAGTTATAAATAACAAAAAACCCTTTTTATATCAGCTATTAGATCTACACACTTAAAAATTTACAAATATAGATTAATTGTTCAGCCGACATCAGCAAATTTTTTTTTTGTTTAATTTGCAATTCACTTAGAATCCACTCATTAAAAACTTCTTTATGCTTCAATTTGTATTGTTTAAATTTTTAATTCACCCGTGTGAAGAACAAATACATCAATTATTATGCATATAAATTATACAGTCGAACCTCTATATCACGAATTTTTCTATATAGTGAACTTCTTCCTTGAACCTTGAACATTTCACGATTTCCTTCGTAAAATAACCTCTTTATAGCGAAGTACGTTTTCTATATAACGAGCTTTATCTTTTGTGATTCGACTTTTGTTCTCCTCCTTTTACAGATCTCCGAAAAATTTCGAGTTATTCTCTCTATAACACATTTTATGGTGGTCATAAATCTTGAACTGGCGTTATTAGATCCTAACTCACCGAGAGCAATATTGTTTTGGATGTTTCACCCAAGAAGTGCTACCCTTAACTATCATTGCCCAGTTCACTAGAAACACATTTGATATCATCTTTCATCATCAGTGGTATTGTCCCGTGTCCCCGGGTTCCATTTATAAAATAATACACGTTTAATATTACTTGTATACTTTAAATTATGAAATGTCCTTCAAATTCATTAATTCTTTTTTCTTTTTAAAACCATAATCAAACCACTTTTACTGATAAAAACTTAAGGTACGGTGCAAGCCCTATACAGTTAATCTTTATTCAAAGCAGTATGTTTTACATAGGTATTTTGCATAAATATTAAATATATATATGTGGGGTTTTGGGCCTTTGCCTTGATTTTTCTCCTATGCTATTACGTCGAAAGTTTCCGCTGAAGGGGAAGGTTGAGATCTCACAAAATACTGTTTAACCCTGTTTCACTGTCCTAAGCCAGTGACAGCTCGGGAAACCATAATAGTTTTTTTTTTCCACTCTAGCTATATTTCTCTGTTTTGGTGTGTAATGGGTCCATGTTTTTGCTTCTTCCGGTTTGTTCTTAAGATGTTTTTAGGATTTATTAGTCTTCTTTTTAATTTATTTACTGCTATATATATATATATATATATATATATATATATATATATTTAAATTAAACATACTACAAACAACCTATCATGTAATTTACTTAATAATATAAAAGAACTGGGAACCCAAAATTAAAAAGAACCCCATATTCAACGAATAATAAATCCTGTGAATTAATTAATTGATTAAATAATTGATTTTTTATTAATTTATAATAAAAAATTGCTTTTTTTACTTCAATTGGCAAATGTTTTCTGTCTGAAAATGACTTTTCTTCTAAGGACCCAATTTCAACAGCAACGGATACAGAACATTTTAGACTTAAAAAATACAAATGAGTCAGATGTTTAACCTACCGTGTGAGTTTTGAATAGGAAAGGATTTATTTTTTCATTCTACTCCCTACCGCAGGGTATATTTAATAATTTTGAAGATTATACTTCTTTTGATGACTAAATTTATGACTGTGCACTGAAATTGAGGAACGTTTTCATTTTTCCGAGCCAATGAATTTTGATACAGAAATTAATAAAGAAACTCCTTTAAAAATTTGTAAGATTTTCTAGTGTTTTACTTTCTTTTTATAAACTGGAAAAATACCTTATGCAGGTGGATAAAAATGACACGGTACATCGTTCTCTGCTTAAAGCGAAAAAGAACTTTTTTGAATCAGAAATCAAAAAGATTGTCTCAAATTTATCAATAAATACTTAGGAATTTCCAAGTAACTTGTGTGTTATAATTCCTAGTAGTATTTTCATTTGTTGAGTTAAAAGTCTGTTATTTCTAACGATAATTATTTGCGGAGTTGATTATTGTATAGCATTTACGAAAGGTAAGTTCAATCCTTTTGTAATTTGTTCAGATTCCGCAAGAACGAATATATATATATGCATATATATATATATATATATATATATATGTATATATATATATATATATATATATATATATATGTGTGTGTGTGTGTGTGTGTGCATTTATATATATCTTGTTCAAACAAATTTTCAAATGTTTATAAAATACATATAATCATCCACTTAAGTCCAAAAGAATTTTTTGAAACATGTAATAGATAACACCTGATATGTTAATACACTTTTTTTAGATATGTATTCATTAATTTTAATTATAAATGACGTGGTGAAAGATTGACCTTTTTTCGCCCTTCATAGTGATGAAAATTCTAAGTATTTATTGGAACTATATTGTGTGTGTGTGCTAGATTTATGTGAACTTTAGGTATTGATCTTTACTTTTATACTAAAATTGTCAGAAAAAAAATAGCAAGTCACATAAAAAGTCATTAAACTTGGCTAATTGATTGAGTACTGTTATTTTAAGCGTTTTTTCTAACTCTCATAAAAAAATACTTTTAAGCGATTTAAGCACCACTATATTTTTGGTCACTCAAATGCAACAATAGTAAGTCAGTGTGGTTCTCAAACTTCAACTACTGGCGACCCAATTTTCAATCATGATTTTTATCGCCACCCCCAAAAAAATAATAATGTATTCAAAGCAATAATAATACACTTTGGGGGAAGGGGTCCTAAAGCTACAACACGATCATAATTATAAACCGTACAAATTAACAAGATAAGTATTCAATTTTGCATATGTCACTTTTAAGTTATATACATGATAAAAATCACAATTTCTGTGAATAATTTATCTAAGAGAGAATATACTTACCTAATTTCAAGGACTTTTCAATTTTTCTATGATAATTTGAGAGAAAAATCCAATAAAACTAAAGAAAATGTTACAAATGTGCGTGCTCTTAATAAAAGACATAAGCCATATACACTCTCTCTCTCTCTCTCTTTTCGTTAACAATACAGGAACGGTATTTTCCAGCAAAACTGTCATATTTTGTTCACGTTAGTGTAGTTTTGCTGTCCTTTGATGATCTACAAACAGCATTTTGAACATTATCTTCCTTGTGTTTTTTTGACTAGGCGAAGTGCTACAATTATGGCTTCATATTTTTCTTCATAGAGTTTTTAGGCAGCATTTGAACATATCTATTCAACTCAAAAGGTTCATGCCTATCGCTTTTCTCATATTTACTTTCGCTATGTTGAGTGGCCGCGGTAGCCGAATGGTAAAGGTATCGGACCGAGGTGTGCCTTGTCACAAGTTCGAGCCCAGTACCTCTAAAGACCCGCCATGAAAGACAGCGATGCACGTTAAATCTGTCGAGATCTGATACGCGTCCTCTCGTTGGTGTGGTGTGGTAGTAAGGAGAGGGATGCCAGCTAGTTGCTGTCCATGTCTCTTGACTATGGTTCAAAATTACGTGGTCCGTCGCCAAAAGCCCTCGTGTAGCGGAACAGTGCGACGTTAATAATGAATTAATCAATTCGCTATCTTAATTAATATGCATTATTTCAGCATGTCCTTCAATTTCTTGATCAGTTTCTACTGCCTTCAATGGAGATAACCGATGCCCATTTTTTTTATATTCTACTCACTTACATTTATAAACCATAATAAGTTGTACGACACAGCAATCAAAACCACAAAATTATTCGTGGGGGAAAGAGTAGCAAGTTCATAGAAAATGTTTTTGAACAAAAGTGGTCGCACAGGGAACTTGATCAATTGATTGATTGATTGAATATTAACGTCGCACTGTTCAGCTACACGAGGGCTTTTGGCGACGGACCACGTAATTTTGAACCATGGTCAAGTGACGTGGACGACACCTGAACTGGCACCCCCTCTCCTAACCACCACACCACACCAACGGGAGGACGTTTCAGCTCTCGACAGATTTAACGTGCATCGCTGCCCTACACGGCGGGTCTTTAGTGGTACTGGGCTCGAACCCGTGACAAAGCAAGCCACGGTCCGATACCTATACCACTCGGCTACCGCGGCCGGGAACTTGATCGAATCAAGTACCTTGATTGTAAAAAAAACGTTTGCCACTCTCAAAGAAGAGGCATATTTGTGTCAATTTCATTTTAGTTACCATTAAGACTGTCTAATGGAAATATACTGTCAAGGTCAATGTTAACGAATTATCAGTTTTCCAGAATTATCGATTTCGTGAGCCCGGGTTGACTCAGCGCCTCAAGCGACCGCTCCAATGTTAAAAGGATATTCATTAAAATATAGATGTCATTTCTAAAAAATAATTGTACAAAACGTATTTCAATATGCATTATGTTTCAGAATACTCATAAAACACATCCAATAATTCTTCAAATTGCTCAATATGCTTATCCATATATCATAAAACTCATTCACATGAAAAAAAAAACAACGCAAAAATATTTTTTTCAACTTTCCTAAAAGAATAGAGACGGAGTGAAACATACTAGTAAGTTTGAAGGTCAAATATATGATAATCAAAGGTAGATTTTTAGGGGTTAAAAGAAACGTAATAAAAAAAAAAATCAAATCGTGGGATTACAACTAAACAAACAAAATGTCTTTTCTATTTGCTTATAGGATCAAAGATAGTAATGAGTGTATGAAGTGGAACATTTTATTTTTGATGGTCACCAGACGATATATATAATATAAATTATATCAGCGTAAATGTGTATTTTTTTATGTCAGAAAGTATTTCGTTTTACTTTATTCCAAAAAATTATTTTTTAAATCTTTTATTTTCAATATGCTCGCGCCCCCACGCAGGGTTATTGTGTCCCACCCAGTGGGGAGCGCCCCACAGTTTGAGAAACGCGGTAGTAATGCTTTTAAACTGACATTCATTTATTTTGGTGCATCGAGCGCATTGATGTGATACGAAACAAAATAGCTAGGCCGTGAATCGGTCAGGCTCATATGTCACTTGCGTGTTCAAACGTGTCTTCACCTCGTGCATATCATATTGTAATACAATTAGTTCGTTTGTGTTATGTCCATTATTTTCCGTAGTATTGTATGCGTTTGTGTATTTTATTATAAAAAACAATACACTCACGAACTTCTTAATCAATTGAGGCTGTACTTCATTTACGTAAATCGAGAACAGTCTTCAGTTGTTCGACTCCAGTTGTGATCACGACACACAAGTTTAAAAGTATATAACATATGGATAAGACAAGTATAGACCATAATCTCAGCATTAAATGGTACTGGCAGTGCAAAGTTTGTGCTAGAGTTGTTGGCCGCTGTGCACATGTTACATCGGTACTTGGGATACTGGTGCAATAATCAAACTCATACAAAACCGCCAAGTCATGGATATGATATTACACTTAAAGACGTTGTTACTAGGTGGTCCAGCGACGTTTCTGTCACTGAAAGTGAGAAGGAAATATAATCGAAGATATATTAGTTACAAATAGTTTTACATTTTTAATTTTCCCTGCTTTCTCTATTTAATAAAATATTTATTTAAAAAAAATCTAACATTTTCATTTCTCTCGACTGAGTATCATTGTTAAAAAAATACATAATATGAACTAAACAATGGGCGAAAAAGGCCAAACATTAACCACTTCCTTAAGTCTGCATTATTTCTGACGGAGTTACAACAAACTACAACAGGTGGCGTCATTCAAGTTCAAATATATATATATATATATATATATATATATATATATATATATATATATATATATATATATATATATATTCGCAATGGATAACAAGAAGTTAATGCAGTTTTTTTAAATAATTATTTGTTAATTAAATTTAATAAACTAAAATAAATTGTTTTGTTGATCTAAGTAGGAATTAATATTCAAAAATATTTTTTTTTTATATTTCTTGTTTATTGTCCATTTACTATAAATTTTTTTATAAAAATTTTTTTAAAAATCCTAGGACCTAATTTATGTGAACCTAGCATTTTCTACATTAGGTTATTTTTTATTTTATTTTAGTAACCTTATTAAGGCTAAAAAATTCAGAGGAAAGAATGTTTCTATAACTTTGTATTTATAAAGAATCATTTGTAAGAAATGTCCATTTGCGTAGAGTTATTTTGTTCTCAATCAAAAAAAAAAAAAAAAAAACTAATATAAGCACAATAACCGCAGCATAATGTATTTGTGTCTATCATCCTCTATTGAAACTATTTTTTCCCAAGTTTCTCATTTTACAGCTACATACGCTTCTGTGCAGTAATAAAATATGCAATTTCAAAGTCTACGATAAGATGTCTTATCGATGTTTGCTGTATATAGATATATATTCTTTATGTATATAGGAACAAGCGAAAATGCACTTGAAAGTCTAACTTTTAGGTCTTTTTACACCATTTGTATTTCTCTACTTCAAAAAAAGAGGGAAAAGTGAAATATTTTAATATTTTTGATATTTTTTATTTGTATCTTTTCTATTTGATTAGCATTTGTACTAAGCGATTTTATTTTATAAATTTTAAGGGCTTCATTTCTTGGTTTATATAAAATTCATTAAGTGGATGAAATTAACATTTCATTACATGAAAATTTGATAGTTTTAGTGACCATGAAAACTTATAAGATTTTACACTATAACAGTAATTTATTATAGGTATTTTATAGAGGAAAAATAAACTCCTAAAATAAAATTAGCACATTGCTGCAGAAAGATTCAAATAATTGTTGAGGAATTTAGGATTACCTCTGAGTATTGAACAGTGCCGTAAGCGCAGTTCCCTGAAAAATATTTTCTTATTTTCTCTACGGAATTATACGTTAAGTAAGATTCTAATGAACTTTTTCTTTTTCTCTTAATGTCAAGTTTCTCAAGCTGTGGGAAATAAAATGTTTGGGCCACCATCATACTTGTTTGATTTTATTAAACTTTCTACATGAAATTAACTTTAGAGTGCGTAATAATATTTGTGTCATCTAAGAATTTATAAAACTGTTTTTGTTCTAAATCAGCATTTCTCAAATTGTGGGGCACCCCCCATGTGGGACGAGATAACGCTAAAAGGGGGACGCGAGAATAACGAAAAGTCGAAAACAAAAGATTATATAAAAATTTATTAAATTAGTAGAAGGCAAGCAAACAAAATATTTCTGATATAATAAAATATAAAATACACATTTACACACTGATATAATACGCTTATAAATGTATCAGTATGCACAATCTATTTTATTATTAGTTTAACAATACTAAGAACAAGTTTGATAATATAGGTGACCCTATGGGCTTGTATTAACACTTATCTTCATAATTTGTACGGTTTATAATTATTTCCTTAACTGCCGATTAAACGTTACGCGGTTCGCACCCCAATGCCACCGTTTTCCACGTAGACGCGCGTATTTCGATGTTTTGGGGGAAGGGGGAAGAGAAAAGGAATAAAAAAGCAAATCCTCTGAAATAAGTAAATCCTTCTCAATCGCTGTCAAGGTCATTTTATTGCATTCCAAGACCTTCGGTATAATTTTATGGAAAGCAGTGCACAGAAAAGATCGTACTTTGGAAAAACCTATGTATATACGTTCAGAAAATTAATGCGTTTGGCTCAGGAAGACGTTTATATACGTCGATGGCACATAAGAGGTTAAAGTCGCGTTGTAGCTTAGTGTCAAAGTATAGTATTATTGAATTCAATACATTGTTATTGGATGGAGGTGGGCGCGTTGAAAATAATGATTGGGTATTGGGACGCCAATATTGAGCTTTTGAGAAGGATTGTTCTAAGTTATTATTTTCATTCAGTCCCTGTCCAAACTAAAAATAATTTATATGTATTTCTATCCGAAATTATACTGCAAATTAAGTAAACTCGACTTACGCGGTTATCACTCAGTCCCACCTATCGCGTAAGTTCACTGTATTGCTGTAAATGTTTCGAAAACAAAAGATACAGTGTTTTCTCGTAACTCTCAGCTAGGTGCTTCTCAAAAAGTCCCATCCATACGCACACGGCATCTTTTAGATGTATTGTCTCATACTTGCGTTTGAAGATTATTTAATCAATTTATTGCAGATATATGACATTAAAATTTATTTGACATAAAATAATATTTATGAAAGAATCAGGAATTGATATATATACGAAAAAATATATCAAAAAGATAATAATTAGTTACAGTCATCACACTGCTTACATTTTCAGTTGCCTTCTTGAAGTCCCTACGAATCACCTTACAATGTCCAAGGGCCTAACAGGAAGAAACAGCACCTTCTTTTCCAAGTTCCTGGAGATGACTCCCTTTGTTCTCCATCTTGAGAGGACATTGTATATCTGATATTGTTTCAATACTGAGTCAAAGTAAACATAGCATATGAATGTTACTCTTAGACCGTCTTTGTAGGTGCTCTTTCAAAATTTCATGGCCTAATTTTCCTAGATATGTGTACGAGGATCTGAGTTATTTTTATTCTTATATAGATATTTAGGGAGTTTGTTTCAGCAGCATTGATGATTGTCTAAAATACATTCACTCACTAGGCGCACAACATTGCTCAGGTGTATCTGAACTTCCAGCTAAAACAATAAATAAGTAAAAAAAAAAAAAGTATCAAAAAGATGTTACAAAATTTTCGTTATGTATTATTTTCGTATAAAACTGAAAACTACACTATATTAGAAGAAGAAAAAAATAACAAAATTAGTGAAATAGGGCAAAGTCATAAAAAGTTAAGTTGTTTGGTGACCTGCATCTAGCATTGAATAACCCCCGCCACCCAAAATATGAAGAGATCACCCTCGTCCTTGACACTGAATCCTAAGGCGATTGACGAAAGGCAGATAGAAGAAGGAGGGGTATGTCCCAATCCACCAACTGAACGCAGTAACGAAACAATTTTGTGTTATGCATCTGAGAGATTCGCACGCCTAATGGAGGGCTTAACATTTCATAATGGTTCTTCACTAGAATACTTTTAAAAATTACGTGGTACATTGGCAATAGTCTTAGTCTATAGATTCATATTTAACAATTAATAAACATTCACTCATAATTAGTTTTTTCTTTTATGAACCCATCGTGGGTGTGTTATACTTGGATTTATTATTACAGATTTTAAGCCAGTATATGATCCCTGAAACTTTCCATCATTAGATATGAGCTTGAATATTTCCAGAATCATTGGAGAAATATTCTTGAAATTTATGATTTGGAAATTTCATAACATCTGAAATGTAAAAAGTAACATTTTTTTGGTAATGTTACATTTCATGTGTGTGTGTGTGTGTTTTCTTCTCACAATTTACTTAAATATATATTTTCTTCATAAAAGTTTTTCTTTCCTAATATTTGTTTTCTGAATTGAAAAAAAAAAGTTTCCTACATAAGAGTTTTTATGTAGTAACATGCGGGAAAATTTTACTATGAACAAACTGATACAAAGTTTGTACAAAATATTGTTTTATATCAGATGGTCATTTATTTTATTCGGGTCAACATGTATCCACCCTCCCTCCGGTTTTTGTGAATGCTTCTCTTATTATAGTGCATTCCAGACAAAAAAACTGAAAAAATTACAGTATTTTATTAAGAAATAAAGCAAAATTTTTAAAAATTATATTGAGTGTTTGAAACGAAATGTTTTATTTATGTGCGTTATTTAAAAACTTTTATTTTGCGAGATCAAAAATTTCATCAGAAGGAGAGATGGATGAATTAATTTTCTTTTTACGTATTTCCCAATTGATAACATAGATATAACAAAAAAGAAGAAAAAAGGCATTCAAAATGTGTATCATCAAAATCCGAATTATTGCGTAGATTTCGACTTTTCATACACGGGATATCTATTTCATTTAATTGCCGATTGCAAGTTACCGGATTTCTGTGTCTGTGTTTTCAAGGTCATTATGTTGCATTCAAAAACCTAAGGAATAGTTTCACTGATGGCCGAACAAAGAAAATAGTCAAATTTCTGAGGATTGATAGGTACTTCAGGAGCACAGAATGTACCATGTCAGTGAGATGGATATATACGCCGAGGGAACTTACGGAAATGAATGAAGATTAGAACTGGGCGTCTTCCGATCCGAAAACTAGCATTTTAGCCACCATGCCAAAATGATAGTCATTGTATAGAGGCTATTAGTCTTTTTTAGATATCACATCACCACACTAACCCATTGCCAGTGATTCAGCGAATAGGTACTCAAACGATACCATATTCGTGGCGAGTGCGTGAGCAGTTGCGTGCACTTTGAGTGCTACGGCTTTGTGGTATGCGTCATTTGTGCGTGGTGGGTTGGTCATCGTGTGTGAAGGCCTGGTACTGTGCCTGCCGGCTTAATTGAGTCATTTAATGACTGCTCTGATGACTTTGTGGGGAATAGATGGCGACACGACAGATGCGGTTCTCATTGCACGTTCATGGTTGTCAATGATGGAGATGAATACCGGGTTCATTCCGATCCGAAAATAAGTATCTTAGCACCTTGCCAAAATGATCGTCATCGCATCGAGGCAAGTACTCAGTTATATAGATATTACACTGCCACACATATAAATCAAAAGTGGGGAAACCATAGCCTCCGTGAGTTTCATGTGCGACTTACATAAAAGTAAACACTTCTCTTATTTATATTTAATTATATATAAATATATATATATATATATATATATATATATATATATATATATATTACAACAGTTTTCAAATCCGTGGAATTAAATAAAATAATGGACGGAATGATTGCGTGTATATTTCAATGGCTACTCATGGGAATATGCAATTGTACATTTCTAATGTTAGAATGCCATCTAGTCCAACATGGCAATTAAAAGCACTTTTTGCGTTATGAAGTTATATATGAAGATATATATATATATATATATATATATATATATATATATATATATATATATATATATATATATATATATATATACTAAATAAATAGGATAATAATAATCACACACAATGATAAAAATTTTAACAAGTTTGTACGCTTATGTGAACACAAAAATATTTTATATCGTGACATTTTATGTAAAATTATAAATAGACAAGGATTTATTTTTTTTGTTTAATATTTTTATGTTATACACAAAAGTGTTAAATATATACAAAACATATAACAATTTCATAAAAGTTGCATTTATAGGTTCATCAACCTATGCGGCATCCTTTATTATTTCTTAATTTACATGTGGCCTTTAATGGTAAAAAGGTCCTTCCCCTTTGAGTTAAAAGTTTAAAATAATTCCATAGGTATGACGAAAAATACGCATAATATTTTGCATGAAATGCATACGTACTTCAACACAGTTTAATTACATCACACACAAAAATTGCAAAAATAAACTGTCACAAATTAATAACAAGTTAATGTTGTGAATTATCGAAGATTTCGCAATGATACACATTTGTGTTTGTTATAGTAAATCTGGATGCAATCAGCATCAGATACGTCACAATGCAAGCATCTATGAAACGATAACGTAGATCCAACAGACTTGTAGGAACCTTGCTTTTAATGTAACGCCACAGAAAGAAATTTAATATAAATGAAGTCTAGCAATAGTAGATTCCATTCAAGACTATCAGCATACCGGAAAATGTTTGTCCCAAATAACCATTGAGAAAGCTTCGGCATCCAACATTGGGCCAGTTACGTTTGAACCACAAAGATCGTAATGAGGACACTAAATATTATTTACAAAATAATGTATGACGTGTAATAATTATTTGTACCTCTATATCTCTATGTAGAACATAAGTCCCAGTAATGGATCCATACGTTATTTGGCCATCGCATTTAGTTCCTTGTGCAGAGTCTATACACAAAAGATTTTCAGTTGCCTAGTAATGAATATTGTATTTGTTTAGAGATCTATTACTTTGAAATAATGTCTCATTGTTTGGACAAAAATCTGATAATATTTAGGTGTGTAAAATTAGGCTGATAATTTGTCTTATTTAAATAAACCAAATGTCGTTTGATACTTAAATAATTCCATTCATAAATTTTCTAATACGGAATTTAGCTCAATCTCTTTTAGTTTTCGAATCTTCGAAATTTTTTCGGGGAATGTAGCTGTCATTTGCGTTAGTTAGATCATAATCGCTTTACTATATCGTGACCTTACTGCATGATCGTAGCTGTCACCGTGAAGAGTATTGTTTTAATCGGAGCATATTGGCTAAAATACTTTGATTAAAAATCTTCCATGACCATTTAATAATGAATCTCAATCAGTAATAACTGAAGTTTGTTACGTGAAATTTCTGACTGTACTTAAGTGGGATTTGTACGGAGTTAATCCACACTAAGTGAGATATTCCTGTGTTTAGATACAATTTTACATAAAATAAGCAATGAGTTGACAATTTATGTTCGTGTTAAACATCCCAGATAAACAAGCTAGTTTCAAAACATTATATATAGGCTCACACCCCATAATAAATGTTCATGTTTTTAAATATGTTTTGAAAAAGAAAGGGGTGATTTTTTTAACTTCTTGCTATAAAACCACACAAAGGTTATTTGAGACAGCTCTCGTAATTTTGAATCTTGTTTAGATGAAAAGGGTAACTCCTGAGCTGGCAACTCCCTTTTACAAACTACCATACCGAACCAACGGGAAAAAATCGATCGTCAAAATGTTCTATGTACACCGGGAATCGAAATTTCAACACCCCAACCACGAGTTCTGGACTATAACTATTAGGCTACGGTGACCACTGCAAAGAAGAGAATAATTGCCTTATTAGCAAAGAACTAGCCACGAAAATTAGTACCTGCCTTACAACACCAAATACGAAGGCAAATATATATATACAAGTAATTGTAATATTTAATAATTATTATTAATATATTTTTACCTCACAGTTTCTTTTCTTTTGTTAAATATTATAATAAATTAATCAGCTCTATAAAAGAATTTAATATTGTTAATTTTGAATTATAAACTGATGTTTGTAAGAAATTCAACACCATGACGGTATTATCAGATCTAAATGAAATTTAATGCGCATACGGCGTATACTACTACAAATAAATGACGACAAAATTTTTAAAGCAAAAAAGAAACAATATTAAGTGATCAAAATCAGTATTTGGTGTAGCCCCCTAGCCCTGAATTAACGTATGCTATACGACGTGGTATCGACTCAAACAGATTTTGAATTCCTGCTTGTAGAGGAAAATTCTATAATGATTGTGTGCGCAGCAAACGTTCGTCTTATGAAGCTTCAGGACGTGGATCACGAACGAGAAACTGACCAACTAAATCCCACATGTGCTCAATAGACAATATATCCAGTGAATAATTAGGCCTAGGAACAAACTGCATGTGTTGGACAGAACCGAAATCTCGAGTATTCTTTGTAACATGTGGGCGTGCATTATCCTTCTGAAAGATATCTCGAGGGATGCCTTAAAGGAAGGTAACAACTTCGGGATGTAGCCCTTCACGAACTAATTTGTTGTTGTGGAGATTACCCTTAATTCATAGCAAATTGGATCGTTCCCCCAAACCATAACTCCGGGTATGTCGTTCGATAACGCACTCTGGAGGGCAGAGTTCTCCTGCATATTATCTAACACGAATGCGGCCATCATGGTCCCACAACTTAAAGTGCGATTCATTTGAAAAAAACAATTTGGTGCAAGTCAGCTTTCCGGGCCCTGTGCTCATCAGCCCATTGCAGACACAGCCATCGATAGATTGCCATGAGAAAGGTCCTGTATAAAGGTACCCTTTCACGCAATCCACAGAGCAGCAGATGTTGAAGAATTGACAAAGCCAACAATAGTTCACCTGTAGCAGTAAATCAACGGGCTGCCAACTACCTGGAGTAAGCTGTACGGTCACACTGATATACGGAGCAGGTGTTGATCATTGAGTGCTGCCGTCACTTCCGTCGTCAACCAACAGTTTTTTTTAGTTCTATGGTGCTGGATGGTCCAATGCTTCCAAGGTCGCATTACTGCGAAACTGTTCCGCTGCACACGGGTACCTATTTCGCGAATGAAAAATCCTCTTTCTTGAATGCCGATAATCCGTTCTCGTTCAAAATCCGTAAATTGTTGGAACTTCTCGTTATTTTATCTTAGAGGCATACTTAGGTCTCACTAATCGTTCGGCACTATTAAATAATCATTAACTATTTTAACGTCCCACTAGAGACGTCTATGAATACGCTTTTAGCTTCAGTTTAGAGGGCAATGCACACACCACGCATGCGTGGTGGTTCCGAAACTCTACTATTTTACGTAATATCCCATAATTGATATTTGCTGCAAAGTTCATTTAATTCTAATTATTCCTTCATGGTGTTGCATTTTTTTTACAAACATCAGTTTATAATTAGAAATAAACAATATTAAATTCCTTTATAGAAGGAGATTAACAACCGAGCTTAATACGGAACGCTTGTTATACAGTAATAGCAGATTGTCTTTGCAAATTAGAGAACAAAAAGGGCTTTATGTTTATTAGTCGCCGTTTTTACACCAGGGCGCTAATGGGCAAGAAGGGGGGAAAACTATTATACATCTTGCATTCACGCGAACACATGCCAGCAAACAAAACCGATCAAGTTGCTCTTTCACTCGATGTACGAGTCATACTCATATGTTATACGTAGTAAATACTATCAAGCGTTCAAACTCCAATATATATATATAAACATATATATATATATATATATATATATATATATATATATATATATATATATATATATATATATATATATATATATATATACATATATATATATATATATATATATATATATATATATATATATATATATATAAACATATATATACATATATATATATATATATAAACATATATATATATATATACATATATATATATATATGCATGTATATTCTTTTAGAAACACCCAGTATTTTATAATCTGCATTAAAAATAAATGAATAGAAACCCATTTAATATATTTTTGTTTTATTATATATATATATATATATATATATATATATATATATATATATATATATATATATATATATATATATATATATATAATTAAAATTTTCTATTCATAAACCAATTCTTCAAAGCATTTCAGTTTTTCGTACTTCTTACAAGTAGTGCCTTTATTTATTGAACACTTCAGTTCCCCACTTATGAAGTCATTCCTTATTTTCACCTTATGAGCACTAGTCTGGGAAGACGACATTCTTTGATTTCAACCTACGAAGATATCTTGAGAAATATTTTTAAAAAAGTCTTTGGAAAGGATTGCAAACTTCCGGATCTTATTTTCGATGATTTACAAGCGAAGTGTAAATTTATATCCCGACTCACTGCTTGAGGATCAAATATGAATCGAGGAAAGATCGATGATCATTTTGTGAATCTTTAGAGAGATTGCAACATTTTTTTTAAAATAAAAATATCAAAATATTTCTTTTAAAAATTAGAGAGACGGAAAATAAATCACAAAATAAATGAAAAAAACAAAACATATTCCTCTTCTAGAGATAATTATATTCAGATAAATGTATTAAAAATTTTATGTAAGAAAAAACTATCTAAATGTAATGTATTAAAATTATTGACATTTAAGTGCATGTTTATTGAAATTAACAGAATAGTTTAATTTTATTTTTAGAAAGACATTTGTTTATACGTATATTGTTCTATGTATCGAAAAGATGTCATTGCTTTCAAGTTCTGTAGATAGGTCAAAACTACATTCGAAATAATTTATATTAATGGGACACACTAACAATGGTTTTCATGTTTTATAATAATAAAATGGCTGAACACATAAATTATACGAGAAACGTTCGGAAGCTAAACACCACTTTGAAAAATTCATATAAAAATTCTCTTTTTGAAACAAAATTTATCTTTACTTAAAGGAGCTTGGGAAACACTTTCTCTACATATATATGTTTGTCTATATCAACTTTGTGAGAAGCTCGCACCTTTATCTCGGGCACTAAGATGTGTGGGAGGAAAAGAAAAAATACTCACCATGATCCAATTAATTTATTTATTTATCACACAATGAAAAGACAGAATTTCATCTAATAATAGTAAGAGAATGTCTCAATGCTAACCACAAAAGGGTACAACGAAGATAAAACACGAACAATTAGGACGATTTTAAACCTCATCCTTATCTTAAAAAACAATCTAACTTATCATATGATTTAATTTAATAAGAATTTAATATCTGTGAGCTATCGTCACTTTAAAACTCTTTCGCAATGTGTTCTTAATCACAAAAATTCAAAAATGATACCTTCAGTAGCAATCTCACCTGATTCGAGTATATCTCCTCTCCTGCTCTCTATCCAATCTAGAAAATTTCGACTATATATATATATATATATATATATATATATATATATATATATATATATATATATATATATATATATATATATATATATATATATATATATATATATATATATATATATATATATATATATAGTTAATCTAAATATCACGATTATCTGCTTCCTAAGGGTTTATTGTGAATAACATGAATAATTAGCCCAAAGATTTCATGAGGGGATTAATTGAAGGAACGCGTACAGATCTGTCGCAACTTGTTAAAATATTTTTTTTTTTTTTTCAAAAAAAAAAAAAGACACCGCCATTGAAGAGAGCCACAGCTGAAAGGCGGTTTGTTGAAAATTTTTACAAAGCAATATCTTATTGTAAAACTCCGTTTTCACGAAGCTTCTCGTTCACTCTGTGGTGACTCTATCAGCGAGGTTCTCCCTGACAACCATCTTGGGGAAATTTGTTGTCCTTAAAATCTATTTTATTAAGCAACTTCCTCTGAAGAATGAACGTGCACATGCAAATTAAGAATACTATATAAAGTGTATGCTTTCAAGTTAGGAAGAGAGATATCTGATAATCTGCTAGCGGAGCAATTATTAATCAAATTTAAAGAGCCTCACATGTGTTTAGCAATTGATAAACTGTAATAATTAAGGTGGCGATTTGTCACTAGAGATTGAATATGGATTAGAGGTAGCTAGGAAGGCAGAGTACTTGAATTGAAGTAAATGCTATAGGTTACTACAGTCTTCTCATGTCTCGCGTACCTCGTTAATTGTCTTCATAATGCATAAATCGTGTGTATCTCTTAGTTTTGATTGATTGAACTCGTGTTGTGGTCTGTGTTGCAAATAAACTAAATGATCCTGAATCAGGCTCGACTTCCTTCCTTTTCTCCCACATCTCACGTGTGGAGGCGAGAGAGAGAGAGAGAGATACTTACAACTCTTCCAACTAAACCATTATTGCAGTGCTGCTCAAACTTTCAATACTGGCACCCCCCTTTTCAATCACAATTTTTATCGCCCCTTATGCATTAATAATGTACTGAATGCACTAAAAATTCACTCTGACGCTAAAGCTACAATGTGCGATATTAATTATAAACCATACAAATTAATAACAGAAGTATTGAATTTTATATACTATTTTTAAAGTAAAAACAAATAAATAAATAAATTATATAATATGATAATTATTAAGTCATTTTTCCTTTCTCTAATTTTTAAATTGAACGTATTGCAAAATGCGGTGGCAACTAGAAGACAAAATATAGATATCTGCTAAATATAGAAATTAACTCAGAGGTTCAACTTCTGACACTAAACCTTCCTTTGAAAAACTTAGCTCTACAAGATAAGCCCATGGAAGTCGTTAATACTTAATAAACTTGTTCTTAATTTAGTATTATTAATTAATTATATAAAATGCTCTGTACAGCTGTGATAAATTAAAATTATACCGGCTAAAGTACCCACTTTTTGCACGAGTTCATTTATAAGAAAATAAAACATTACTGATATAATAGCTGAATTGTAAGAAGAGTAAAGCAATGTGCGCGACAATGCTTACAAAAATGTAAAATGATGTTTTTTTAAATGATTGCTCAAATTATAATTCGCTGTAAGCGAATTGAAATTTTAAACCTCACAGAATTAGCATTTATAATTGATGTTAAATAACAATAATATAAAATTCCGATGAAGAATAATTGTACTATTTTATTAATTAATTCGAAAAAGATTCAACATATTTTAACCCAGGTGCAAGCGCCCACTCGATACGGTCGAGCGGGGTTATTGAATCGACCCAATTTAATTTTTTATAATTATTTTATTGTACACGATAAAAATCGTTATTCCAGTAAATAATTTATTAAGAGAAAATATAGTTACCTACTTTCGAGGACTTTTCAATTTTTCTTTGGTAACAAATAAACAGTTTTGCCAGAATTAACGATTTCGTGAACTGTGTGTCCCACGCGACCACTTCAGGGTAAAAAGTATATTCATTATGATAACATGTATGTTACTGCAAAAAATTGTTATTTTGTATATGTTTAAGAATACTCATAAAAATAAGTCTTGGCCAAGTAAACCTTCAAAGTGTGCTCTCCGTGGTTTTCCAAAAATCTTAAAACTGTGTTGCATGGAAAAAAGCGCAACAGAGAAGTACATTACTTACAACTTCCCTAAATGAGAAACAGACACATAAGATATGGGTCAAAACTAGCTGTACCAATAATTTAGAAGGTCAGACAGATTACAGCAATAATGTGCATTATTTCAAAAATAATGACAGTGATCAATTTTTATGTTCCTAATTTTTTTCGATTCTAGGTCTGGAGTATGTTTTTTCTCGGAAAGAGTAGTATGTTAGGTTTAAAAAGAAAACATAAAAAAATTCTCCCACCGTGGGATTAAAGCAAATCAAAAATTTTTTTATTTGGTTTTAGGATCAAAGGATAGCTAATTAGGCATTGAATACGTTTTTTTTTGTGATGACTTAATATCGCCTATAAATTATATCAGGGTAAAAGTGCATTTTTTATTATGTCTGAAAGTATTTTGTTTTATAATTCATTCCAGTAAATTAATTATTTTTAAATCTTTTATTTTCGATAGGTTTTTGCCACCCTTATAAAGTTATGACACCCTTTTCAGAGGGTGGGTTCCACAGTTGGATAAACACTGCATTATTGACATCAGAAGTCCTCCCACACCGAGTGGCGTTATGACTTTTGGTCTGTCCCAGGTGAGAGGCTACCACCGTATTAGCCGTATCTATGATGCGGGGCCTCTAAGCTACAGGGACCACAAATACACTGAAGTTAACAGTGACCCAAAGGATTTTTGATACAGGGACCACACTGAATTAGCTACGTCATTGATCTGCCCATCACTGAATTGTCGAAATAACTTCTCACCATTCCATCACCCATTTTTTCCCACCATAAATGTCTTGAAGTTAACGATAATATTCAACTCGATTGCCATACTTAGGGTTAAAAAATAATTACACATAAAAACATTCACATTCAATGAGTCGGCAATCGTCTTAAACATTTTAATCGCTAACTTACACATATATAAACAACACAATTCGACTTTAGGTACCACTTGCTGGATAATTAGGTAATGTCAAGGAGACGCAAGCGTTGAATTACAATACTATCGTAGGAATCGGAAAAAAATTTCGTTTCTGGACACACTCCGTATACACTATATAACAAAAAACAACGACGCACCAAGAACGAGTTATCTGATAGAGACAAAAATTGGTTGGTAGAAAGATTAAGCACAGAATAGAAAATGATTAAAATTTCAGATAAATTGAAAGATTTATTTTAGAGTTAAATAGTTACAAAACAAAAAGTAATGAGCTCAATAAGAAGTTGATCCACCCCTATCCTGAATACAAGCTGCCACACATCGTGGCATAAAATGATGAAACCTTCTGATAGTCTCCTGCGGTATTTCTTGCCAAATTTGCTCCAATTGTCGGTACAGGTCATCAACATTCCCTGTCAATTGCAGTCACCTTCACATCATATCCCAGACACGCTCGAGTGGGGAGATATATAGAGATCTGAATGGGCAAGAAGAGTTTTGTAAGCTGTAAGACAGTTAGTTCATAAGTACACGTGCCGTATGTGGTCTGGCATTATCTTTCTGAAACAGAAGGCCAGGGTACCGCTAAGGGAACGGTAGCAAAACATTTATCAGAATGTCTACAACGTACAGCTGTACTGTAAGTTGACTATAATGACAACCAAAGTGGCCCTGTTGTCAAAACAAATGGCACCCCAGACCTTACAACTGGCTGATGGTTTGTGCGGTATTCAGTAAGGAAAACTAGATCGGTACGCTGCCTTGGGCATCTCCAGACACGTCTTCGATAATCGTCAGGACACAGTTCGAAGGAGGATTCGTCGCTATACGTCCTGAGTCAGCATAATTTCAAGCTGATAGAGCCACGCACCATTGAAATCTGGCTCAACCGTGTTCAGCCATGAGTGGCAGATTGCGTAGAGGTCAGTACGAACGTAAATTGTGCTCTATCAGCCGACTGTGGATGCTCATGGTAGCCACTCGTGTTCGGTTTACACGTCTCAGGGTTGATAAAGATGAATCTTGCACTGTGACAGCTGGAATGACAATCAATGTGTCCTTCCGATCGCTTGTGGCTCTAAGTTGACCGCTACCATCATGAAACTGAAATTTACCTTTGTTCCCACTTTCTTGCTAGCTTATTTTAAAGGCCTCATCGCTTCGAACCATATGACGAGGAATTCACCGATTTGCCTAACCTGCCTGTTTCAATCTAATGATACGACCTCTTTCAAACTCTGACAGATGTTCGTAATGAGCTCGAATCCTGCCGCGAGGCATTTTTTTTCAATTGTTTAGAGGTAGCATAAATCGCAATACAACAGAAGGTTTCACCATCAGATTGAGAATCGTTTCTTATAGACACGTGCAGAGTGCGCAGTTCTGATGCGCTGCAGCTTCTACTATTAGTTCATTGCACACCCAAATTTTAATCATTTGCACTTTCAGTACATATATCTTTGTATACAAAGTTTCATTACAATCGCGCAACTCCTTTTTGATACATCTTTTTTTGTTATAGAGTGTATATAAAGTGGAAAAGCAAATCTTTCACTCACTGATCATGAAAACTTCTATATAACTATCATGCAAAAGGATTTTTATATATGCAATGCATGACTTTTAAGATATAAATTAACAAAATATTGTTTTAACTTCTTTCTTGCTTAAGCAACTGGAATTACCCCTATAAGATGAATACCTATATATTTCATAAATCGCTATGATGTTTTTACAGATTTTTTTTTTCTTTTCATTGGCGAAATTCATTACGTATACTTTTCTCAATCCTCTTACAATGCAGAAACAAAATCTCAATCCGCCTCATATCTCAGAAAAATATTTTCCAATACTTACAACTTCGCTATAAATTGATGAAACGTCAGAAGTGATGTGACGTACGAGAGAAAACTAATTTAATTTGGAACATTCTGGTGTAAAACAAAAATACTTTTTCTCATCCCTTGCATTCAATAAGAGATAGCGGGGATAATCTCTTTCTTTCGATTTTGGCTTAAGAATGTGCCATTTCACCCATGCAGTTTTTGTTTGGAAACAAATTTATTCATACTTGCAGTTTTCTTGGTATGATATTTTATCAGCTGCCATTTTCTGTTTTTATTTTATTTTCTCTTTTTATTCCATTTTTTTTTCTTTTATCTGCTGTCTACCTTAGAAAATGGGATGAATTCATTTAAGAAATAGTTTCTTTTGACGTCTCTGACCTTTTCATTCCTCATACTAAAACAAAAAGTAGCGTTGTGACTTTGTGAATCCAAGTATCAAATCTATAGATACTTTTATACATATATATATATATATATATATATATATATATATATATATATATATATATATTAAAAAAGGAAGAATTTGATGATTTTAATTGTAAAATATTAACTTATTACTATGTGTTACTTGTCTGCTTCCGCCATGGAATACTACGCAAAGTGTTTTAACTAATTGATACATAAGTCCTAGCATGAAACTTTAAAAAGCATTAAAAAGTATTCTTCCTCTCTTCATGAGTCATCTGTTCTTCATTGAAAAATTTATTTATTTACCCAACACCTTTACTTGTTTTCTTGACCATTATAGACACCGAGCCTCCCACTACCTACTGACAACGTCGTCAGTCGTATATTAATCCATTGCAGTGCATTGGAGCTGATAGTCGTCATCCATTCTGGCATTAGCGAAGAGCGGGCAAGCCTTCTCAGCAGCCTGGTCAAGCCAGTGGAGATATACTTCAAAGATCCATGTCTGGTGCTTAGGCGAAACAAGCAATAGTTTCGGTGTTCTCCAGGTGCCTCAAAAGCTACAGTGGCTGGATATTCTCATGGTTTTTCAATGATCTGGCTTTTAGGGACATGTCAGTATATTTGTGAATGTATGTTGTGACGACTTACACGTCTTTTCTTTAACAAGTCATTCGGGTTCTTTGGGCCAGAATTAATGTCAACTCTTTTCCAACCAAATCCAAGAAACGAGAAATGAAGAGATGTAAATAATATAGGATAAATATAGGATCTTAGAGTAAACGTAATGACAATAAGGGCAATGATAGCAATGTAATGGTAGTGTAAAGGAATGTTCGACAATTAAAGTGCATTGTGGTATTGGCTGAGTATTAAAGTTCGTTATTCAAGATTTAAATTCTACGTGTCGTGGATAAACTTATTAGTGTTCGACTAGAAGTTAGTCGTCAAGCTGCATACCATTGCAGATAAATACAAGTAGCATTACAGAATAATATAAGGTAGAATTGATTACTTACTATAATTCTATTTGAAAATTAGGCGGTTCAATTATTGATATAGGTCTGTATTATATTGTGTGTTGCGCATTGTGTCTCTCATAGTAGATTCTCCCATTAAGTAGACACATTATATTTGTTCAAAGTTTAAGTTGAATATCTTAATAAAGTCATATTAAGATAATGTTTGAGTCTAGTTCTTACGTTAATCCTACACCTCTAGCTCACGCTGATACTTCGAGGGATGTACTTCCAAGGGGAGGTACATCACAATGTGAAAATAATGATGTTTGCTCTTCCAAGGGTCAAAGAGTTTTCCGGTTTAAACGACTGGAAATGATTAGCGTTTTGGTCAGATCCTTCATCGCCGGGATCTCCAACATGACTTGGGACCCACTCTAAGACGACAGTCCTGCCATATGAGATAAGATCCACAATTTTAGTACGGCACTAAATTGCGACTAACTACAGGGCATATTTTTTTAAACATATAAATTTTCAACTTAAAAAACATATTTTTAATGGGGCATAAAACTAGGAATTTAAATACGATTTCTAAAAAATTAAAAATAATTTTGGATATATTGAGAATTTTGAGTGGAATTTTAGTGAAAAGTTACAGTTACGGCAAACCTTGAATTCAACATTCTAAATAATATATTCAAATAATATTTATAAAGTACATCAATAAAGTCATTATTAGTGATTAGAGCATTCAGATTTGTAATAATTTTTAAAATTTTTGAAGTATGTCAATTTTTATGCAAGAATTCAATTTTCTACAAAAGAACTTGTGTTATTTTCTCACAAAAAGTGCAATAAAATACATAAATATAAACACATAGATTATATTATGGTCTATAATACAGATAACACTAACTATAAAATATTTTCTGAAAATTTCAGTTCTCTCTCAATATCTTAAAACGAAATTTTGTAGTGAACTTTACTGTGAAGAACACAATTGAAGAACAAAGTTTATCAGAAAGTGCATTGAAATATTTTAACGCAATATAAAATTTTTTCTACTAATTGTGCATTTTTTAAACTCACCATATTTATAACTCAAGCTCTATTTTGCTTCATTATTAACTAATTCGGACTTTTTTTTAACCTTTTGCTTTTCCTAGAGAGTTTTATGGACTATAACAATTGTCGCTTTTAGTCAAATTTTGATGAAAAATTGCAGTTACGTTATTTTTAACAAAATTTTAATAAATAAATTCACTTTTTAATAAATTTAGTTATACACTAAATAAATAATATCTTTATATGTATTAAGACTTAAAGGATTTGTAATAATTTTGAAAGTTTTTTTAAATGCCAAATTTTATGCAAACGCTCGATTTTTGTTTTATAAAAGATCAATAAAGTACATACATGTATACACATATATTGGATTTCAATTCATAGCATAGCACTAATAGAAATAAATAAACATGTTCTGAAAATTTCAGCCAATATCTTAAAAGTATTCTGGGCAGGAGTATGCTTCCGGTTTTGTAAACTCCATTTCCGGTTTACTTATTATTCTATAACTTTGCTTCTAAATATCGTTGAGCTATACAATAATAACATCAAAGAAATTTGGAAAATTCTCACCAAAACGGCGAATTTCGGGGGCTCACATTCTTTAAGGTAGTGCTTTTCTAACTTTTAATATGCGTTACATCAATCATAATTTTTATCGCGCCCTCCTCCATTCAACAACAATGGATTGAATTCAGTAATAATACTATATACTTTGACGCTAACGCTACAATTCAACTTTAACCTCTTTAGAGCCACTGGCGTATAACACGTCTCACTCAGCCGAACGTATCTATAGCCACGGACGTATATATGCTTCTTTCCGAAGAACGATCTTTTCTGTACACAGCTATCTATAAAATTATTCCGAAAACTTTGGAATGCAATAAAACGACCTTGAAATTGTTTCTGAAATATATTTGCTTAGTTAATCCTTTTCTTCCTACCCCCTTTAATTCATCACATATGCTTGCCTACTTAAACGGTGGCAGTGGGTAAATGAATCGCTTAATTTTTAAGATACACTTAATGATTTATAACAAACTTCAAAAATTATCTAGATAAGTGTTAGTTTCTGTACATAATTTCTTGTATGACAAGCCTATGGGATCACTGGTAAGTATTAAGACTCCTTTCCATTACATAAAACTATATATATCAGTATTTAGAAAAGATCGGCTGAGTCCACAAGTTTCGCAAGAAACAGAAAATTCTGTGTCCAAACCTTGAACTTTTCTTAAAAGTTTAATTGAAATGTTATTATTTTTTGCATTATTTACATACAACAGATATTTTTATATCTTCAGATTATAAAATCTTAATTATAATTTCATTTATATTTCCCTTTCCTCCAAGAAAATTGCAGTAATCCATACAGGATTTCCTCTTCTTGGGTAAAGCAGAAACAATCAAATTGTTAGTAGATTCACTTACCTTCGACTGTGAATGCAAACACAAACTGTTCTTCTTTTCTTAAAAATTCCATTTTTAAAACGTGGAATTGTGAGAAAAAATTGTTTAAAAAGCAAAAATTAACAGGAAATGTATGACAAATTTAAGAATATTTGTAAATTTAGCCAGAAGAAAAGCTACTTAAATACTTTCAAAATTCAATGCAAACAGCACGTTTCAAATAGTAAACAAGCATTTGCTTCCCTTCATTTCTTCTACTAGACGTTGCCGTTCAAAGTATTTTAAACAACAATGAAAAAATAGTGAAATTGGGGGCTTACAATGCAGGAAAAAAGTTTGTTTACATATAAGTGGGCGTGGCAGGTGGACTCTGACTGGTGGTAAAACATTTTCAAATAATTATTAAAAATACTTTCAATCCACATAGAATGATAACTTTTTCACCATTAAAAGCGTACAAGTTCATAATTTATAAAAGTGGGAAAAGTGAAAAATGAGTTTTTGGGTCGAAGTTCTGAACCTACACGCTTAAACTTGGTATGAACTTAATATTGTTCGATTAATTATAAAATACATTGTGTAGTACTGATATATTTATAAGTGTATTATATCAGTCTAAATGTTTATTTAATTTTTTATTATATAGGTATGTATATCGTTTGTGTTTACTTTCAGTAAATTAGTATTTTTTTTTTTAAATAATCTTTTATTTTCGAATTTTCAATTTGCTCGTCCCCTCTCGTACAGTTATCACGCCCACCCCTCCAATCAGGCACACTCTACAGTTTGAGAAATGCTGATTTAAGGTAGTCAATTGGTGCATTACAGCTTAAAGCTAAAATTTCAGCTTAGGAATCAATGAAAAAACAGCTTTTGCAGGATCTATATCAGCAGCTAAGAAAATCGTTGTAGCTTCACAGACAGCCAAGACCTTATTGTCGTAGTTGGTGACGCTCTTATCCCTCTACAAATGACAGCTGACAGAACCATCCGTTTGTTTCAGGCAGGTATGATCCGTCAGTGTAGATATAGAGAGCTACTCATTCACTGGATATCTTTGTTTAATCGTTTCCAGAGCATGGAACTTAGCTCATCAGGAATGACCTCAGCCTTATTTGATGCCATGTTAATTAGGCCAAGTTGTTTAAAAAAATACAGGATAGAAAAGCATAATTATGTTTAATACCTCCGTAATCCTCTACAGAATGTTTTTTCGCAAAACAAACTCTTATTTGGTTTCTACTCACAAAAGAAACACGATTTCCGAATTTCAAGTATGTGTGTCTAATATTTCAAAAACGGGAAATTTTTTATCCATAACATCTCCGTAACCCACCATTATGATTATCTTGCAAATTCAATTTTTAATGTAGGAGAAACCGGGACAGGATAAAGGGTGGGGCAAGGTAAGGAATGCCTTAATTTTTTCCGTTTTTCACTAGGTAACAGGATCAACCAAACGCTATTGGTTCTCCAATTGGCCGTTCGTTAAAATATAGTATGTAGAAGCTGAAATTGCGATTTTTGTGCTAGTTGTGAAGCTTTGATTGTTTACAGCTGCCTCGATATAAATTTTATGCATGTGTAAGTAAGCTATGGTAGAGATACATGCAAGATATATCGTTAATCCTTAATGTTTGTCAATAACTTAGTTTAAATACTACATACTATCACGAATAAATGTCAATTAATCGACTTCCTTAATGGAAATGGAAACGAATGTTTTTAAACAGGCAGTCTGGGGTAAAATGACGAGCTCGCCATCTTGCCCCGTGTGTTTCGGTATTAAACTCTAACTATGTTGTCTATTCTATTAAGTCCTATAACACTAATTTTTCTGTGTTTAAGTGCACTTGACCTTGCCCTTTTTTTCTCTTATGGAGCTAAGGGGTGCATCGAATCGGGAAATCTGTCGTTCAAAAAGGGGCAACCAGAGGAGGCCATCTTTGCCATCCTCTAACGACTTTGTGGTCCCTGATCCAGGACAAACTATCATAGACAAAATTATTGGTGAGTGTTTGAGAACAGCTTACTTCAGAGCAGCTATAGTTGGAAATGCCGTTAAAAGGTTTTAAAAAATGTGCGATTGAGAATCATAATCCTCTTGTGTTTAGCGAATATTACTTTGCTGCTTCAAAAGCTACTGACCATGATGTTGTTGGCGATGAAACTGAGAATAATAGTGCTGATCCTCAGATCCTGGTAGTAGAAAACCACCATATAAATCCTCCAGAAGAACCAGAATTTATGGCAAATACTGATTACTAGGCACTAAAGAAGCATGTTAGTGTTTTTTTTTTAAATTTCAAACCATTGCCTAAAACAACACAAATGGAAAAGCAAAAAAGGGAATGCATTCTTACAAGCACACCCATCAAAGAAATGTTAGAACAAAGGGAAAAACGGAACAGGAAACTTTAAAAAAACAGCGAAGAGAAGCCCGTGAAGCTAAAACGGGAGTAAAAAACTCAAACGAAGGTCCTCTAGGCCTCTATAAAATCCATGTCAAACATTCCAGTTGCATCAACTTTAAAGATTGGTGTTATAACATGTCCTGCTTGCGAAGAAGAATACTGTGAACATCCAACAGAAGAATGGATCCCGTGCTATGAATTTCCAGAGTGGTGGGGAATGAGGAATGTTCCAATTATTAAACCAGCATTTTTATTTGTTACTATTGTTAGCAGCACAACTAAACACTTCAACATAACGTTACAATGCATTATGCTTAGTTTGATACTTTGTAAGATGTAAAAACAGGGTTATTATTTGTTAAACCATGCAACATATTCAAAAGATAAAATCTATTCAACCTCTCTCAGTGCTGTCATCTTGCCCCAGTACACACACACACACACACAACACACACACACAAGTCACGATGACAATTTATTAAGGTTCTGAAAAAATAAAATTATCTTTGTTTTTTTTATTATTTGAAAACCTAAATAGCAATGTATTTAATACTACAAAGGACTACTCTAACACTTCATGTAAAAAAATATTTTTTTATCCTTAAAAATAAATTAATAAACAACAAAATCTGTTAACATCGTCATTTTGTCCCGGTCTCCCCTACTAATTGAAATATCTTTAAATGTGGCAACTTCCCCCCGATTTACCTTATAACTGATGCACAACTATAAATACTAAGATGAATTTTCGGGGATTTTCCCAAAATATTTTGCTGAACAGCAGTTTTCGTGAAAAAAATGTATATTTTAAATACAAATCATAGGGATACTTTTACGTTGCATGTTTTGAAAATACTAAACAAAATATATTTGAAAACATTAACTTCAGAATTAATATACACGTATAATTAATATACAGACAAAACTTGAAATATTTATATGCAACAGTTTCTGAGAATAAGGTACATAAAAAAGCTCAATTTGATATTGTCAGTATAGAGGGTACCGACTAATCTTAAATATTATATTTTCATGAATGAAAACACATTTTAGTGAATAATAATAAGAAGATTATAATGTGCTGTATTTGATTTAAGATTAGCATCTACAGATTACCATTTATAGTAGTATTTAGAGAAATCGATCTGAATAACGAATATACCAGAAATATCTTGTTTACGCATATTAACGGATGATTAAATTTTTTTTTAAGTAATAAATAATAAAAAAGTATTCCATAGTTGAAATTGTTACCGGAAAGGTAGAAAATGCTGCGTATAAATAAAAATTTATCATTCAATCTTTACGGTGAATCGCTTAGTCATTTGGCTAAGACTTTTCATTTCCGTTTTTTGAGTCAAACAAGACTATTTCAAAAAGCAACATTGCCTCATTAGGAATTCATGTTAGTTTCATTGAACCCCTTAATTGCAGATTAAAATATGAGTGATTTGCTCCCCCGTGAACCCATTTTTACATGGGAGGTAAGAGTGGTGTAGTGGAAAAGAAAAGGTACACTAATAAGAAAGCAGTTCTCCGAGATAAGTAATTTCATCGCCAACACTGCCATGGTTGGTCATTTTATTGCATATAATAACCTACGGATAAGTTGTAATGATAAATACACAAAGAAAAAATTTGTATTTAAAGGAGATACATATAAAGGGCCAAATATCTTAATCATCTAGTTGTGCCAGACGGATATATATATGTCAGTGACACTATAAGGGTTAATGAAAATGTTTTTAAAAAAGTTTAATAGATGGCAGTGTGCTGGTAGAATATGCTGAAAGTACAAACTTTGAAAATTAGCATGGAGGTTGCATGCAACATCTTGCGTCAGAATTTGCATCATTTTTTTTATTGAAAATATAATGATTTTTTAATATCAATACATTGCTGTTAGTAAGTTGAACTTCACAGAAGACTGGATCGATGAGTCGAACCTCCACTCCCTATCTTGAAACTACGCTATTGCTGGCGTTGTGTAGCTTAGCTTGTTGGAGGAGGAGTGGCTTCATAAGGGAAGTATCGATGGGGTAGCTGGTTTCGGCTATTTAGATTGAGCATGACTATTGGTTGTAGAGTAAGCTTGATGAGACCGTCCTTCTTTGAGAAAAAATTTAACTATTAAGATAAAATACTAAAACGGAGAAATTAAAATTAGAAAGAAAAAAATTTAAAAAATATTTATCTAGGAGCAATTATACAGGTAGAAAATCTCTTTGCCTTTCATCTTTGGATGCTTTAAGAGCTGGGAGTATTTACAGTAAATTTGGCATTTTTTTTAACGAGATCTGAAAGAATTTTAAAAACTTCGATTAAACTAGAAATGTTCTGAAATATTTGTTTCATGAGTGGATGAATCATAAGATTGACTTTATTCTGTTTTACTATTATTTTCATTTGAGTTTGAGGATTTCACGTTATCTTTTTTTCCGCTAACAATATTAGCGAAGTAAATTCTTTCAAAAGCATTGTTGCTAAAGAAATTATTTTTATTTAGATTTATGGGGGTTCCTTTCTGTAGATTTAGAAATTTGGGACATTTGTTGTAAATGGCAGTATGTCTTTAGCCTTTGCAATTTATGCAGAAGGGATTCTTCTGTTTTTCTTTTATCTGGCATTCTTTTGTTTGATGACCTTTACCACAATTCAGGCAACATGGAATTTGATAGCAATTGGCTGCCGTATAGAAGAAATTATTGCATCTAAAACAGTGTTTCTCAAACTGTGGGGCGCGCCCTTGGGGGGCGATAACCTTTCGAGGGGGGCGCGAGCATATCGAAAATAAAAGATTTTAAAAAAAATTAATTTACTGCAATGAATTAAAAAAATACTTTCAGACATAATAAAAAATGCATTTTTACTCTGATGTAAGTTATAGGCGATATTAAGTCATCAAAAATAAAAAATTAGTTATCTTTGATCCTATAACCAAATAAAAAATATTTTATTTAATTTGCTGTAATCCCATGGTGAGATAGTTTTTATTACGTTTCTTTTTTTAAAACTAACATTCTACCCTTTCAGAGAAAAAACAGATCCTAGATCCAGAATCGAAAAAATTTAGGAACATAAAAAATTCATCATTACCCTTATTTTTGAAATACTGCACATTATAGCTGTAATTTGTTTGATCTTCTAAGTTATTGGTACAGTTAGTTATGACCCCACTCTAATGTGCTTATTTCTCATTTAAGGAAGTTGTAAGTAATGTATTTCTCTGTTGCGCTTCAAAACAGTTTTATGATATTTGGAAAACCACAGAGTGACCCCCCTCTCCTTTGATGGATTACTTGGCCAAAACTTAGACCAAGATAAGTATTTTCAAACATATAAAGAATAACAATTGTTTTTAGCTGTAACATACATATTATCATAATGTATACACTTTTTACCCGGAAGTTGTCGCGCGGGACACACAGATCACGAAATTGTTAATTCTGGCAAAAATGTTTATTTGTTCCCAAAGAAAAATTAAAAAGTCCTTCAAAGTAGGTAAGTAAACTTTCTCATAATTGAATTATTCACTGCAATAACGATTTGTATCGTGTACAATAAAATAATTATTAAAAAAAAGGATTGGGGGGACTCAATAACCCCGCTCCCAGGTTAAAAAATGTTGAAGTATTTTTGCTTTAAATATTAAATACAATACAATTATTCTTCATCGGAATTTTATATTATTGTTCATTATCTAACATCTCTCAATTAAAAATGCTAATTCTGTGAGGCTTAAAATTAAAATTCGCTTAAAACTAATTATATATTGAGCAATCATTAAAAAAAATATTTTACATTTTTAATAACATTGTCGCACATTTGGCTTTACTCTCCTTACAATACAGCTATTTTATATCAAGAATATTTTATTTTTATATAAATGAACTCCTGCAAAGAGCGATTACTTCGGACGGTATACTTTAATTGCATCAGTGCTGCATAGAGTATTTTATAACTAATTAATTAATACTAAATTAAGAACAAGTTTAATAAGTATTAACGACTTCCATGGGCTTGTCTTGCAAAGCAAAGTTTTTATAAGGAATGCTTATGATAAGAAATTGACCCTCTGAGTTATTTTTCTATATTTAGCAGATATCCATATTTTGTCTTCTAAGCAGCCACCACATTTTGCAAAATGTTCAATTTAAAAATTAGAGTAAGGAAAAATAACGTAATAATTATCCTATTGCTTAATTAATTTATTTTTTTGCTTAAAAGTAGTATACAAAATTATAATACTTATGTTACTAATTTGTATGGTTTATAATTATGATCGACTATTGTAGCTTGAGCGTCCAAGTGCATTCTTATTGCATTTAGTGCATTATTAATGTATAAGGAGGGCGCGATAAAAATTGTGATTGAAAAGGGGGGCGCCAGTATTGAAAGTTTGAAAAGCACTGATCTGAAACATTTAGTGACACACCGAATGGGGTCTCCCTCAACTTACATTTGCATGTAACCTAAACGGGTAAAGTTGAAAAGGGGGAGATTTTCTTGATACCTGGGTATTGTGATTAAGAAAAAAGGGAACGGCGCTTTAGTTTTTCTGGCAATGAGTTGGCTGCAACTAGAAACAGTATAGGCAATTTCTTCTAAATCGACGGTTAAATGTTTGGTTTTGGTGAATATGGGAAGTCCTTTTGTAACGATTTTAATTTGCTTTATCTATTTTGGGAGAATTACATAATATTCAAAATTCGTATTTTGTTATAAGATGGGATTTATATTTCGATATTCTTCATCAGTATTAACTTATAAATTAATACATTCTCCTGTGGTCTTACTATTAATATCGGGGAATTTGATACTTAAAAAAATTAATTTGATCTCTACAATTTTCTTTGATTTTAAGCAATACATAGCTGGTGTGTAAGTTTTTTTACATGACTGAATATTTTAGGCTTAAAATAATGGTTTCCATTTGTCAAAGTTTATGCAATTTCTGAAATGAAAATGATAATGAATTTGTAGTTTAATTTGGATGATGGGTTATGTATCAAAATCGTGTTAAAGAAATACACCACAAAAAAAAAAAAAAAAACTTCTACTCGTGAACCACAGTTTTTTATTACAATTGTATGTTTTTATAAACATCCGGTACAAAGCATCCCCGGTATTTTGCAAACATGTTTAACCTATTTACTTAATTTGACTTTCGGAAAATCGAGACAATGCCACAACTTTGTTTAGTTGATTATAGACTAAAATGAAAATTTTTATTATTTTTAAAGTATCCCCCCAACAGGTTTAAAATCATCATTTTCATAAAAAAAATTCTAAATATATTTTATAGTCTATTTGTGTAGCCTGTTTAATAAGCGTTCTAAAACTATCGCATTTTTAATTCTGAGTCAGCTAGAAAAAAAGTTTTAGCTGTTTTTCTTTAAGGTAATAAACCCAAATCGAAAACAGAAGTGTGAGTTTTAGGTTGATTTTCACCAGCAAAATGAGGTTTTTATTCAATTAAAATATTTTAACGAATTCTTATTTTGCTTAGTAAACTTTACTTCACTTTATAAATGTTTTAATAGATATATTTTGCTTTAAAATATATCTATTAAACGAGTTGCTCTCTTATTATCATTTGTGTTTAAAACTAGATCTTTTTATAACTTTTTATTAGTACTTTTATATAGAGTTATGGTTATTTTTAATTAAATTAGAGTTGTCTTGTTAAAAACAAGATCAATTAGGTCAAAAAAGAAGAGATTTTCAGAGAGCAATGTTTGTTGGAGAAACGTCGATAGATTTATCAACGCATCTTCCAAATTCAGACATTAATTCTATTAAAAAGACTTAAAAGTAGCTTTGCGATCAAACTCTCCTAAGAAACTGTCTTCACGGGAAAGCTGAGAACTGCAATAAAAGTCTTAATAATTTAGTGTGGAGTATAATCCCGAAAGACAGTTTTGTTGAGCAACAAACATTCCGCTTAAGGAATTTTATCGGAATAATACTTTTTAATTCTGGGTTTGCTGGTCTATTAGCTCTACTTCAAAAGTTAGGAATTAAATTACGTTCTGAAATGAAAGGATATTTTTGGTACCTCGACAAAACGAAAATTGTTGATTCTACGAGGCATTCCAAGCCAGATAAGAAACAGTCTCGTAAAAAAAGAAAGGTCCTTTCATAACTGTAAAATTTAAAGTATGAGGTTCAGGAAGGTACAACATAAATAAATCGGAAAAGTTTTAAAACCTTCCTAAATCATTAAAAAGTTTTATTGCAAATATAAACATTATTTTGCATTTTGTGAAGAATGTTATCCTTGAACATAATGGTTAACAGTAAGTATGATATTTCTTAAAATAAAAGAAAATTCTTATGAATTTTTTGAGTTTGTTCCTTATATTGTAATGAATACTTTCTGCTAAAAGCTAATTGTAATTTTTCCTTGTAATTTTATATGAAAAAAGAAGTATTTTTAGAAAAATCTGGGTTTTTTTCATCTCGAACACCTGTATTATATAATTTTACCGTAGATTTTGAGTGTTTTTAGTTTAAAGTAAAGTTAAATGTTACAGAATTGTATTCCTGCAAACATTTTAATTATTTTTGTGATATATATATATTTTTTAGAGTTGTTTGCAAAAGAGTAATTTTTTGTAATATTTTGGTAGAAATTTCTCAATATTTTGAAAAATAACCTTTCAAAATTTTTTCTTGCTATATTTTCATAGTTTAGTAACATACTTAATTAAAAAATAACAATTAAATGATTATTTAAGTTTTATTTTAGAAAATTGTCTCCGAACCCATTCGGATACCTTAAACCTTTCAAATTATTTAAACTAAATAAAGTTATGTTTCCTATTTTTTCTTTCAATTAATGTATTCATTTTAAGTACTGGATTCAATAAAAGACTTAATTTACATTAAAAATGAGAATTTTCAAACGAATATTTAAAGTAATCATATGTATTTAAAATTATTGAAAAAAACCCTTTAAAAATAAATCTAAATCAAAAGAGAAAGAACAGCTACAATGAGTCCTAGAAAAAATTACACCAACGACATTAAAACCTCTTATAATTGTGTAAATTATTTTTTAAGGGTTGTGATTCTTGCTGTAAACGGGTTTGTTTTTTCCTATTTTTAAACTGTTCAAGAGAGGCGTCCAATGTCGAGACCAATTAATTTGATCATATAGACTTATCAAGATTTGCTTAACTCTCATAGAGTTTTGCATCTCTTTCGTGATAGTAATATACATTTTTAGCGTCATATTTAAGTTCTGGGAATAGTGTAATATCAAACCAAAATATAATTCATTATTATCGCGGTCGAATAATGGATCCAAACGTGATTCCTTTAGAATCAACTTGCAGTAAAGCTGATGCAAGTGAAGACTCAGGACGTTTAAAGTATTCTAATCTGCTAACGAGTAATGTGGAAAATGCCGAATAGAGTGATCAATAAGAAATCTTCTGCAGCGCATGAACGTAATTCACAATTTTAAAATCCGTCGTCAATATTTCAGTTGTTGATTCTAAAGATCAAATTCTTTGTTACTCAATCAGTTATTTTAAATAATATCATTGCGCATAATGATTCGAAATCAACTTGTGAAAAACAAAAAGTGACCACTGACAGATTAATTTTGACTAGGCAAGTAATGCGTGCAAGCAAGCGGTATTTATTGGTACTAATCTCTCCTTAAGTCCTATTTACGCTAAGATTGTTGAACTTCTACGTATTACACATACAAAGCCCTAGTAAAGGCAGTCGGACAAATATAATGAAGCAACTTATTTTAGCATTTATATATATATTATATTGAATTTCTCTACCTGAAGTCGTAAAATTTATATCTTCTATCGATTCTTTTTATGAAGTTAAAGTACGGTCCTAGTAGTCGGGTGGGTATTAGAAATCATTCTATTAGTCGAATTTAGTTTCGGGCATCTTTTACGTCATGGCTTTAGATAATTGTACTTAAGTGGAGCGAATTCCAGATAAGTTAGTCTACCAGAATCTGTAATATTTATAAAGCCCTTGACATTAAACCTTTTAAAACTTCATCCAAACTCTCTAAATTAAATTATTTAATAACATCTCCAAAACTAATAATTTAAATTAACTTGATACTCAAAATTATAGCTTAAGCCAATGCTTCTCAAACTTTCAATACTGACGCCCCACTTTTCAATCGCAATTTTATGGCGCCCCCCTAATACATTAATAATGCACTGAATGCAATAATAATGCACTTGGACGCTAAAGCTACAATAGTCGATCATAATTATAAACCATACAAATTAGTAACATAAGTATTATAATTTTGTATACTACTTTTAAGCAAAAAATAAATAAATAAATAAAATAATAGGATACTTATTATGTAACTTTTCCTTTCTCTAATTTTTAAATTGAACATATTGCAAAATGCGATGGCTGCTTAGAAGACAAAATATAGATATCAGCTAAATATAGAAAAAGTACTCAGAGGGAGGATTTCTAATAATAAGCATTCCTTATAAAAACCTACAAGACAAGCCCATGGATGTCGTTATAATACTTATTAAACTTGTTCTTAATTTAGTAGTAATTAATTAGTTATAAAATACTCTGTGCATCACTGATACATTAAAAGTATACCGGCTGAAGTGCCCGCTCTTTGCGCGAGTTCATTTGCAAGAAAATATAACATTATTGATATAATAGCTGAATTCTAAAGAGTGCAATGCCAAATGTTCGACAATGTTTAGAAATATGTAAAATATTTTTTTTAAAAAAAATGGTTGCTCAAATTATAATTACTTTTAAGTGAATGGTAATTTTAAGCCTCACAGAATTAGCATTTATCTTTGATTTTGAATAATGAACAATAATATAAAATTCCGAAGAAGATTAAATGTATTATTTTTTATATTTAAAGCGAAAATACTTCAATATGTTTTAACCCGGGAGCAGGCGCGCCCTCGATACGGTCGCGCGGGTTTATTGAATCTAATGAATCTTTTTTTTAAAAAAAATATTTTATTGTACAAGAAACAAATCGTGATTCCAGTAAATAATTTAATTATAAGAAAGTTTACTTACCTACTTTCAAGGACCTTTCAATTTTTCTTTGGTAACAAATAAACAGTTTTGTCAGAATTAACGATTTTGTAATTTGTGCGTCCCACGCGACCACTTCCGGGTAAAAAGTGTATTTATTATGATTATATGAAATTCTGTAAAACGTTTTTCACGTTATGCTTCATATGTATAGAAAACTTGTAAAAATATGTCTTGGCGAAGTAATACTTCAAAGTGTGCTCTCCGTGGTTTTCTAAATATCATAAAAGTATTTTGCATGCAAAAAAGCCTAACAGAGAAATACATTTCTTAGAACTTCCCTAAATGAGAAACAAACACATAAGAGAGGGTTCATAACTAACTGTACCCATAACTTAGAAGATTAAACAGATTACAGATATAATGTGCAGTATTTCAAAAATAATGACAGTGATGACTTTTTTATTTTCCTAAATTTTTTCGATTCTGCGTCTGGGTTCTGTTTTTTTTTCTCTGAAAGAGTTGTATGTTAGGTTTAAACAGAAAGCGTAATAAAAAAATCTGTCATCATGGGATTACAGCCAATCAAATAAAGATTTGTTTATTTGGTTATATGATCAAAGATAGCTAATAAGATATTGAAGAAGTTTTTATTTTTGTTGACTTAATAGCATGCTCGCCTGCCTATAAATTATATAAGAGTAAAAGCGCATTTTGTATTATGTCTGAAAGTATTTTGTTTTAATTCATTCTAGTAAATTAATTATTTTAAAATCTTTTATTTTCGATATACTCGCACCCCCACTGGATGGCGCACCCCACAGTTTGAGAAACACTGGCTTAAGCGATTCCACCAACTAGTCCTAACGATTCCACTAACTAGATGAGTCTAGGAGAATACTCCTAGACTCATACAACCACCCCTTAATACTAATCGTTTTCATTCACCGGTGGTGAATGCAATCTAAATATTCATAATTTTTCCCCTTTCTAATTTTTAATTCTTAAACTCTTTGTATCACTTTGTTATCGCTGCACCCACCAGGCAGCGTTTTCTTTTCTACCTTCATCCTAATTACCTCAACTTCAGGGCAGCCAATAGAGATCTTTCTCACTTATTGCAACCAACCAATCAGGTTACCTCTACTCCTACAAACAGTACTTCTGGCCAAAATCCTCAAGATTTCTCCCACTGAAGCCATAAAAAAAAACCCTCTCAGACTCTGGCGTCATCCACCTGTCTTACCTTAACATCCAATAAGATCTTCGTCTCTACAAACTCAATGAACTTTGTTTTCCCATTCAGGAGTCCCACTTGTTCGCGCAAAAATACAATTTCAGATAGGGGAGGGAGACATTTTATAGAGCCATGTCACTGTGTTGTGAAGAAACGTGAAAGATAAGATAGTCATATTGCAAAAAGCTGTGACCTTGCATTTAAAATTTATTCCGTTTTGTTTATTTTGTTTCGTTTCTTGTCTCAAATAAACAATATGCAAAATATTATAATGATGAGTAATGATGATTTTTCCCTTACATGCTCATAAAAACAGCTTGTAGGGCACAGACTAAAAATAATACATTTTTCGATAATTTGTTTTGTTTTAAAGAAATGAAGAAAATCTCTTGTTCTACAGAAATGATATATTATTTTTTTTCCATGCTATGTTCTGTTAAAGAAAATCCTTTTAGAATTTAAAATAAAACTAGTATCTATCCTTATTGTGTTAAAGATTAATATTTTCGTTCATTCCACTTAAATAAAATCGGAAAAAAAATCTTGCAAATTTTTTCTTTAAAACTTAAATTTACTTTCATCTATTATGTCATATAAATAATAATTTGAATTATTCAAGAAAAATAAATACTTATTTTAATTACATATGTTTCAGTGTTAAGAATTTAAATGTTTATAATCCTTCTTAAATAGGATTTTTTTTGCTTTGAAGTCATGTCAAAGATAAATTTTAAAATACTAGTAAATAAATAATCTGATATTTTTACAAGATCTAAAATATAAATAAAAAATATAATTGTACTATACTGTAGAAAGTCGTTTATCCGAACGTTTGTTATCCGGAGCATCAAATATTTGGACCAGTTTTTTTTTGTCAACTACATTTACTGTATATGAATACGTTTGGAACAGTGCATTGCTCAACAGTTGTTTCACGTGCGGCCAAAAGTGATGGAAAAACTCAAGGTCAGGAATACTTGGGGAATTTCAATTTTGTGATTTGTTTAATATCTGCGTGGAATATTAGGTAAGTTTGTTTCCAAGTGAGGGGGTGTATACTTGCTCTTTTGTTGAGTTGTGAACTGCTATGGCTTCGAATCAAAAACGAGTCTTGAACGTAGAGACAAAACTTGAAATATTGAAACGTCAAGTGAAGAGATATAGTGGAGCGTCTCTAGCACAGTTTTGAAACGTCGGGACGTCAACAATTTATGACATAAAGGAAAAGCCAATAAACCATTTTAAATTCTGCGTCAAAACTTGAGTTAGAAGATGGTTCGAAGAAAAGGAAAACCATGTGGAAAGCAAACGATGTTGTTCTTGATCGTGCACTCTACTTGGGGTGGTGGTGCGTGCAAACGAAGTTGTACAACACTACAGCGAAAAACATGTGATTATTTTCCAAAATAAAAGTAAAAGTGCAACATTTTATGCAACTATTTTGCTTCTTCTTCAAGCACATTCCCCGCATGTGATGATCATCAATATTCGTACAAAGTCCGGTTTCATATACCGCATGGATTGCATTCAGTTATCCGAACAATCGCGTATTCGAAAGGTGTTCGGTCCCAATTGATTCGGATAAACGCCATTCTACTATAAAGATTTTTCGCATATTTTCAATTGTTCTTGATGGTACAAGAAAGAACATTTTCCTTGTTTTTAAGCCCGGAAGTCGTTGTTTTCTTCGTTTTTAACTATGAATACAATCAACGATGATATATTTTGGTAATAGATAATCGGTACTTTAAGGGCGACAGTTAATTTTGTTAACTAACTTCGTTGTTTGAAATCATCGTTTCCAATGTCATTTTACAGTAAATCTGCTAAAGTTCAGTGAGTTTATTTGATTAATCGCGCAATTTGTCCAGTTGGCTTACTCACATATATTTACGATTGAATAAAATTGTTTTGATGTTTTATAAAAAGAATGGGTGTGTGATAATGAACACAAGATAGAAATTTAAACTTCTATAATTTCAGTTTGAATATGTATATACATACATTAATTGCAAATTCCGATGGCTAAAACTCACATTGGGCTTGTCTATGTAAATACGATACAGAAATGGTGAGATAGCGGTGTTGTTGATGTGTAGAGTGAAAAAAAGCAGTCTATCTAGTTTGAAATGAAAGGTGAAGACTTTTGTTTCTATCGCTCTAAAAGGCGTTTTCAAAAGTTGGTCAGCGGTTGGACTTAAATCGAGGTTTCTCATTGCAAACATTCAACTGAATGTTATGGAGTATTACTGGAAGCTTGTGGAAAATTTATTTTTATATAGGTTGCACACGATGAGTTAAAGTGTTTTGTTAAGTTCCGAATGAGACTGCAAACTACAGGTCAATTCTCCATTTCTCCGGATCAGATTGATATCCTGAGCTATCTCATTTTCCTAGATCAGGGGTGGTGAACATTTAAGGATCAACGTGCCATTTTTTCTAAAGAAATATTTATGATGAATCGGCGTGGCGTCAAATAATTTTTACTTCATTGGGAAAATAATAAAACTAAATGCTAACAAAACGAGAAAACTCTTTATTTATAACGAAACAATACATTTTGTGCTGTATAGTTGTAAATGATTTAGTTATATGTGCAAATCAAATTAAAATAAAAATTAATATAACTCCTGTTAAAGATTGGATGAAAGTAAGTTATAATAGAATTATGAAATGTTACTTTTAATAGAATGTATGCTGACTTGAAGTCATTTGCCAAACGGTTTCTATGCAATTAATTATTTCTGATGTGGTTCCTTTTTTGGACAAGAGGGATTTATGATTGGTTTCGCAATGCCCATTAAAAGATGTTCTGTATACCACTATCAAAACATAAAGCACACACCCGCATTTTTCACATTTCTAATAATGCCATATTTTTAGATTCACTAAAATTGAAATCCTCTGTTACACTTACCCCTCTTGAACTGTTTGCATTCTTTTACTGGAGTTAGCCCTGTGATAATAGTTAAAATTGTAACCATATAACACAAATGAAACTTTAAAATACGGTTGTGTCAACGGTGATTATGCTATGCGTAAAAATCATTAAATCATGATCAATTGTAGTCACGGCGCACTAAGGCAAGACAATAGCAAACAGGTGTTCTCCCCACTACGCCCGCTACCGACCACTCATTTGCTGAAATACTCGACAGTAAACTTTTTGTTATTTTTTAAATAAGCTAAACTATTTTGATCACTGGTGTTCCAAGACGGTAAAACGTGTTGTCTCTCTGGCCCAGCAGAATGGTATGCGTGCATTGGTTTACCCCCTCTCCCCTAGAGCGTCGATAGAATATCCAACAAGGTATTCTTAGAGTTCAGTTCTGTCAAACTGTGTGGCTTTATGATGAATAATTATCTGAAGACGAAAAGGAAAACTACTCATTGGGTTCACATATAATCCCCAAAGTACATGAATATCATCTTTATGCACCATCAGGAATATAGTGGAACATAGTTATTTGGGGAAACGGATTTATGTGGTGTTATTATCGCCATGGATGACATGTGCGCAACCCCCTATAAGCCTAAGATTAAAGCGTCAATAAAATAAATGATGTCTTCGAGGTTCACTAAAGTTGACAATAATTTGGACAGTAGCCCAGCCTGAGTGAAGGGTTACGCTGCTTAGGACGTACACGACTGGAAAGTGATTCTTATGTAAAATAACTCTCCTGCGGGTACAAAGCTGTGAGCAGACCACCATTTGTCAATTTCTACAAAAAATATGTGCAAGGCTCAGCATTTTAAACGTCCACATGTATTGCAAACAATTTTCATATCATGTTACATGACAACGCTATTTGTCATATCCAACAAAGTCATTTCAGTTGCGACGGTGGCAGCGGAAAATATGAGTACATCATGCCTGGTCATAGGGTGGGAACCCTTTGTGACTGCTATCTGTTTTCTGGGTGAAAGAAGCCCTCGAGGCCACTGATTTCATATATTTTCGTTTATTCAAAAGCTAAAGTCATCATCACTGACATCAACAATGAAAACTTTGCCAACCAACGGCTTCCCTTTCATTTAACAATTTATTACTATGTTTTGCGCTCGTGATTACATAGAAGGAATAAAATATAAATGTACATTATACGTTCATTACAAAATTGATGTATACCTATGTTTCATTAGCAATTTTATAGCCACCGTATGTAATAACTGCTATGTATGATTGAAGATCTTCGATTAAATGAATTTCTATTAGTATTTTAGGTTTTTAAGCAAATATAGACTTACTTATAATTGATCTAATTATTTACTAGAAGTTTTACCTTTATGTAACTACTCTTAGTTTTTGTTTCGTATAAGCCTGAAATATTAATATGGTGACATGTTGAGGAATCATGTTTACTTGTCTTAAAAATATTTCATGATATTTTAGCTATATTATTGAGCAGTTTTCATATGTTTTACTATTTTTCTTTATGTTTTTAAAGTGTTTTGTTTAATAATGGGAGAACTGAAAATATATTTTAATCTAATGACTATCTATCTAGGGTGATAATCTATCATCACCTTTGGTATTTATGTAAAAACTTACTCACAATATTCACAGTAACTTAACAGTATCGCATAGAATGTTTGAATCCCTCCATAACCTTCTAAGGATGAGCTAAGAGATGGAATTCTTTAGCTTTCACTTAAATCACTACACTAAATACTCATTCTATCACACTGCTTATTTTTGAACACATCTCTCTGAAATCTGCGTGATCAAATCATAGATGTTCAGGATACTAATAAGAAAACAATAAGATATTATTACATACAAAACTAAACACATTTGTCATCTCTTAATGTTTCCAGAGACATATACAAAATTATCAATTGTATTCTCCTAATTCGCACCATATTCTATACAAAAATAAAGCTTCAAATTATTAAATTCATTTAGATTTAGATAAGGAAAATTTCGAGAAATAAAGTGAATCTTGATATATGACGGTATGGCATCAAAACACACAAATTAAATGAAAAAAAAATTAAATGATACAGTAAGGTTACTGCCAGAAAAATAACTAAACAAAGAAATAAAATTCAGTGGAGAAAGAGGAAGTACTGGCATGTATTACTTTTGTTTCTCATCAAAATCTATATCAGTAGTATTAGTATACATTAGTCATTTCTCTAATAACTAAATTTCTTTTTTCTGCTTTTAGGCACCTTTTTCTAAATGTTCAATGCCATTGGACATTTTAAAGATAAAGTAATGAAAGGACATTGAAATTTTCCAAAAGTGTATAATAAAACCAGATACCATCTGCTTTCTCAATTAAAAGTAAAATATCTCGCTAACTTTACACAAACTATACTATAAAAAAGTTAAATATAATAATATTATATTAGTCTTCTTCTAAAAGTTCTGTTCAATAAAAGTCAATCACTTCAATGTGCGAAGTGAAAACTATTTATTTTAGTTACCTTTAATCTTCCAGCTAATTTTTGATTCATGGTAATTCATTTGTTGTCTGGATTTGATGAACTAGTTTTCCCGATTTTGGTCTTTCAATACTTGCATTTTTACAAAGTTGGCACTTAAATGTTGCATTCCATGTTGACAAACTTCAGAATTAAATTGCCGCTGGCAAGATCCCAATGAATTTTCAGACTCACCTACCCATTCAAATGCTTGCAATTTCATTTCATATTCATTTACTATGCTGACCATTAATAAGTCACAGATCAAATGACAGTTTGTAGCCGATTTGAAAACCCTTGCTTTTCACAAATCAAATTCGCATTGCATGTCAAGTTTGCAAACCATCGTATTTGTTTATATATACCCCTCAAGGAGATTAACCAAAAATTGTATGTTCAATAACATTACGATAAATTTATTTTCGTGCATTACAAAAATGTACCTGTTATATGAAGTAGTTCGAGTTTTATATTTTTACCCTTTATCAAAACAAATTTAAGTTTCTATTTCAGAATGGAGTTCTATATTCAACTTATTTCATTGTAAACATACTCACACACCAATCGTTAGGTCAAATTGTGGCAGCTACTGCCATAAATGATGTCAGGTATTGTAATAACTTTCTTTATAAAAATTTCATCTGTATATATATATATGGAAGTAGGGAGTTCTGCACTGCTAACCCTTGCCCCCTAGTGATAAATAATTTCAAAGGAAGCAAGGCAATGACTCCGGAAGAGGTAGCACAGAAAAGACAGACCACGACGGCGGAAAGAACCCTTTTTTAGTCGGTGGCGTCCGGCACTCCAGCACTTTGCGTTAAAGATGGTATAAATATTCTTTAACTTTTTGTCATTTTCTTTCTTATTTAAAAATAAACATTATATCAAACTAAATAAGTAATCTTTAAATAGTAACAACCCATATCAACATAACATTTGAGGGGTGGCCTCATTAAGTTAAAATATTTAATAACCCTTAAAAAAACCGAATCAAGAATTTTGAACGCTGCAACGCCAAATCAACGGTGATCTTACGTTTATTCGTTATCGTTCTGAAGATATAT